>JAVLUX010000001.1:32351404-32676404 GCA_032164185.1 Moxostoma hubbsi | reverse complement strand
AACATAAAGTTGGGGCGGGACTTGTTGAATGGCTCATGCCTTTTTTTATATTGCCCATAGGCTTACGTTTACATCACACCACTCTGATAAAGACACACACACACACACACAAATACCCTTTTTACCATGCTGCTCATGCCAGAACCGGTGTTTAGCTGGGGAAACTGAGAAGCAGTCCTCCTCTTTTCCAGTGACTACATAGCCGAATGATCATCTAACATTTCTACACAACCAGCCCACAAACAAACACAGCACATCGTGGGCTTTGCTTATGATAAAGCTGAAGTGGTTGTGCAAGTCCAATGCAAATCAATGAGAAACAAGCAAGTAAAATCAAATCACAATCACATGCACAAAATGTGTGTGTATATATATACCTCAGAAAACGGCTGCATTAAAAACTTTCCTCATCTCTAAATTCCATGCACACATTCTATTCAGAAGAGATTTTTCCTGTGCCCTGTTCCCTTCAAAGAAATTTACTATCCACTGTGAGAGCTTCAGAGGGCTAAAACACAGTGCGGGTTAGAACACAGCCACACGCACTGATCAGATGTAAGGGAGGGTGCGTTTTCCTTCTAGAAAGCAATTGATTGAGTCGTACCTGTATCTGGGTCCATTTAACCAGAAGAAAGAGACTGCAGATTTTAAATGCTTATATCTACTAGTGTTGTCATGGTACCAAAATTTCAGTAGTCGGTACCAATACCAGTGAAATTTCACGGTACTTGATACCATTTTCGGTACCAAAGCAAAACACAAAAACAGGTTACTGAACAACACTCTTTTATTTACAAAGTTAACAAAACATTAACAGCAGAACTAAGAACAAAAATATACCATTGAGCAACACCTCAAGTTAAATATATTATTTTGGAATTATAACAAAACTGTTAAATGTATGCTTAAAGTATTTAACACTTATTTAAGATTTGCTTCAACTTTTGCAACTTTTACTTTTAAGTTTTTACCAAGTATTAAAAAACTACTAAATCAACAAGCATACAATAGAATGAATAAAAAACAACTAAATCTACAAGCATACAATAGAATTAATAAAAAACTATTTCCAAACTAATGCGCAAAGTGCTCTCATATTAATAAAGCTGCATATTGACCATTATCTTCACGATAACAAATGCACTGTGACATATATTATGATTAAATTAGTCGTGAGCAATCGCGGTCTAATCTAGCTGCATTAAGCGTGCACGCTCGAAGGATGAGTGTCCCCGAGGCAGAGCCTCTCTCAGCCGGGTGCAGTTTCAATCTCTCCCCCTTAGATCGGGACATTCGTGCAACTCATAGAAGAGGCACCGACCACACAGAGAAATGCCAAACAGAGTTTATAGTTATTAACTTGAGATGCTTCTGTATTATTTGAACTTTAATAAAGCTATAACGCATTAAATATAACTGCATTTAAGATGCAACGCACATTTCCTTTAAAGAGCTCCGGCTCCGCTTATTCCACAACGAGAGTGCTTCTGAATTTTTTATTTATTATTATTTTTTTTTTTATATAATTCCCTAATACTTTGGGATCTACATAAGATTAAGCTTTGAAAGTTTAGAGTGCATCTGGACTGATCTGTGTAATTCTTCCTCTCCTCCGTCAGGCGTGAACTGGAGTGCTGCTCTTGTGCTTCATCATTACAGTTTAATATGATTTCATGTTACGTTAAATGAGATCAAGCGACTATTAGACAACGAAAATTTTTCTCGACAATTTTTTGATGTTCGATGTTGTCGATAATGTCGACTAAACGTTTCAGCCCTAATGCAAATGATAATATGCTTTTAAACTCACCTGCTTTGTTTGCTTGAATAAATCCGGGTGTCTGTCCAAAACTGGCTTTTTCCATTTTTCTTTTCGACAATATTAAGTTGAGACTCCGCAGCAGCAGCTACTTTGCTTGTCGTTATCTTTTGCTTTTTGTGAGCGTTCGAAAGTTCCCGACTCTGCTTGGGAAACGGGTAGACCGGTACCTTCAGAAATTCTGGTATGGTAAAAACATTTTTGTTTGAGTACTGACTTTTTTTTTTTTTTTTTTTACATAAAAAACTTGGTACCAGAGTACCGGTATTTTTGACAACACTAATATCTACTTGCATATAGATAACCATAAAGCTAACAGATATGGACTTAAAGCAATAAAACTCTCATTTGGATTTAAACTACTGTTTTATAATCACCTCTGGATAAAAACAGAGAACTAAGCAATAAACTGTACGGGTTTGGGCACAGGTTCTCACATATCCCATATCTCATTGGACCAATCTGTTTAAACAGCTCAAACAATTGTCCCGCTTTACATACAGCGCATCGTGTGGTTTTCACAGTGGCGTCTGGCAAGGAGAGCAAGAGATGGCAGGGGGTTTGGCAGAAGGCATCTCTCATTTTCTTTGTATGCGTTCGAAACAAACCATAGGCCTTTTGTCTATATTTTTGCACGGCTATTACTCAATATGACTTAAAGCTTGAGAAAAACTAAACCAGCATTTTCAATGCGTTTGTAAGAGGCTCAGCTAATGTAAACTGTGCATTGCATTTGAAATATTCTGCTTTCTTGAGTGTTATTTGCATTGTTTGAATCTGTTCGTGTGTTTTGTTTTTTCACCCTTATAGCAGCACACGCAGTACAGCTTGTTACGTCTATAATCTCAGGTTAAAATAAAACTCTGTTAAACCTTTTTGCAGAAAGCTGACTGCAAGACCTACACGGAAACATCAACATTCACATTGTGGCAATTTGGCAGTGTTTTTCAAAACCAATGGAAATGCAGGTATCAGACAGGCAGGCGTCAAGTGTCTGCGGTTTAAGTAATACCCTTTTTCTTTTCTAGCACTTTTGCTTGGTGGATTTGTAAACACAGGGAGCAATGCCAAAACCACTAGAGCCCTTCATTTGATAAGAGCCACATAATGATTTTCAAATGGGAATTTGCTCTTCAGATCATTTGAGGAGCCACTTTCGTCTGGTTATACACTCGTAGTATGTTACATATTACATTAACGTGTGGTTTTTTTTTTTGGCTGACATGTGTTCCTTTCTTCTTATTATTGTAGATATGATAACTAAAGACTGGGTATTGCATTGCTGATTTTCAAAGTGTGTGCTGTCAGTTAGTTAGAACTATTAAACGGTTACAGTTATTTATATAACTGTACAAGGAGATTTCTTTCACCTAATTTATCTGTTACAGGTCTGCTTCTGTGTCTTAACCAGATTCAAAACAAGTCATATCTCATCCATGGTAATCTTTTTTTGTCCTAACCTGCTTAAACTTGCAATAAACTTGCATCCTTCACTGTGGATGGAGATAACCAGCAAAACACAGATTAAATGGCCCAAAATCCCATTCCACATACACCGATCAGCCACAACATTCTCACCACAATTGTACAGATTGTTTATGAGTTATCGTAGACTTTGTCTGTTTAAACCATTCTGGCCATTCTCTGCTGACCTCTCTCATTAACAAGGCATTTCCGTCCACAGAACTGCCACTCACTGAATGTTTTTTGTTTTTGGCACCATTCTGAGTAAATTCTAGAGACTGTTGTGTGTTGTAGATCAGCAGTTACAGAAATATTTAAACCAGGCCATCTGGCACCAACAATCATCCATGCGAATACTGGTCAGAAACCTCAGTTAATGTTTACATCAACCATCAGAATGGGGAAAAATTTGATCTCAGTGATTTTGACCATGTCATAATAGTTGGTGCCAGATGGGCTGGTTTGAGTATTTCTGTAACTGTTGATCTCCTGGGATGTTCACGCACACCAGTCTCTAGAATTTACTCAGAATGGTGCCAAAAACAAACAAAAAAAGTTATGCGAATGGAAATACCTTGTTGATGAGAGAGGTTAACAGAGAATAGCCACACTGGTTCGAACTGAAAAAAGTCTACGGTAACTCAGATAACCGCACTGTACAATTGTGGTGAGAAGAGTAGCATCTGCGAATGCTATTCTGAGATGTGGATTGGTGTTGGTTTGGTGGCACGAGGGGGGCCTACACAATATTAGGCAGGTGGTTTTAATGTTGTGGCTGATCGGTGTATATATATTGAAATTAATATATATTCAATAATTTATTAAACATCAAATACTGTACATTCTCGTTGACAATTTTTTATTTTTTTTTCCATCCCACACAGCTATCCTTGATTTTTTTATTTATTTTTTAATTACTGAATGCTGATGCCAAGAACTTTAATGTGCAAATTGTGCAAATTGTGGCAGATATTATTTGCACCCCAACCCTGGTGCAAAAATGTCAGATAATATTTCCACCCATATTTAAATAATAACATACAGGATGGGCATCACTACAGTGTGTTTATTTAGTGTCCCACAGACACACTACATTAACCCCTAACCTTACTTTAGAAAAAAATAACCTTGGTTTTACTACAGTTTCACCATGTTTTTTTGTTTGTTTTTTTATTTTTTATTTATAGTAACCACAAAAAAATAACCATGGTTACTATATTGCCACCGTATTACTGTACTAACACCATAGTTAATTGCATTAAAACTATAGTTACTCCAATTTTAGTAATACAGTGATGCAATCTACAAACAAGCGATGATGAGTGCAATCGTCAGACCCCTCCTCCGGTTAAAACCCTTCTCTGCACCGACATTCACCGTGACCAAATCAATGCGATGAATAGCTGCACTGTGTGACAGATGCTATTTACCCCATAGAGACATTCCCTAACTTTAAAGGCTCAGTCACATTTTTCTATTGCATGGCAAAATTGGGGGAAGCAAATGTTTTGTGGGCAAATGTTAAGCGAGTGTGAAGTTCATGAAGTTTAGCAATCTTAAACCCTACATAAAACAAATTTACATAACTGTGTTTCAACGTGCAAAGTAAATTCCTTAAAATCACCTGGCCAATATGTTGGTTGTTACAAGTTAGGCCACAATGGTACACATCAATTGCAGTTGCAATTGGAATTATGCAGCACTGGTTAATTTTAATAGACCATCTCCTCCCTAGCTTTGTCGTGTTCTTTTTTCTCTTCTTCATCTTTGATAGGGTGACACTTTTGGACTGGCAGATTCAGTTCGCACCAGAGGTGGAAAAGCTGATGGTCAGAGTGCAGGGTTTGTTACAGAATCCATTTGCTCTTCTTGCTTTTTTTTTGATCCTCGGTATAGGAAGCAAAGCGGATAAGTGGGGTGAGCTTTTATCCTACTTGATAAAATGGCATTTTGCAGTCTGTCCTTGACCTGTGAATGAACCTTCGCCTAAACGTGCAAAAAAAAAAAAACAGAGGGATGAATGGTAAATAGGACAGTGTTAGAAGAAGAGAAGCTTTGTCCCTTGCCCCGGGCTGATCCCTGGTTTGTACTTCTTGTATTTCTCATTGTCCAATGGATTTGTGTTCATATTTCTGTGTGTAAATTCTGTTTGACAATTGTAAACAGCTTGTTTTGATAGATGGTAACAATAAAGGGCACTTTACATAGTGTGCAATAGGCAGAAAGCTTTTCATGTGATCTTTTCCATACACATGAAAGGAGGTGTGCAACATGCTACTGTAAGCAGAATGCCTGAATTAATTTTCTTATTTAAATATTGTATTCCATTTTGCATGTAAGTAATTGCTAATAAAGCTAACAAAATTAGCGAAGTGGCATTTTTTTCTCCATAAAATGTATCTGTAAATTAGGTTAACCATGAAAAGAACTTAAAATTAATGTGATTGGTAGGCAGACATTCTGAGCTCAGGAAAGTCAGAAACATGAGTATGGCTTAATTCGGAATGGCATACTTTCATACAAATCTTACATATTTTTTTGCCGTATATGATTATTGTTTTCCCCAATGTTGTTCTTTGACCACTTACCTTAAATATTACATTTAATGCTGATATCCATTTTTACCTCTGAGCACACTCAAAACTAACTCGAGTCTTTCACACCCTCTTCTGTCTTTAGACAGAAGCACATTTATAACATCCTTTCATGCCGAGGAGATAGACTAGGTCTTTGGGGCAGAGCCACAGACATTTGGTTCACGGCCCAAGTCCCGCTCCCCGGTGCTGCAGGGCTGACTTTGGAAAATCCCTGCCTAACACGCAGCAGCTGGAATCATCTGTGAGGATTCAGCTCAAACTCTATTGCCAACATGTTCGTCACCATGTCATCTAACTTCCCACATGGACATGAATGATGACATCACTCAGCAGTTAATGTGAAACAGACGCCAGTGCGTTTGCTATGTTTGTGATTATGTTTGCGATTTTTGTTTGTTGTTTCTTGGATTCTTTAATTTTGGTCTAGTTTCATAATATGTTGGAAGCAGAATTAAATGGTTAAGATAAAATGTATTTCTATATTAATTTATACTTTAATACAATCAAACTAATACATTTGATTTCAAATTATGGTTGCACAATTAATCCGAAAAATAATCATGATTAAAATTACAGCTGTAGCAATTAACTAATCACGAAAAGTGTAATGTACAGCCTTCCATTTAGGTCTACTCCTATTGCATTTATTGTCCTTTGTGTGCATGAATGCAATGGCAAATGAGAGGCATTTAAATTAGTCTAAAGGCATATCAATAATGCTCACTTTATGTGTAATAATTCATTCAAAATTTGAAAAACACTTTGTTTTTCATGCAGTTAAAATAATGAAGCAATTCAGGAACACAGTTCTCAGCTTGTTTTGGATGTGTAGCCTACAAGAAGAATATGACATTCATTTGCCCTACGCAAAACAAGTATTTTAATGTAAGTTCTGTTGAAATTAGTAATCGCAATTACAAGGGAAATAATTGACAATTATGATTTTCGTCATAAACATGCAACCCTTTTTCAAGTTGTTTACAACTTACTAGTTTAAGCCATTTATTATGTCTGAGCTGTGATCTGGCAGTTAGTGTGCATGCTCTACACATGTCAAGCATTACTTTTCTTTGCTGTCCTTCCAAATAAATAAAGTGTCAATGTAAAAATAAAGTTAATTTATGATAGTTGTTTTATTAATATTACTATTAATTGTAAGTTCCTTCAGTTATACCATGCTGTTGAAAAGTATTTGGCCTCTTCCTTATTTTTTATATTTTTGTATATTTTTCACACTAAATTTTTTTAGATCTTCAAATGAGATATAACATAAAACAAAGACAACCTGAGTAAACACAAAATACAGTTTTCAAATATATACTTTTGTTAACACTATTTTAGGGATCAGAAATTAGACAGTATTTAATGACTAATAACTTGACTTGTAAGTGACTACTTACGAACTTCTTTGGAATTCTAAGTTATTTATTAGGCCTTTGTTCATTGATTTCTTACCCTTGCCTAATAGCCTCTTTACATTTGTTTTTTCCTAACAATTATCTTATAAGGTAAAAACAAAAGATACCAATAGATAGTAAGGTGCGAAATGCATCCTTTATAGGTTCTCACAGGGCTCAACGCTATGGATTTTTTCTACTGGCCCAGTTGGGCCAGTGCTTCAGATTTGTACTGGCCATGGCAAAAATTTCACTGGCCCCAACACAAAAATGACAAATTGCTGTTTTTACCATCATGGCCTAAAAAATATGTCCGAAGATAAATATTTTTTACATATCTTATGTTTTTAATACAATGTCCTCAAGGGGCCTGGGTAACTTGGTGAGTAAAGACACTGACTATCACCCCTGGAGTCCTGTAAAAAAAAAAAAAAGTTGCGGAAGTTGTTCGAATCTAGGGCGTGCTGAGTGACTCCAGCCAGGTCTCCTGAGCAACCAAATTGGCCTGGTTGCTAGACTGGGGAGAGTCACATGGGGTAACCTCCTTGTGGTCACTATAATGTGGTTCGTTCGAGTTGTGTGTGGATGCCGCAGAGAATTCGTCCTGAGATTTGTCCTCCGTCACCCAGATCGAGTCACTATGCCACCTCAAGGAGCACATTGGGAATTGGGCATTCCAAATTGGGGAGAAAAAGGGGAGAGAAAAAAATAAATACAATGTCCCCCAAAATGTAATCACATTTAGAATTTGCAAGATGTGATTCATGCCTTATGTAATCCCATATATGCACTTTACAGATATAAATTCAAAAATAGATCATAGTAACCTCAGCCGTCCTGCCATTTACACATGTGCTTTTAAGCCAAGAGTTCTGTGGAGGAGATTTAGGTGAGTTTTCGGCCACCCATTTAGTCATGCTGTCATTTTTTACGGAATGTGCGGGATACTTAAAATGTTGCAAAACACGTTAAATCCCTCTACGAAATTCATTAAGTGGGGTTTTTTCCTGCTATTTTCTACACATTGGTAATAGCTGCTGCTAAGACATTTGGAAAAGAGTGTGGACAGTACTAGGAGAGTGCCCTCAGTGTGCGTGCATGTGACTGTGCCTTGGAGTGTCCAGTATATTATGCATTTGTGCATCATTGCAAGATAAATATACTCGCGCTCTCTCCTTGGTTAGAAGATTCTGTTCGCAAAGTGCAATTTTTGTGCTCTCTTGCTTGTTGTTTGCTTGCTTGCACTAATGTTATAAATGCAGCACTGGCCCGATCGGGCAAGTGACTGTTCTAGCATCTGGCCCCAATCTTTGTCACACTGGCCCCGGGCCATCGGGCAGTCCTTATTGTCGAGCCCTGAATTACACAATTTGAATGTGCTACTTATAAGAATAAAATAAATATAGAAGGCAGAGACGTGAAGTTTAGTGTAAATAGAAAGAGAAAGCATCCTCTTTACACTAAGGGCAAATAGAGTTAGATGCTATTTGCACCCCTAATTCAATACTACCATACAGTATAAGGGCATCACTGCAACATCCTACACCAACCCCAACCCATAAACCTAACCTAACCTTCCCTGCTTTGTTGAAATACGATATGCATTCTACATGCATTCCATACTTCTAAGCCACACATTCATATAGAGTAATGAGAACCTATAAAGAATGTATTTTTTTTATCATACTAGCTACTAATATGTATTGTTTTAGTTAAAAACTTCATTGTTATGAAAAAAGCAAATATAAAGGGGCTTCAAAGCAAGAATGAGAAATCAGCCAATAAAAGCTTAATAAATATGTATAATGACAAGCAATTCCATCACTAATAACTTTCAAGAGTAATTAGTAGTCATGAATTACTGTCTAATTTCTGATCCCTAAACTGAAGTGTCCCCCATATTTGTATTTTTTTTATTGAACAAAAAAAATTATCCAGTACCTGTATCACCCATGTGAAAAACTAACAGCTCCTTAATCTTAATAGCTGGTTGTGCCACCTTTAGCACCAACAACAGCAACCAAATGCTTCCGATATCTGGAGATCAGTCTCTCACAATGCCGTGGTGGAATTTTAGCCCACTCTCCACTTTGCAGAACTGCTTTATTTCAGCCACATTGGAGGGTTTTTGAGCATGAACTGCCCGTTTAAGGTCCTGTCATCTCAATCGGGTTCAAGTCAGGACTTTGTCTAGGCCACTTAAAAACTTTTAATTTATTAATTTGCTGTGGATCATTGTCTTGCTGCATAATTCAGTTGCGCTTGAGCTTTAACTCACAGACTGATGACTGGAGTTGTCCTTTAGGATTTTCTGATAGAGAGCAGAATTCGTGTTTCCCTCAATTATTTAAAGTCGCCCTGGCCCTGAAGCAGCAAAGCATCCCCAAACCATCACACTACCACCAAAATGCTTGACCGTAGGCATGACGTTCTTTTTGTTGAATTCTGTGTTTGATTTACACCAGATGTAACGGAACCACTGTCTTCCAAACTGTTCCACTTTCGGCTCATCAGTCCACTGAACATTTTCCCAAAAGGTTTGAGGATCATCAAGGTATGTTTTGGCAAAATTAATACAAGCCTTAATGTTCTTCTGTGTTAGCAGTGGTTTTTCCCTCGCCACTCTTCCATGGATGGCATTTTTGGCCATTGTCTTTCTGATAGTGGGGTCATGAACAGTGACATTTATTGATGCGAGAGAGGCCTGCAGTTCCTTGGCTTTTTTGTGACTTCCTGGATGAGTTGGTGCTGTGCTTTTGGAGGAATTTCGGAAGGTCGGCCCTTTCTGGGAAGGCTCACTACTGTGCCAAGTTTTCTCCATTTGGAGATAATGGCTCTCACTGTGGTTCTTTGGAGTCCCAGAGACTTTGAAATAGCTTTATAACCCTACCCAGACTGGTGTATTTCAATCACCTTTTTCCTCATTATTTCTGGAATTTCTTTCGACCTTGGCATAGTGTGATACTGGGTGAGACCTTTTAGCCAACTTCATGCTGCAATAAAAATTTCTATTTAGGTGTTGATTTGATTGAACAGGGCTGGCAGTAATTGTAATTGTGTCTAGTCCAGCTGAAACCCATTATCAATGCAGTTTCATAGATTTGGGGATTTAGTAAAAGGGGGCAAATACATTTTCACACAGGCCCAGTTGGTACTGGATAACTTTTTTGCCTCGATTAAAAAAAATTATAATTTAAAAACTGGGGTTTGTGTTTACTTAGATTGTCTTTTTTATGTTATATTTTGTTTGAATTTTTTATACAATTTAGTATGAGATATACACACACACACACACACACACACACACACACAAAATAAAAGAAATCGGGATGGGGCAAGTTTTCACAGCACTGTATGAATGCATTAATATAATTTTATAGAGTTTAATTAATTACAGTTTCAGTTACAATCCAATTACATAATTGTGACGCATATTAATGTATTGAATCGTGAGGTATTTGACAATGCCAAGCCCTAATACTACCAGCTTAACAGAGTGAATAGGTCTAAAATAGATGAATGCTAGAACTTAATGTTGCTCACTGGCATCAGTTCACAGATTTCCTACCACTCAAATTTCCCTGCTTAAACCAAGGCACTTCACTCAAACTCTTATTTAGAGTGCTTAAGTGTACAATATCACATTTAAACATGTTTGTTTATATAGCTGTTTTCCCCCATCAGATTAATTATAAACATATAAAACTGTTTCAGACTAGCATGATATAGCATTGATGTTTTCCACTGTGTGCATTCTGTTTGTGATGTGTGCAACCAAGGTGATGAGATGGCCTTCTCTTCACTTTTTGTCTAATTTGTCTTTTCTCCTCTTTTTTGTCTTCTCATCTCTTTACTTTCTCCTCTTCTTATCTCTTCTTGTCGCTTTCCTTTTTGTTTATTGTCTTGTCTTTGTCTCTTCACTTTTCGTCTCCTCTCTTCTTGACTTCTTGATCTCTTCTAGCTCTTTCAGTTTCATCTCATCTCTTCTTGTCTCTTTATCCTGTCTTGTCTCTTCACTTTTTATCCCATATCTTATCTTTTCTCTTTTTTTCTTCTCTCCTCTATTCTCAGTTTGTCTCATCTCTTCTCTTTTGTTCTCTCCTTTCTTCTTATCTTATCCTCTTTTGTTCCTATTTTCTTTTCCCTTCTCCATTTTTTTTCTTCTCTCTCCTTTTCTCTTTCTTTTCTGTTTTCTTTTCTCACATTTTCTCTCATCACAGAAGTCACACTATAACTGCAGTTGCATATGTTGGGTTGGCAGACAGGTGGATTTGCTATATGTTTGTAAAAACTGTAAACAGCTGATGCAGACAAAATACTGATCTATCTTCATCCTATATAAATTAGTAATGAATGGAGGATTCTGTTTTTGTCTCTTTCTTGCACTGTTGTTTTTTGTATGGACAGCATTGTGCCGTTTTTCATAAGGTGATGTGTTTTGTGTCCTTACTATGATCTGACACTCATACACACAAGGTACTGAGATGAGGGGGAAAAAAATCAATATTATGAGAGAACAGAGCGAGAGGTTCTGACCTGACCTAAGGGGAGAGATGAAGAATGAGAGACAGAGCGATGCGACTGACAGACTAGAAGAATGAAGGATTGCACTAGAAATCAAACGCCATCCAGTGTAGAAAAAGCCACAGTTTTGATGGATGAGTCATACGTTGTTCGTGCAGGTTATGTTGTGTTGAAGCACCATTAATATTAGGTACATTAGCAGATGTTTACAACGAGATGTGCATGAAACACAAGCAATATGCAGCAGTCAAACATAGACTAATTTAGCAATATTGATTTTTCAATCATATGTCATTCTGGCTGGACTGGTGCTACTTGGATGCAGCCTCTGAGTCAGCCAGAGGATTGCTTTTAGAATATAAGATGCATTGTGGTCTATTATGATCTAATTAATCAGGTGCTGAGTGTTAGCACAATATCACTTGTTTAGAAATATGGTCAGATATACACAGACCTGGCTTTCTGCTGATTTGAGGATCTGCTAAATTAATGTGAACATGGTAAATTGTGATAAACAAAAGTCTCTGTAAGGCATGTCAGGTCCCACCTTTTCTACACTGGACACTAGCAATGTCATACTGCACCTTCACGCCACAACAGCTTGAGGCTGTCTATACTGAACGTGAAGTGCAGGCACTATTCCTGACAACAAGACAAATAAATGCTTTAGAACGTTCATTTGTCTTGTTGGCAGCAATAGTGCCTTCACGTGCAGCACAAAATGGGCATTTACTGTCGCTGTGGCGCGACTTGCGCATCCAGTGTAGACAGTGTCATTGATTATAATGGGAGTGATTTGCTATTGTTGCGCTGCCCGTGTCTGGTTTAGACAGGGTGTCACTCTGCAGTCATCTCCTATCTACCTGAATGGAAAAATAACAAAATCTCCAAAATTGTTGGTCAAAATTCTGTTCAAATAACATATTTCAAGTCAGCAATAAAATCTGACAACAGGGATATCATAAATTGTGCTATTTTTAGCTCAAATCTACCTCAATTTTTCAGGCTGTTCAGAATAATACACTTTTGCATTCTTGAGTAAAAAACAACCAATGTCTCTATCAAACAGTTAAATGGCTCTATGAACTGTAAGGATATAATATTTAGCTTTTCGATTTCTCCCATTCATATCTTTATGAGTGGGCCATCTAATCCTCTTAAAATGGTTAAACAGAGCTCAGACTGCACTCTCATTAGTTTCTAAAATCACAATCATATTTGCTAAAGATGTAATAAACACATACTCAAGGGGCAGGAGATCAATAGAGCTTTGTAAATAACAGGCGTTTCAATTCTGCAGAAATGTGCAGAGCTTTCGGTGGAGTTCTGTGAGTGCAGATTCCCAGTGGGCCTGTGTAAATTAATTATGGAGTTAATTTTGTACATTTTGGCTTCTAAATAAATTTTGTGTGTCATAGGTGCCACCAAAGGCTGGGCAAATGTGCATAGACATCATGAATACATTTGTTACTACAAACTTCAGTATATCTCCATTACTTAATCTCACAACCTGTAGAATCAGGAGTATGAAATATATGCCTACAGAGTCTATAAGTGTCCAGTAGAGTCTCTTCACACCTGTATTGAGAGCCCAAAAGCTAAAAACACTCACATCTGCACTCAGTGTTTTGCGCTGGCTCAGGAAAAGCTAGTGTCACCATGGCAGCTGGCAAGGCAAGCGGAAAACCCACCCATAAGCATGTAATGAGGCGACAAGGCACCATCTTCACTTTTTGCATATGCATGTGTGTATTTGTGTTTTCCTAATTCCATGTGTTTTTGTGTGTGGCTCTTCTTTCTGCATTACACTCCAGATGCCCTCTAGCACACCATCTGGAAGCCTCAAGAACAGCCACCATTGAACCTTCTCGCATGTGACTCATGACTGGCATTAAATCAGTGTGAATACCGCATGTGTTTAACCCTGTTACTGTGTACTAATGAAGCTGGGGGAGAGCGTTTCACGTCTGTGATTTCATTGGGGCGTTTCATGCCACATGTCCCTTAATGTCGTCATTAGCATGGTGGAGTGATCTGTGTGCGCACACAAACTGTGGCACCAAGGTCCAAACATAAAACGAGACAAAAACGCAAGACACTTTACTCTGTCCCATGCGTTTTATTAATGGTGTTGCAAATATCACTCTTACTATTGTTCATTCTTAGGATTAGGTATTTGAACAAGCCTTCGGTAAGCAACTTTGTCCTGCACGTTTTGTCCAGATCATGTGGCTTGTTGAGAAGAGGTGTGTTATTACTTTTGTAATTTAATTTTATGCATTGCACTGCTGCCACACATTTGTCTGATTGTGTACAGGTGTTCCTAATAAAGTGCTGGGTGAGTGTTCATTAAAGGAGCAATCCAAGCTGTATGTACTAGAATTTAATTAAGACTAGGGCTAAAACCCTAACAAGGTGGTGGCGAGTTTTGCATGGGCATGCAGCACATTTGCTTTTTTTTTCGAAAATAAAAACTATTAGTTCTTGTAATTTTACAAAAGTGGCATTTAAATGTAAAGTTTTATGTTGCTAACTAGAATTTTCTCTTGTTTTACAGGTGATCTCGGCACTGTCCAGAATCTCCCACCATAGCATTGCACAGATCAAAGGCATCAGGTAATTAACGTAATCCACATTCGCTGATTGTGTTTCCTTTCAGTCCTGTAGTGTACGCAAAAGTTGTAAGGGAGCTTTACAGCACTCTGTCAGGTTCCACCTTTTATGTGGCTCCATTCAGAGATGGGAAAAACAATTGGCACATACAACAACAGCATATGTACGAAACCTGTAGGCCAGCTCTAGCCGAGCCTCTGTAAAGTGTGTGGTTCTCGCTCCCCTCGGGTGTTTTAGAAGGGGGGGAAACCTGCCTCCATGCTTTATAGGCAACTGGGATCACTTCCTATCTCATTATTTGCCCAGTCTGTGCTCCCATCCACCCTGCTTCGCAAATAAAGCCCTTTTTCCAACGGGGTAATGAGCTGATGGAGCTGCCCATTAGGACTTTTGCCAGTGCAGGCAGCGACGAGATGGGTCTGCCATTAACCAGCTCAGCGTTAACAGCTGAGAGGTGCCTAAATCACTTCCTGTCCTCACCGGGGATGCTGCTGCAGAGGGATGGCCAAGATTCTGTTTATTTGTTACAAGTCAGGACCCAGTCATTCTAATGGAAATATACAGCAATTTGTCACCATTTAAAGGACTTTATGAAAACGGCAGTGGGGATGAATTGAAACTAAAATGCAAGACTTTAAAAGTTGTCTAAAGTAATTAGAGGAAAGATCTGTAGATGGAACCTGGCAGAAAATGCACTCACTGTGACTAATGCAAGTCAAATTTGCACCCTGAGAAGGTCTTCTGTACCAAACGTTTTAAGGTTATTTTGCAGAAGCTGGTTTTGGGAGTTTGGATAAATTCTTTCCAAGGACAGAACGCAATAAAAGGTGGCTTTGTTTTCATTGATGCCATGGTGTGTGTCACAGCTTTTAGAGGAAATCAGCATGGAACTTTAGTGGTTGCGGCGGTTGTACAGGCTGTGTCCCAGCCTGACCTGATTTTTTTTTTTACAAAGCCATTTATTTCAGGCTGTCATCTGTGGTGTGTTTTACAGTTTTGTGGCTTAAAATGAAAATTTGGCTCTCTGTTGACCCTCTTGTTTTATTTCCTCTTCCATTATTATGCACAGTGAGAAATGCCTCACACTTGGTAGAGAACACACCATTTTGGATTCATTTAAATCAGGTTTAAAGTGGCATTGATAAAGCGGCATGAGGACATTTTCTCGACAGCTCAAAATGTAGCCATGTTCTGTCACACAAAATGTAAATCAATATTCACACAGCAGGATTGCAGGTAAGATTGGTACTGTTTGCTCCAGTGCTTTGCGTGGTTCGGTTTTATTGTTTGATTAAAGAAGGACCCAAAGACAAGGGCACCAGTGCAGACTTCCCCCATTGCGTTCTTCCACTTCGATTTAATCTTTTTGACCTTTGACCCGTGGTACACAGTTTAGATTCACTCAGTTAAATTGGTTATTCGTTATTCCGAATGCCTGTTAATTAATTAGCCATCAAAGGGTTCCGAGTGCTGTTTCACGAAGGAACACGGTTACATTACACAAACATTTCTTATCTGCAACATCCTCTGTTACTGTGGCTGTGTTTTTTCAGCTGTGACCACGCTCTCTTCTTCTGAGCTTTGCTGCCCACACAATCTGAAATATGTTACTCATGGATTTATTGTTCACATGTAGCTTGTTTGCCATTGCATGTTTAAACAGTTTGAAGTGATGCACACCTTTAGTTTAAAACCACTGCTTTTACATATGGAGGTCCTGCTTCAATAATAATAATATTAATAATAAATAATAATTATTTATACTGCCGTGGCTTCTCTGTAGTGCAGCACATGTTATGTACTCTCTTATTTCCCCTTTCTCTATGTGTTACTGTATCTATCTTAGTCATCTCTGATGAAGGGGGTCTCTCTACACATCAATTCGTCTGCTTTGATTGTAGTTCCTGTCAGACTGTTGTCACGTGCTGATAGTGGTTTAAGTTACACACATGAGGTCAATTCAACCTCCCTTTACTTATAAAGACATATGTGGTATGTGTGCTGCATTTTTTCAGTACATAAAAATGTGTGTATCATTATTCTTATTATTACTGATTCTAGTTCTGATTGGTTGACAGATGTTTTAAGGTGTGCAATTATTTTTCAGTAAACACATGAAATATATCCAGCTTTTGACTGCATAACATTCCCAAATCACTTCGCCAAATTATTGCATTTATTTCAAAGAGCAGTATAGGCTACCACAGCAAAATAACCAATTAAAACAATTAAAGACACTGGCTAAGTACATCGCATAAGAATGACAAACAACGTGTTCAATATCCAAAACCAGTGTTTTTGTGCTCTCTCTCTCTCTCTCTCTCTCTCTCTCTCTCTCCCCCCTCCCCCCCTCACCTTCACCCACACTTACATACATACACAGACAAACAGAGAGACTTGAGTCGTGACTGAAAAACAGAACCATCATTTAAAGACACCTGACTTGATTAATTCAACACTTTCTATATTAACAACAAAAACGAAGTATCTGTGGAAAGCACTATCATGCTTCCCTTCCTCCAATCATTTGCTCTCACACATGGACACACACACACACAAAACAAAAGAAGAAGAAACAAACAGTGCCTCCATTTCAGCACACCCCTGCGACTCATTCAACAGTCATTGTTAATTATTCTTTACAAAATGCAACACTGTACGCTTTAAACATGCTAGCTACTTAGATCCATTTACACAATGGCCATTCATGCAAAGAGCCAGACTATATGCTTCATGCATGCATAATTCATTTAGACCCTTATGCACATACAAGCTGACTGCAATACATTATGGATGCACACACACTTTGCTTACATTGCATGTAAGATGCTCAGTGTCATGTCTTGTACACAGACAGGCATAGCAAAAGAATGACAGAAAGCATAAGCACATGAAAGATTCTTGTTGGTTGATAGAAGTTGGCGATTACGGAGCAGATTCAGGCTGTTATTAAGCATTAGCTAATCTGCTGCATCCCTGTGCTGCCCAGCTCTCTGCTATATTGATACCTGTGGTGATGGACACGTCTCCTCTGTGCAATGTGAACTCACTCAGTGCTTTTAGGACCAGTTTCTGTCAGGATCTGAGAGAGAACAAGAGTCTACCACATCTGGTACAGCCACACACATTCACACACATGGCTGTTGCGTTGCAACTTTTTTTTTAAAAGACCTTGCAACATGAGCATTCCATTTTTAAGGCTGTGCGATGTATTAAAAATGTTAAAAACTTGTCTGAAGTCTCCGGCAATTTTTGAGTACAAGAGCATGTCCTATGTGAATGTCCCCCCTAAGAAACTTGTCTGATTGGGATTATATGAACCCTAAAATAGCCTGATTATTCAGAGTGTCATTAATATCAGTCAATCAACAAATTGTTCAATCAACCCACCGACTTATCGATTTTGAAAATGTATAGACTTGTTAGGCCCTACTGCTGGCGGAGTGGTCAGATATATGCTCTTCTCTGATCTCTCTGCTGGAGATATTCCAGAATGATCCGGTCAGGATAAGGTGCTCTGGGCTGTTTCAGACATGGGGGGATTATTCTTCTGCTGCTTTTTAAGATCAATAATTCTCACCACTTTTTCTGGCCGTTTGTCTCAAATACTGAGAATTTTTTTTTTATTCCTTTTTAAGCCCAATTGAAAACAACTGGAGAGACAACAGCACGTTTTTAAAATTCACACAGCTTGTCTCGCACTCACAACCACACACATGTACACACAAACGGCAAGAATGAAGCTAAAGGGCAGATAATTGACCTTTTGTCAAGGTGAATATTTGTTATATTGATGTGTTACCCAGAATCGGGCCCAAATATTTGGCAATATCTTGGTCACCACTAATAATTCAATTAAAAAGTGCTTTAAAAATATGTTTAAAATTGCTTGTGATGGTTCTACTTCATATAGATTTTGTAGGCGTGTGTATCTATGTATAGATGTATAGATTGTTTAATCATGAATGGTGAGGCTTTAACTAGTTTTGTAATCACACTGCAGCACACTTACAAATCTGGTAGAACCTAATAGAAAATAAATCAGTTTTACATTTCTTTCATTCATTCCTTCGAGCACACTACTCTACGCCTCAAATGTTTCAATATTCTTCACTGTCGCTCTCAGAAGAAAGGCAAATATCTGTTTCTGTGAGATAAAACCTAGGGATATGGTTTGCTAGGACATAAATTAAATTGGAAAGAGACTGATGTGTCTGCCAAATCCAATTAAAGCTTGCGTTGGCCTGATGCATTTCAGGCTGTAATCACTGAGGGATGGGACTTGCTTTCATCTTATTCTGATTTCTAATGATCAGGTTTGTCATTGTAAGTTGTCTTAAACTTGAGACAGCATTCATATGTGGGTGGTTGTAAACATACATGGATACATATGCTTGTGTGCAAGTGTGTTCTTGTGTGCAAGTGTGTGCACAGAGGAAAATGTTTCACAGAGTGCGCTCTTTAATAGGTCAGGAGACTTAAAGGAGTTTTCAATTATGTTTTTATTTAAGTATCAACTTTTGTTTCTACCAAAAATCCTTGGGGGAAATCAAAATGGACTAAAATGAAACTATCGCTGACAAACAAAAAGAGTAAATAGCACTAAATTAACATGCATAGTGTAACTTGATAATTTAGTCTTGAAATGTTTGAGTTCCATGATAATGAAATCTCTGACTTATAATAGCAAACTTTGTTACATTGTAAAGATCTTTAGAGAAGACACATTTGAGATCAATTTGAGACCATGCCCTTCCCCCAGACATACGGGTATAAAGGAGGGGCCGTGCATACCGCTCATTCAGATTTTCTCTTCGGAGCCGAGCGGTTGCTATTTAATTGAGAAATAAGCGAGCTAAATTCCCACGGTTTCCATTCACCTCTGCTGGATCCTTACGCAGCATTACAGCGGATTTCTCCCCTCTCCGCACGGGTGCACTGCAGAGATTGCCCGTGGGCGCTTCAGCAGATCACTTAGAGTGTATTCTAAAAGAGTATTTTCCCTCCTAAAAGAGTATATTCTAAAAGAGCGGCATACATCGGAATGTCTTTTTAAAGATGCCCTTCCGGTTATGTGTTATTCCTGGATGCGTCTATATCCTTCAGATGGCCACGACCGCTGTCTTTTGTGCCTAGGTGTTGCCCACGCCGAGACTTATTTCGAGGATGCGTCATGTCCTCATTGTGAGGAGGTTAGGCTTCCGGATGAGTGCACCAGCTCGTCTTAGGGCAAGTTCGACCTCTTTTCCAGTGCCCGTGAAGGTGATGTGTTCTCGATCTCAGCATCAGAGTTGGGCTCGTCCAGTCAGATGCGAAAGCCTTGGCCGGGCTTTCCTCTTCGGGTGAGTTTGCCCAGTCACACGCTGAAATTACGGACGTGCTTTCCCGAGCTTGACGATTGGTATCTGGGCTCGCGGCACCGCTCACAGCCACGCCCCGCCCCACCCCACCCCAGATCCTTTCTTCCCGGAAGTGCATGAGGAGCTGACAAGATTGTGTATAGCACCTTTTACTGCCCGGTCCCGATCTTTCAGCACCTCCGCCCTAACTACCCTCGATGGTGGGGCGGCCAAGGGCTACTCGGCAATGCCCCCAGTGGATAAGGCGTGGGCACTTGAAGCTCCCATCTAGTACCTGTAGGTTTACATTGTCCCTGGTTGGCAAAGCCCTACGGTGCGCTGGACAAGCCACCGCCGCCCTGCACGCCATGCTCTCCTGCAAGTGCGCCAAGGTGCTGAAAGAGCTGCATGAGGGTAGTCCTGCCCTGGGATTGATGCAGGAATTGCGCTCGGCAACCGACATCACCTTCTGGGCTACAAAGGTCAAGCTGGAGGAGGTGGTGGGCCTCCTTTTGTTCCTCATTTAATTTTATCACACGCTCAAGTAGTTGTGGTACCCAAAATTTAACAAAGGAGCAGTTTCGTCAGTCTCTGGGTCACATAACTGGTGTGTATGGCCGTCACCCCGACCATCATCTTCTATCTCTCTTTGGCTGGTCCAGCACCCCAGCGGCAGTCTCCCTGCTCCTGGGCACCAAGCTGTGGCACAAACATACTCAAACCTGGACGGTTTTGACCGACTGCAGGGACAAAATACCTCCTCCCCCCCTTCTCGACCAATCCGCTGGTGAGTATCAGGAGTCAGGTAAGTGCTTCGATGTATCTCGACTCAGCACCGCGAGGCCCCACCCACCAGTACGTCTGACGAGATTGTTCACCTGGTCCCCCTCGCATGGAGCTTGGACGCGTTACTTGCGCTTTCCAAGCTGTCGCGATGGCTGACCCGGACCATCCGACTCCGCTACACGATTCAGTTCACTATTCGCCTGCCCAGATTTACCGGTGTCCACTTAACCATGGTGAAGGGCGATGACGCCGCCACCTTGCGCGTGGAAATCGAATATGGCATGCCTCACAAACGAGCATGCCCAGTCAGTGCTGACCTGTTAGAAGGCGTTCAGACAGAGGACCACGGTCCCACTGAAACTTTTTCAGAGGCTCCTGGGGCATATGTCAACCTCGGTGGTGGCCACACCGCTCGGGTTGTTGCATATGAGACCGCCTCAGCATTGGCTCCGAACTGGAGTCCTGAGATGGGCACAGCGCCACAAGATACATTGCGTGGCCATCACGCCGATCTGTCGCTGCCTTTTCAGCCCTTGGAAAGACCTTGTATTACTACGGGCAGGGGTTCCTCTAGAACAGGTCTCCAGGCACATCATGGTTACAACCGATGCCTCCAAGAAGGGCTGGGGCACTTTATTCAACGGGCACGGATCCGCTGGCTCCCTTCGCATGTCATAACTTGCCAGCCATTGTCTCCTCTGGAGTCAGCAGCACCTCAAGTCACTGCGACCCACTCACATCCCGGTCATATCACCACCACGGCGGTCACGTTGTCACGACATGTCACCCGCAAAGGAGAGTGGAGACTCCACCCTCAGGTGGTTCAGCTAATCTGGAGTCAATACGGGCAGGCAAAAGTAGACCTGTTCGCCTCCCCAGAATCATCCCACTCCCCGCTCTGGTACGCCCTGACCAGGGCTCCCCTTGTTATAGACGCGCTGGCACACAGCTGGTCGCCTGGACTACGCAAGTATGCGTTCCCCCCAATGAGCCTTCTTACACAGACCCTGTGCAAGGTCAGGGAGGACAAGGAGCAGGTCATCCTAGTGGCACCCTACTTGGTTCTTGGACCTCACACTCCTCGCGTCAGCTGCAACCTGCAAGAGTTCTCTGTCAGAAAAATGTGCTTGCAGTCCGTTCTGGGATACTCTCACGGGATGCCTGAGACCCTGACCGGGCTATGTGCCCAAGGTTCCGACGACCCTGTTCAGGGATCATGTGGTGAACCTGCAAGCGCTGCCCCAGGAGGAGGCAGACCCAGCCTTAGTGTTGCTGTGTCCAGTGTGCGCTTTACTCATCTACTTGGATCGCATGCTGAGCTTTAGGATCTCTGAGCAGAAACAAACAGGTAAGTCCGGGTCAGCCAGCCAGGTATATTGCTTGCGCTTAGCGCCTTTCAACTCCCTTGAGTTGAAGATGTGCGTTGTTGGTTCCCAGTAGTATTCACAAATGTGTTCCCTGGTTGATTTCCTCCTAGCCCTGCAGCAGGTGAGTTTGCGGAGAAACTCACTGCCATCCCAGTACTTGTGCTGACTAAGCCTCATACTGGGACAGGTGCTCCGCATGCACTGGTCCACCGTAGGCAACCCCTTGCAATGTATATTCTGCTGAAATAAGTTTCTCTGTTGGCAAACTGCGTCTTCCTTGGGCAGAGGCCCCTCTACCCCACCATGCTTGTAGAGCCTCCTCCCCCATTGGGCATGACCTACCATGGGACTTCTTCACATGACATATTTCCGACTAGACTCGGCAAGACCATGTGACGTATTTCCACTTCTAATGCCCTCCCTCTCTCTGGGCGGGGTGTGGTCTCAGGGGTAAATAAATGTACTTGTAATATTTTAGTTTTGGATCCTAATAGAATTATTCAAACTAGACACACTTAGAGGGATATTTTACTCAAACTATATATATGAAATGGATTCTGTTTAAAGTATCAAAACACTCTGCTGGAAATGCTGGAAAAACCCACTTTAAGTATATTTTTTCTTTGAAATTGAAAAAAAGACAGGACATTATGAGTTTATTTCACTTAATTAATTAGTGTGACATTTGTGAACAGGTTTAACCTGCCATTATTAGAAAAGCTTCTGCAGCAGATGAGGAGGAAGTATTTTTGATTAGTTTAATTAGTGATTTACTTGATGAAGCCTTGTAAGGAGGCTTATTATTTTGCCATCAGCAATTATGCTGTCATGCATTATAACATCCATGTGTTATGCATTAAAGATACTAATATTCACTCATCACATAGCCTTGTTGTTCTTGTAATACATCTGCGTGTTTCAGCTCTGAGTGACAGACACCATGGTGATGGGAACATTTATTCGTTCAACCCCAAAGACATATTGCATCCATTTGGATGTTGTTGTTCCAGCTATGATGATTCTGATGCACCGTATCGAGAAAATTAATGATGCGACTATCACCATTGAAAGCAATGGTACAGTTGTGGTTGTCATGTCGAGATTTCTGTAATCTTTTGAACTCTGATTGCAAGAGAGACACTATGAGGATCCTTAGGTGGTCCTCTGGGCACACACTTGAAAGCAGCCCCCACAGTAAAACTTACCATTCTATCAGTGTCTATTTTTATATTTGATGTGCATGTATGTTGATTTGACATATATACAGCCATAAGGTCTGTGCCTGTCTATGGGTACTGAGTGGCAGCAGCTCTAATGTTATAGCTAATGGTGCGGCACTATGTTAGCTGTCAGAGGGATGCTCTCTCTCTCTCTCTCTCTCTCTCTCTCTCTCTCTCTCTCTCTCTCTCTCTCTCTCTATCTGTCCATCAGAAGCAATAGTAGGCTGGCTCCTTGAGTGTCATGTTGTTGAGTGAAGGTGCGAGGTGATGGATTGGTCAACTTGTCATGGTGTGTGTTTGTTAGTAAGGCTGTTATTGCGATGGTGTGGATGTTCAATGTAATCATTGGTTAAGAAGAGTGTACTCTTTCTCTTTCTGACCTAGAAAACAAAAGAGTGACAGTTTGCTTATAGATCATGTGTTAAAGTCATGTAGTAATATGACTGAAGGTCAGAGCCTTTCATACCCTATAGCTCTCTCTCCTTCCCTCTCTCTACTTTTCTCCTTCCATCACTGCTGTTTGACAGCTCCATAGAGACAGAAATTGAGTAGATATGATTGAAGAGATGGCTCTCTTTCAACATGTTTAACTAGTTTTAAAAGAGTGATGCTTGCCAGTGCAAAAAGTCACCACCATAATGCAAGGCTATTGCGACTAGAATTTAGCACATTGCTATGCATTTGCTGGTGTGTTCAGTGTGGTGGCTTGATGGTTACTTACTGGCCAAAGTTAAAAGAGTCCACCACAAGACTCTATGATATTCTCATCCCAATATACAACCACCAATACAATATTCAGGATAGTGGTTAGTAATGTAGGGTTTTCAGTGACTGGTTGTTTAACATTTACTTTTGGGAAAAAAAAAAATGGTATTGGTGCATCCCTACTTCATATTATTTGTCTTTACTAGGGATTGGGGCTGTGAATCGCAAAAAAAAAAAAAAAAAAAAAAAGTTAACTAATTAATCACATTTTTCTGTGATTAATCGTGATTAACCACAATTAAATTATGATACATTACAACAAACATTTTTAAATAATCAATTAAATAACATAAATATATTTACTTTATACTTTGTTTCAAAGAACTTGCAAGAAATTGATTAGTCGTCATTTATTTTGATTATTTAAAAATTTACATTTTAAAATGTTTTTTGTTTGTTTTTATCTTTTTTGCAGATAGTTAGACACATTTTTACATGTATTAACCTTTTATACAAATAAATGTGTGCATGCTATAAAATTTGTTGACATGTTGTAATTACAATTTGGCAAAATCTTTGATTTTTAAATATTTGAGAAACATATGTGTGCATTTCCAATTCATTATTAGACACTACACACAGATATCAAACATATTGAATGCTGAAGTTTAACTTGCTGAAGTTTAAAATCTCAAAACTATTATTTTCTCTGGCTGCCCTTCAGTCTTTACAAGTATAGCTGGCAGTAGCTTGCTGAACAGTCAGGTCCAACTCAGTCTATCCCGCACACTGGTTCTCTCTTGGGCAGTTACACTTTTCAGCAATGCGAAGAGATGCACTATCGTACTATTGTATTGTATCGTGAGGGTACTGCATTGTATCTTGAAATGTGTGTACATTACATGCTTAGTATTTAACTACTATGTACTTAACCTTTTAACATCCCAACGGGTCGTCTGCGGGCCCGGCCGACTATTACGCAATAACTTCACGAAATGCAAAAACTCAAAAATTAAAAGATACACATATCTTACATCGTTGGAAAGCTGAGACTCTTGTGATTCGAACGATGTAAACCATTTTAATATACACTTAACACAGCGGGTACAATCGGTGTATTTATCAGACCACTTACAGCAAAATAAACGAATCCAAAATGGTAGAAACTCACTTATAATGCTCATCTTACTCTACTGATCCACTTCATTCCATCAAAAATGGTTTAGTTACACTGTAAAGGGTCCATACAATCCAATTCAACAAAGTTTTTGGTCCATAACACATTTATATATCAATAAACACCCATGTAGCATTTCGAGCTAACCGACAGAGCAAACACAACTTTGTATTCTTTGATGAATCTACCTTGAACATGTAAACTTTACAGATATTTTTATGTCAAAATGTCCACTGACCCCTGGACTTTAGATGGACAGGTCATTTGAGCCAGTCGGTGCATTTTAGAGGTGTGGCCAGGTATCAATATCCTTGAAGCCTATACATACACTTGGATAAACATGTGTAAAACACTCATTTTCTAATGTATTGTTATCAAATTTTTAAATTGGGTTTGGTAAGGCTTCATGCTGTGATTTAATTGTGTTTTCCAGTTATGTCCTCCCAGCTGTAGTTATCTGCAGGCATCTTTTTACAAAAAAAAAATGTAGGCGGAGTTTATTTCCCCTTTTTGAGTGTGTTCAAAGTTCTATTACTCAATACAAGTAAGACTTACAGTGATTCTGACTATTTAGGAACAAACCTCAAAGTCTCCCCTTTCAAAAGAGACCAAAAGCATGCATATACTCCAAAGGGTTCAAGAACAGCATGCATTTTAATTTGGGTAGGCCTTTTTTAGGCGTTTTTGGCAAATATTGCAGGATGTTTAAAAGGTTAAGCATTTAATACAATTGTAAAACAGATCAATTCATGGGCAAGGAAGAGGCGAGAAACCGGCTTAACATATAAACTTAAAGGTTTAATGAAGAACTCAAAAGACAAACACATAAGATAACGGACGTCCGTAATTGAGCTCTCTCTCTCGATCGCCGTCTGCGAGTGGCCTTTATCCCTCTTGACGGCTTAATTAGCCTAATACGGGACCGGGCGTGCGTAATCACGCGCCGGTCCCGCCCTCCACCGTGCCACAACAATGTACTTGTGTACATATGTGTTGTTGCATTGTACATACTCAAGTACCTGTATTTATATGTAGTTGCACTGTTAACCTTACTCCTAACCATAAACCTAACGCTAACCCAGTCCTTACCCTAACCCCAACCCTACTCCTAAACTTGCCCGTACCTCAAACTCAGTAGCAGCAAGTGTGAATCTTGAGAGAATTTTGCAGAACAACAGTTTCACAAGAAAACAGTTTCACAAGAAATACATTGTATTGTATGTATTGTAATGTTAGTATATAGTAGTTAAAGACACCTTATTCTTTTAAACTTGACATAGTGTCTCAAAAATGTGGTGCTCCTGGATAAGAGGCTGAAAAAGCATCAACGTCAGTTTAGCACATATTTACATAGACAAACAATAGAAAAACAGCACACAAAAACAAATTTGGTGTAAACGGCCCCTTATAATAGTAAAAGCACACCTCAATGATCAGCATGACTCCAAGCATCATTCATGTCTAGTGAGAAGAGTTGTGCTCTGAAGAATATTTCTTAGGTTTAGAAGTATGAGCATGAGCAATATTTTGTGTTTGGTTGAAAAACTGCATTATTCAAATGTGTGAATCAGTTCTATTAAATGTTGTGACTTTGAGTACCCTATACACGCTAAAGTGAAAGTGACAAGCCTCGCCTATAAATCACTTTATTTTCTGAGACTCATGTTTTTTGCATGCTGCCCATCACCTTTTGCCCCACATAATGTGCGAGATTAAGTGATTTGATGAGATCTCTGGAGGAAAAGCCATGCCTTTAATCGAATAATTGATCAGTCCTCCATTTTCTGCTTTCTAATTGGCAGGAGAATGTTTCGTGAGCCCTGGATTTAAAGCCCCATTGGTCTGCTCTCTGAGGAAATGAGAGCTTAACATGCAGTTATTGAGGAAAGTGTTTGTGTTTTGGAGTTCTGTCAAACCGCAAGAGCCTGTGTCATTCAGTCTTGCCACAACCTTTTCACTGTGTCTGCAGTATTCTGTAGAAAATCAGATAAGTGCCTTTTGAAACATCTGTCACATTGTTACAAGTGTCAATCATGAAGAAGGTTGATGGCTCATGAATAAACCCACCTGTTGAATTATGGAGGTTGAAGAGTGAATCTCCCTACGTGACTGATAGATATTATTCTTTCTTGGTGTGTAAGAGGACTGTCCGATAGCTAACACTCTTTCTCTTCTCTCTCCCCAGGCCCTTTCCATCAGAGGACACAGCACTGAATGAAGATGATGTGTACCGGAGCTTGGAGGAGTTGGCAGAGTAAGTATTTAAACTGTAGACATAGAATAAGGCCCGAAACATACTCTATGCAGGTATGTGAATGCAAACGCTTCGATCTACTCAAGCTTGATTTTGTGCGTTGTTGTATTCTGAACTGTCTCAAACCGCAGTTCATGACACAGTGCAACTATGCGTTGCAAGCTCAATGTTACCGCGGGGGAGCTATAGCAGACATTAGTGTGAACTGTCCGCTTATGGTGAGTTTTTACTTTCAACTGTTGAAATAGTGAAGCAACAGTTTGAAGAGAATATTGCTGAACAAAATTTTTTTAGTAGTATAGAACATGGTGTGTTGGTTATGGGTATTTAGCACTGATGAAAGAGTGATCCTAAAAAAAGTTTGCTGATGCACTTGGGTTACTGAAAATGCAACAAGGTTACTGAAAATGGGTGGGCCTTAAAAGCCCAAATGTTGTCTCTAATTGATCAGCTTTAAATAAAAATGTTCCTATTTTTACTTTTTGACTGCATATTTTCACTTCAGTTACTATATAATTTCCTCAGTGACAGAGTCAGAAATTATTGGGGGCTCCGAGCATAAAGGTCACCAAAAATTACAAGAAAGACAACGATATGTAAAATGTGGGAGGAAAAAAATGCCCTAGAAATTAATGTATTTTTTCCCCCCCTAATAATTAAAGTCCTATTTATACAGTACATATTATAGCACAAATATGAGTTGATGCTGATTTAATTCTTAGGGTAAAAGGTAATACAATTTAAATTTGACCATTTGTATTAATAAATTGATTAAATTCTATTTGAGATACATAAGATATTTGGGGGAGGTCACGTAACACATGAGCTCTGTGCACTATGCTAGTTTTAATATTTTTTATGACATAAACCGTTGAGATTTGATACGTTCCATAACTGTTCTAGGAGGACAATATGTCAAAGAATTCAATATCCTCGGGCTCTGGAGACATTAAAAGACACTTATGTGCTCAAGCTGACGTCCCGTAGCAGGCCGTGGGCCTGGGAGTCGATTTGGACAGGGATGTGTGGGAAATATGGTGGGAGATGCTGATCATGTCGGGAATGCTGACGAAGGTCGTTGCTGACTTGGAGAATCTTGCTGTGATATGTCGATAGATCACAGCAAAGTACACTGATGTGGTTACAAGAGTGGGGGATGTCGAGAAATGGATGAATTACCTGGAGTTATCAGAGAGGGAATTATCTGCAAACCCGCTAGTAACCAAGGTTTATTTGGAGCATGTTTAGGAGAAGTTGGAGGACATGGAAAATCATAGCTGGCGGTATAACGTCCGTATGAGTCCGTAGGAAGTCAGGATATGGTGAAATTCCTGGATGGGCTCTTTCCAAGTCTGCTTGACATAGCAAGCCATAAGCTGGAAATCGATTGAGCTCACAGGGTTCCTGCTCAGCGATCTGTGGAGGGAGACAAGCACTGATCAATTCTGGCCAAGTTTCTGAGATCATCATAATCTTGTGTTACGCAAGCCGAGGAGTAAAGGAAGGCTTTCTTGGAAGAACCACAGCATTTTCTCATTCACAGACATTGCAAACTCGACAAGAGTGAAACGTGATTCAGGGAATGCAAAATACTTTGACATCAACGGAAGGTTGCTTTTGCACTGATATTCCTGGCCAAATTGAGAATAGATGCTAAGGATGGCCATAAAACATTCACATGCCCACAGCAAGAGATGTCCTTCATAAAGTCAATGGAGTGAGTAAGTCATGTTGGTATACTCAATCAAATCAAATCAAATCAAATCACTTTATTGTCACACTACTGTGTACACGAGTGCAACAGCAGGTGAAATTCTTGTGTGCAGTTCCGTGCAACAATGCAGTAATGACAGTGACAATAACAACATATTTACACAAAACAATTTACATAACAAATGTACACATACCTACACAACAATTTACATAACAAATGTACACAATACACACAATGTAGAATACACATACACTAGATACGGGTATAAATATATATAAACACTAATTGAATGGGAGAATATATTGACAGAATGAGGATTAATAAAGTGCAGTGCTGATTGTTGATCATGAGGGATCATGTGTTCAAAAGTCTTATTGCTTGTGGGAAGAAGCTGTCATGTAGTCGGGTGGTGCGGGTCCTGATGCTGCGATACCGCCTGCCTGATGGAAGCAGTGAGAGCAGCCCATGACTCGGGTGGCTGGAGTCTTTGATAATCCTCCGAGCTTTCTTCACACACCGTCTGTTATATATATCCTGGAGGGAGGGAAGCTCACCTCCGATGATGTTTCTGGCCGTTCGCACCACCCTTTGCAGGTCTTTGCGGTTGTGGGCGGTGCTATTGCCGTACCAGGCGGTGATGCAGCCAGTCAGGATGCTCTCTACGGTGCTGGTGTAGAACCGTGTGAGGATGTGTTGGTTCATTCCAAACTTCCTCAGCCGTCTCAGGAAGAAGAGGCGCTGGTGAGCCTTCTTCACAACGGCCTCAGTGTGGACGGACCATGTGAGTTCCTCAGTAATGTGGACACCGAGGAACTTGAAGCTGCTGACTCTCTCCACCGGTGCTCCATTAATGGTGATGGGGCTGTGTTCTCTGTCTTTCTTCCTGAAGTCCACCACAAGCTCCTTGGTTTTACTGGCGTTGAGGGAGAGGTTGTGCTCCTGACACCAGCGCGTCAGAGTGTGCACCTCCTCTCTGTAGGCTGTTTCATCATTGTCAGTGATCAGACCTACAACCGTCGTATCGTCAGCAAACTTAATGATGGCATTGGAGCTATGTGTCGCCACACAGTCATGTGTGTAAAGGGAATACAGGAGTGGGCTGAGAACACAGCCCTGCGGGGCTCCAGTGTTGAGGGTCAGTGATGAGGAGATGTTGCTGCCCATTCTAACCACCTGATGTCTGCCTGACAGGAAATCCAGGATCCAGCTGCACAGCGAGCTGTTTAAGCCCAGAGCCCGGAGTTTCTCATCAAGCTTGGAGGGCACTATGGTGTTAAATGCTGAGCTGTAGTCTACAAACAGCATTCTCACATATGTGTTCCTTTTTTCCAGGTGGGAAAGAGCAGTGTGTATTGTAGATGCAATGGCATCATCAGTGGAGCGGTTGTTGCGGTAGGCAAACTGCAATGGGTCCAAAGAGGTGGGCAGAACAGAGCAGATGTGATCTCTGATCAACCTCTCAAAGCATTTGCTGATGATGGGGGTGAGGGCAACAGGACGCCAGTCATTTAAGCAGGTGATTTTGGCTTGCTTCGGTACAGGCACAATGGTTGATGTTTTGAAGCATGTGGGGACTACAGACAGGGAGAGGGACAGGTTGAAAATGTCTGTAAAAACACCAGCCAGTTGGTTCGCGCATGCTCTGATGACGCGGCCCGGAATGCCGTCTGGACCCGCGGCTTTACGGATGTTCACCCGTCGAAAGGATCGGGTTACATCCGCAACAGAGACGGAGAGTGAACCATCATCTGTAGTATCGGCCGCGAGTGCTCTCTCCGTGAGGGCGGTGTTGTTGTCCTCGAAACGAGCATAAAATGTATTAAGCTCGTCCGGGAGAGAGGCAGCGGTGATCATGGCGGAGTTTTTATTCTGTTTATAGTCCGTAATGATGTTAATTCCCTTCCACATACTTCTGGAGTCAGTGGTGTTGAACTGACCTTCAATTTTGTGCCTGTACTGGCGTTTGGCTGTGCTGATGGATTTACGGAGGGCATAACTGGCTTGTTTACGCTCCTCCGCGTTCCCGGAATTAAAAGCGGTGGTCCGCGCAGTAAGTGCCGCGCGAACATCGCCGTTAACCCAGGGTTTCTGGTTGGGGAAGATCCGTATTGTTTTGGTTGGAACAACATCCTCTGCACACTTCCTGATGAAACACGTTACGCTATCAGCGTAAACCTCGATGTCGTCATCGGAGGCAGACCGGAACATCTCCCAGTCCGCGTGATCAAAACAGTCCTGTAGCGCAGAGTCTGATTGGTCCGACCAGCACTGGATCATTCTGAGGGCGGGTGATTCCCGTTTCAGTTTCTGCCTGTAAGCGGGCAGAAGCAGAACGGAAGAGTGGTCAGATTTGCCAAATGGTGGGCGGGGGAGGAATTTGTAGCCATCCCGGAAAGGAGAATAGCAATGATCCAAAACCCGGTCCCCTCGTGTGTTGAAGTTGATGTGTTGGTGGAATTTTGGAGCTATTGTTTTAAAATTGGCTTTGTTGAAGTCCCCGGTAACAATGAACGCGGCCTCAGGGTGCGCGGTTTCCTGCTCACTTATACTGCCATACAGTTCCCTGAGTGCCCGGTCTGTGTCGGCTTGTGGGGGGATGTACACAGCTGTGATGATGACCGCTGTGAATTCCCTCGGTAGCCAAAATGGTCGACACAGAAGCATGAGAAATTCCAGATCAGGAGAGCAGAAAGACCTGATAAAATGTACATTCCTCTGATCACACCATGATTTGTTGATCATAAAACATACACCACCTCCTCTGCTTTTACCTGAGAGGTCTTTCGCTCTGTCCGCTCGGTGCACGGAGAAACCCGTGGGTTCGATGGCCGAGTCTGGAATCTCCGCAGACAACCAGGTTTCCGTAAAACAGATAACACAGCATTCTCTCGTCTCTCGTTGGAAAGAGATCCGCGCTCTCAGCTCGCATAGCTTGTTGTCCAGAGACTGAACATTTGCGAGTAGTATACTGGGTAGCGGGGGGCGATTTGCGCGACGTCTTACTCTGATGAGAACGCCGGCTCTTTTTCCTCTTTTTTGTCTGCGTCTCCGCGGCCGGGCAGCCCAAACAAAGGGCTCCGCTGGCGTGTTTGTAAACCGCGGGTCGGCGTTGAGGAATGTGAAGTCCGGTTTTCGGTGTGTGATTGCCGAACCAATGTCCAAAAGCGTTTGTCTGTCGTACACAATAAGGCAGACAGCATCCAAGACAAAAAAACACAGAACTGTAAACAAAACAAACAATAAACTGCAGTGTTTTGACGGAGCTCGCGACGCAGCAGCCATACTCGGCACCATCTTGAGATCATGTACTCACATTGTAGCCAAGTGTACTGGCTCACTGAACATTCACTTCACTGTTTGTAGAATCTGCATGCTTATTTGTGCTGGTTCTGTCTAACGGCTGGAGTAACGCAGCTTCAGGACAGTTTTATCGATTAATCTACATGCTCTTTGTGTTTATTCCGCCTATTGGCTGGAGTTTGTTATATAGATTATCTTTTGCTGTATAACTCTGTCTCACAAAATTTGTATAGAAACACCTGACTTGAGCAATCCGATGGCAAGTTTGTCACGGAGGCTCTCGTAGGCATGCATGGACTGTTTGAGTTTGGAGGGATGGACACCAGTTGGCACTGTAGTGCGCAGGGTTATTATGCACGGTTTTCTTTTTTCTGTTTGTTTGGTTATGGGGGATGTTTGGGTTTTAATGGTTGCACCAAGAAGGAAGGTTATTTCTCTTCTTAACAGTAAGAAATATGATAGTGTTTCTTCAAGAAACAAACCTTTCTCCGTAGGAAGCTGAAAAATTTGGAAAGTTATTGGGTGGGTATTTTTTATAGCGCTTGCTCAAGTAAGAGCAGGGGAGTCATTACGCTGATAATTAAACATGTACAATTCAAATTTCTCAAACAGAGTAAAGATAAATTAGGAATAATCATTATTGTTCAGCTGAAATTCTTGGACAATGTCTTATTTTGGCTAATATTTATATATATACAGGTGCTGGTCATATAATTAGAATATCATCAAAAAGTTGATTTATTTCAGTAATTCCATTCAAAAAGTGAAACTTGTATAATGTATACATTCATTCCACACAGACTGATATATTTCAAGTGTTCATTCCTTTTAATTTTGATGATTATAACTGACAACTAATGAAAACCCCAAAATCAGTATCTCAGAAAATTTGAATATTGTGAAAAGGTTCAATATTGAAGACACCTGGTGCCACACTCTAATCAGCTAATTAACTCAAAACACCTGCAAAGTCCTTTAAATGGTCTCTCAGTCTAGTTCTGTAGGCTACGCAATCATGGGGAAGCCTGCTGACTTGACAGCTGTCCAAAAGATGACCATTGACATCTTGCACAAGGAGGGCAAGACACAAAAGGTCATTGCTAAAGAGGCTGGCTGTTCACAGAGCTCCGTGTCCAAGCACATTAATAGAGAGGCGAAGGGAAGAAAAAGATGTGGTAGAAAAAAGTGTACAAGCGATAGGGATAACCAGGAAGTTTTAGAGCACTTCATGCTTCCTGCTGCTGACCAATTTTATGGAGATGCAGATTTCATTTTCCAACAGGACTTGGCACCTGCACACAGTGCCAAAGCTACCAGTACCTGGTTTAAGGACCATGGTATCCATGGTCTTAATTGGCCAGCAAACTCGCCTGACCTTAACCCTATAGAAAATCTATGGGGTATTGTGAAGAGGAAGATGCGATACGCCAGACCCAACAATGCAGAAGAGCTGAAGGCCACTATCAGAGCAACCTGGGCTCTCATAACACCTGAGCAGTGCCACAGACTGATCGACTCCATGCCACGCCGAATTGCTGCAGTAATTCAGGCAAAAAAACTAAGTATTGAGTGCTGTACATGCTCATACTTTTCATGTTCATACTTTTCAGTTGGCCAACATTTCTAAAAATCCTTTTATTGTATTGGTCTTAAGTAATATTCTAATTTTCAGAGATACTGAATTTGGGATTTTCATTAGTTGTCGGTTTTAATCATCACAATTAAATGAAATAAACATTTGAAATATATCAGTCTGTGTGTAATGAATGAATATAATATCCAAGTTTCACTTTTTGAATGGAATTACTGAAATAAATCAACTTTTTGATGATATTGTAATTATATGACCAGCACCTGTGTGTGTGTGTGTGTGTGTGTATATATATATATATTAGTTATATATATATATATATATATATATATATATATATATATATATATATATATATATATATTAGTTATATATATATATATATATATATATTAGTTATATATATATATATATATATATATATATATATATATATATATATATATATATATATATATATATATATTAGTTATATATATATATATATTAGTTATATATATATATATATATATATATATATATATATATTAGTTATATATATATATATATATATATATATATATATATATATATATATATAGTCCCTCATTTCATCTTTTGTTGATTGCTCAATTGGAAACATTTTAGTCTCAGATCATACCCTGGTTTGTTTAGAGGTGTTGCCACATATGGAGAAAAATAAATCATATAGTTGGCGCTTTAATGTATCCCTTTTGCAAAATCCTCAGTTCCAACAAATGCTAAAGGATGAACTCAATGTCTATATGGAGACCAACTGCTCCTCAGTATCCTCTGTGGGCATGGCTTGGGAGGCACTTAAGGCAGGTCTTAGGGGCTATACTATATATTCATATAGTATGCCTCATTCACCAAAATATCCACAGCACAAGAACTCGTGGAATTGGAAGGGAATTTTAAGAGCCCAGGCAGAGCTGAAGCGCCGAATATCAGTCATACTTTAAGTTGGGGTACAAAGCAGAGAAGCTTCTGGTTAGATATATAAAACAGAGGGAGTCTTTTTCTACCATTCCCTCAGTGAAATCTGCTGGTGGTGAAATATTTACCTCGGCCATTGCTATAAATAATGCTTTTAAAGAATTCTGTCTTGATCTCTGTAGTGCCACATCTTTTTCTACTGATGAGGATGTTAGAAACCTTGTGGTAACATTAGAACTTCCTAAACTGATGACTAAGCAAAATATTATCTTGATTCTGAGATAACCTTGGAGGAGCTTGGCAAGGTAATTAAGGCCTTGGGCCAGACGGCTTTGCCGCAGAATTTTTTAGATCTTATGCTACAGAACTGGCTCCACAAGTGGCACACAGAGATGGGCTGGGTAGCCACATTTGAAGAGAGGGGAGGGGAGGGGAGGGGACGGGAGGGGGGGGATAAAGGGGGTTTAAAAGGGATAATAGTTGATTCTGTTAATTTATATTGTTTTATTTTGTATTCTGTATAAACATCAATAAAAAAGTGTTAATCTGAAAGAAATTAAGGTAATTGATTTAGTTTATATATACTGGTGGCCAAAAGTTTGGAATAATATACAGATTTAGCTGTTTCTGAAGGAAATTGTTACTTTACTTCACCAAAGTGGCATTCAACTGATCACAATAAGTAATTTTTGATCAAATCTAAACAGGGCCCATTTCCAGCAGCCATCACTCCAACTGGTACTTGAAAATCACTTACCATTATATCAAACTCAGTTGAAAATGACTTGGTTTGTTAAATAAAGCTTAACATTGTCTTTGCCACAGTACTCAATAGACTGTCATGTCTTAAGGTTAATATTAGGTCAAAAAATGGCACAAAAAAAAAGAAACAGCTTTCTCTAGAAACTCATCAGTCAATCATTGTTTTGTAGAATGAATGCTATACAATGCTTGAAATTGCCAAAAAAAATTAAATAACCCAGTTTCATGTACAGCAGTAAAGAGAAGACTCTGGGGTGCAGGCCTTATGGGAAGAATTGCTGAGAAAAAGCCACTTTTGAAATAGAAAAACAAAAAGAAAAGGTTAGTGTGGGCAAAGAAACAGACATTGGACAACAGATAATTGTAAAAGAGTGTTATGAATCTGAACCCCATTGAGTTTTGTTGGATCAGCTAGACTGTAAGGTGTGTGAGAAATAAGACACATCTATAGCAAGTGCTACAGGAAGCGTGGGGTGAAATTCTGGACAAACTGGAGTGCTAGAATCTGCAAATTGCTGCACAAGGAGGATTTTTTGATGAGAACACTTAGTAGTTAAGAAGTTCAGAATTTATTTTGTATTTTTTTCAAATTGTAATAGTTATTTTTCACGTTATTAATGTCCTGACTATATATTGTGATCAGTTGAATGCAACTTTGGTGAACAAAAGTACCTGTTTCTTTCCATAAGAGCAAATCTGTATTATTCCAAACTTTTGGCCGCCAATATATATATATATATATATATATATATATATATATATATATATATATACACACATATACGCACACACACCCACACACGCACAAACACATATTATGAACCTATTTACACTTGGGCACTTGTGTGTTTTTACTGATTGGATTGCTATCCTTCTGAATAAGCACATTCCATTTACACTTGGCCACATCAAGTTGCCTCCAACAAACGGATATAAATCCGATCTTCAAATCTCGCGTTATATGCAAATAGTGCATAGTTCACTTCTATAATTATGCTAATGCATGGCAGAAAATTTTAAAGATGACAATCACTCTTCTGTTACCATAGCGATGTTAGCTTTGTGCCAGGCTCAAAGCACCACAGGAGCTGGCAGTGTGGGCGTTAAGACCACAGCAGAATTAGTGGGTGGTTTCGAAGGGGGTTGGTGGACTGTGATGGTGGTGACAGACCCGATTCTGTGCTGATTAATGGAGAATAATTAGGCAGCAGGGTAGATAGATGTCATTCATCAACAGAGGACGATGTGACAGCAATGTTAGCGCAGATTGCATACATTAAACGTCTCACGATGGTTCTTTAAAACTATAGAGCTGTAATGAGCTTATGTCACAGTGCAAATGCCATCATTTTTAATTGCAGCCCAAAGAAAAACATGTAGTCAATATAGAGTCAGAGAAGATGGCATGTTTATTTCAACAACGACAAATACAAGGCCTTGAGGGATGGAAGTGCAGTCTGTCAAGGTGTCAATCTCTCTTACTGTCCTAGGTTGTCATTTTTTTTCACAAACATGCTTTCTGGGGGGGGGGGTGTGTGTGTGTGTGTGTGTGTGTGTATATATATATATATATATATATATATATATATATATATATATATATATATATATATATATATATATATATACAGTATTACTATTATTATTGTAACAATAATAGTCCTAGATGAACGGGATGTGGACTGTTGACATTTCCGCTGTCTGTGATCTCCTGCACTGATCCGTATCGACTAGACTTTAGGTGCTTGCTTCTATGGCCTCAAGTGATTGCTGACATGCTTCATTGTTCTTGATATCCATCTGCTATCTGACCCCTCTTTACATACAGATTCATGCTGAAACACATCTCAATGTCTAATCTAATAGAGGTTAAACCCACGCCCAGTGCACAAGCACTCATTGTACCATTGGTAATTGAACTTTGTATCTCACTGAATTAATGAAACTTCCCATCCATGTGGACCCATGACCTTTACCAGCCATAAATATGGTTCATTTCCACACATTGCTAAACTCTGATTAATGGAAAGGTCCCTTATATGATGCACTGGGACTTAGTTTAACAAGCACGTTCATCAGGATGCTCTGAGATCTCTTAATTGGACTGTGATATCATTGTCTACTTTAATGGAAATGAAAATGTGCATGAAAGGGTTTGTGGCAATGTTACCAAAGCTCAAAATTCGAGTCACCATCATGTGCTTTCAGTAGGTTTATTCATGTAAGTACTGTGTCTGTTTGCATTAGAATGGAGATGTTTTTCAGCAATTACCGCAAGTTGGGCCAAACACTGTGTTAATGAGAAAACTCACCATTTTTCAATAATAGTCTTTGATCTTTTCAGCTATTGAAGAGGAGTCATTCTGTAGAACTGAGATTCACTTGAAGAGATAAAAGGGGTAGAAAGTGCTAATCAAGGTGCTTTTATGAAAGGTTAATGATGTTGAAGAAGCTCTTTAGTTTGGCTGACTCTTGAATGAGAAAGATGACTGAGACACTTTAAAGGAGTTTTGAAAACCCCACTAACAGCACTCTTATTTGCTGGTTATGGCCAGAATTTATAACATATTTGAATAAAATATGTTATACCCCCCAGATTCTAGTGTAAACTGAAACAACAGATGTAGTATTTAAAGTTAACTTGATAAGCACAATGCTAGAATGTTTTGGGTGTTTGCCAATTTATTGCTATGCAGCTGCTAAGGTGTTCTGACTTATTGTCAGCATATTGTTGCTGTTGACTGGACTAATGAGTATCACAAAGCAGTCATAGCGTGCGTGTGTAAAACGTGTTTGTATTTGCTTGCTGTCAAAAAAGACAGCTTTCCTCTGAAAGACAACGCAGTTGACAAGGCGCAATTTCATCCAGAACAAAAAAAAAAAACGATGTGTACCATAGCCTTTAGTCACTATGATATTCTTTTCCCTGTTCATGCAGTGAGCAATCCAAAAGTACCCATCACTATGTATGAGCAATAGTAATCATGAAGCTTAACTTGTCAAGAGCCACTAATAAACCAATTAAAGCCTTTTGATATGATATGATATATATCTACCTAATGTAATACATATTTTTCTTTTAGCATTGCTTTTAGCTTCTACTTGACTTTTTATGACAATTTCGCCTGTAAACAAATGTACGGTTGTAAATTTAGCATCCTCGAGCAGCTCGCACATGATTTAACGATGGATCTACAAAGTGATGTAATGGTGGTTCAGAAGGGGAGTCCCATCACAAAGTATTGCCTGTAATTTCCACTCACCTCAGTGTTATGACAAGTGAACGGGTCCTGAGCCAGTGGCCTTGGGCTGGAGTGCTGTGCAGTGAGGTGTGCACAGAGCTTTAGTGGCAGTTGTTGGTAATTGAGTGCTATGAATTTGTGTTGATTCATTCAAATGTTGTACTAATTCAAGGTTGTACTTTAGCTAATCTGTGAGTTCACATCCAATCTAATCTTACTGGATTCTCAGCATCATTGCCTTTCCAGTATATTTAATGTGTTCATCAAAAAACTGACATAGCATGAAATTGTTCAATTTTAGCAAACAGGCTGTCTCTCTTTTTCCCATCAAATAGCAATCAGATGTCAGGATGTACATCATGTCAGAAATGATTTACTTCACTTCAACTGGTTGCTGCTGAGTTACATTCTCACTAGAGGCATTGTAAGTAGTGGAGCCACAGGCTAAAGTAATCTGTGGTGGTGGTAGTAGGGACAAACGACTACCATTTGGAACTGTTTCTCCTGGCACTTTTCTCTGCAGATTGAGCTTTACACCCTGTAACTTTGTCAAATAATGGATATGTTTATAGCATTTATTTAGCAAAAACTTCAGCATGTAACTGCTCCTGCACCATTCATGCTATGGACTTGAATGTTACCTCAAAATCTTGCTGCTCATTAAGTTTCAATGTGTACTTTTTCTTTTCTAAGTAATTAGACTTAACATTAAAAGCTGATAGATACAGAAAAATAGCCTAGCCATACATTGAAGGACCCAAGCAATATGTAGTGGGTGGGCTCTTTTGAGATGGGCCCGTAAGCAACAACCTAGCATTGCCCTAACAATGATCCAAAACACCTTTTTCCACTGAAACAATGTGGCACGGTGGAGGGCGGGACGGGCGCGTGATTACGCACGCCCGGTCCCATATTAGGCTAATTAAGCCGCCAAGAGGGATAAAGGCCACTCGCAGACGGCGATCGAGAGAGAGAGCTCAATTACGGACGTCCGTTATCTTATGTGTTTGTCTTTTGAGTTTTCCATTAAACCTTTAGTTTATATGTCAAGCCGGTTTCTCGCCTCTTCCTTGCCCATGAATTTGATCTGTGTTACATTAACACATAAGATAACGGACGTCCGTAATTGAGCTCTCTCTCTCGATCACCGTCTGCGAGTGGCCTTTATCCCTCTTGGCGGCTTAATTAGCCTAATACGGGACCGGGTGTGCGTAATCACGCGCCGGTCACGCCCTCCACCGTGCCACAAACACATCTCGTTATTATTTCATTATGTTGCAAGTCTTTTGATTTGCTCATTGATTTGAGTCCTATTAGAGATTGAAAGTGGGATTTTTGTGCCCAGATCTGCAATGTTTTTGTTGTCATTAGAGAGAGTTTTTGAGGCGGGCTTTAGGGAAAGGGGTTTCATAAGAAGTGTGTAGACCAAAGATAGGCCTGCTTTATAGGGCTGGGTGATAGGACGGTATTATTGGATATCGACGATATCTTGCAAACATCCCAATGCCAATTGCGATGCTAAATTGACAGACGATGATCAACAATATTGGTAAATGGCAAAACCATGGATCTGGGAAGTCGGCAATTATATTAAACTGTGGCCATGGAGTGAAACTAGCACCCGCCACCCACCAAATGTGACCAGGCTGAATGCAGTTCGAAAGCTCCTTATCCAAATGCATGTTTTTAATGCAAAGGTAATATTGCTTATCTACCCGCAACAGGCCGGGTGACCTGTATGACGTCTCGGAGTGACACCTGACAAGAAATTCTGTTAGACTCAAAGACACATGCATGAAGAAACACTTTATTATACACCAGGCAAAAGAAAAGCTGTCAATGCATGTGTTGTTGTTTTTTCAGAGGCATCTAGCATGAGCCTGCCTTGTGGAACACATACATGTAATAGGCATGCATTTTGAGCCTGTCTCATGTAACAGGTGCATGTAAAGAGTTATCACTCTTTTTTTAACTGTTTCATTCATCTGATAACTGTTTGCAAGAATAATATTGTCCATGAGAATGCTGCAAATGATCTCTGATCATCTCAGGAGGTGTTGTGAGTTTAATTCGCTTTATTTCTACAGAGCACTTTGCGGTTAACATGCATTGTGTATGCAACTCTGAAGGATCAGTAATATATATCTTTGGATTAAATCATAAAATAATACAGGACATGTTCACCTTGAACCTAAAATTGAGTTCTATTTTCTTTTCTTTTGGCAGTATTATCTGTATTATCGAAAACAATTCTGTAGGGAATTGGTGACTTTGTGACGGGGTATATTTACAACTGCCAGCATTCATCAACAATTATATGTAGGGAATTTGCATAATAGTTAGCTTATGGCTTTAAGCTTATGCCTGCATAATTTTCCAACCACTATTGCAAGGAATTTAGCTCAAAGGGAATCTTGATTCGGGGAGTAATATAAGAATTAATCTTTATGCAAGATCAAAGTCTTAAGCCAACAATGAGTTGATCTGAACGTAATTTGAATTTATACAGTAATTCTACTTTAAATGTGATAAACAATATCACAAATAGATTTAAACAATGTTTATGAGCATGCAGCTTTAGGATTGACAGATTTCTAGTGACCAATATGATTTGATAAAATACACAGTCAAATTCTCTTTGAATACAAACAAGACTTTATTGCTAATCTACAACATTAAACTAACATACTAACAGTATGTGAATGGAAATTATAGATAACAGAGAAAATGTAACTTTATGTGGACTATAGACCATGCCCTGAGGATCATCGATACTTCACCAGTATACTTGGATTGGGTTACCCAAAGTATTTAAATAAAACACCTGCACTTTCTAGCAAATCTAGTGGTGTATTTGCATTTCGTTGCATTGCTTTTGTTCTTTGGCTGGGTCCGGAGAAAGTTATGGTTGTGCTCAATGTTTTTGACCTCTGTTTAAGATTGTGGATTAGTGTTAATTTTGTCACCTATTTTTAATTTAGTCTTAGTCTTAGTCTTATGCCAAATGTCCTTGTTAGTTTTAGTCATATTTAGTCATTCACATATCTTTTTTTGTTAGTCAGGTTTTAGTCGACTAAAAGTCTCGTCATTTTAGTCTAGTTTTAGTCAAAAGAGAATTTAAGGTATCTTAGTCAAGTTTTAGTCAACTAAAAGTCTCGTCATTTTAGTCTAGTTTTAGTCAAAAGAAAACTCAATATATCTTAGTCAAGTTTCAAAACATTTTAGTCTTTTTTTAAATAAATTATTTCTGAGATTAATTCTGAGATAACCATTTCAGTCAAATAATGTTTCACACATCTCAAATATTGGTTAAATGTCATAATTACCTGACAAAATACACTTGTTGAATGATTTGTTGAATTCACTTTGTTAAACGTGTCTGGTTTTCTGATTTAAGAGACACATTCACAAATGATGAACTTGTTCTGAAGAGTATTTTATTAAGCAAATAAGTTACATAAAATATATATAACCTGCATAATGTATGTGCCACAACACCATAGCTAACTGGTTAATTTACAGCGTAGATGCCTAAAATCAGCATTAGTTTATGAGACGTATATTTAAGTTAACTTCCCTGAATGTGTGGGTGGTTAGCCTTTAGATGTTGCTTAAGGTTGGTGGTGTTTTTCCCGGTATTGTTTATCCGCAGTGCTTCCCGTCAGTTATAATGACACATTCTGACTTTTTGTCAATATCATTGTACCTAAAATGCGACCAAATATCGAGCCTCTTCCTTCTACCTAGCATGTCGTCGGCGCTCGTCGCGTGTCTGTTGTGTTCTTGCTCCATGTAGTTTCGTGTTGCAGCCACAGGAGTATGAGACCTGTAGCCGTTACTAGAGCAACAGCGCGAACTCATTCGGAATATTTTGAAGGCGTAACAGCTGAATATTCTATCTCATGATGAAAAAGTAGAGACGATTGTATACGAAAATGAAGAGAGATTTTATCTTAGTTTTTATTTTATGCAAAACATTTTAGTCTCGTCTTTTTTCGTCAACAATAATGCATGTTAATTTAGTCTTAGTCAGCGTTTTTGGACATTGGTGCAGTCTCGTCATCGTCTCGTCTTAGTCATGGAAAAAAAGGTCGTTGACGAACATATTTAGTCTCGTCTCGTCTGACGAAATTAACACTATTGTGGATGCCAGATAGTTTGGTGCTGGAATGATCAGGCGGGGCTTTGAGGTAATGAATTTTGCATCATTGGATGGAGTTTGAAATCTCCTGCGATACTTTGCGTTGCTTGCGTTGTTTGGCATGTGAGTTCTTTGAAGTCCTTTGGCTTGGTTCAGTTCCAGGAGGCCTTTGTATGGTTCAATTGATGGGTGATGGAATGGCCAGGTAGAGCCGCGGATGCAGAGGTCAATGTGTGTAAGCCTGTGTGTTGTCCAGCCTGGTCTTTAAACCATTTCTGTTTGGTCACACCTCAAAGAGGTTTTAAGCCAATCAGAGGTGTGTGTGTGACAATATAATCGGAAGATTTTTTTTAAGGTGATTATTGATTAAATATTTTTATATATCACCCAGCCCTACTACCTAATCTTTACATAGTGCAGAGACCTCTGACACAAAACATGTTGACTCCAGCTGTTACATTTTAGGACAGATTGCTACATATGCTAAATTGGGCCAGTCTGATAATATAAGCACAAAACTTTACACCAGATTGGCCCCTTCTAGTGTCAAAGATGATCATAGCGGATAGTAGTACACATTGTCATTGAGGCTTGGTCAGTGTGCCAGGCATCAACCATCAATAGCATGTGGTCCTCTTTTCATTCTGTGCCCTCAATCAGAGAGACCTGTGAGTTTACACTGTTACCCTCATCTTCCTTCTCATTCCTTAATCCTCAAGTCACTGGGACCAGTTCTTATTTGACAGTGTAATATGAAGTTAACTTTATTGATATTTTGCTCTCAGTTTAAAATGTATTTTGCTCTGCTTTAAATAGGGTTTTCCCTTTTGGGTTTGTGGTCGGCTGAGCTAAGAATACTTTCAAGAATGCTGTTACATCAGTATAATCAGCACAAGTGCTCTCAGAGCAACCTCTGTTGTCATGATGGCTTAGACAGTACGAGATCACAAAATATTTCGTAATTTCAAAGAATGCTTGGTATCGGCTCAAATGGCATTGTACTCTTTGGATCAAGAGATGATCTGTCTCCACTATAGACATTCAGATTATGACTATTTGGATATTTTGTCAATTATACTATGTATACTGAATAAAACAGGTCAGGACTTTAGACTTTGGACAGTCAGATAATTGGTGTTTAATGTCCAGTTCAAAGATTCCTAGATATTATCAGAATAGGTTCAATCAGCATTCATGACATTAATTTTACTGCAAGGCTGGTCTTTGGGGCTATAATATTTCTGTAAATCAGTGTTTGAGCAGAAAGACTGCTTTTTGCCACACTGACTGTGGCGGAGCTGGGAAACGTAAACAAACCTTTGTTGTTGCCACCCCTCTGATAAAATGGGAACATAATTAATGGATGTGAGGTAATATAGTGTGTGTATGTGTGTGTTTAAATGTATGATGGAGAGTTCAGGCAGTAGGAGAGTTTGTGAATGGTGCATGCTGGTTCACGGAGAGTTTGCATGTACCTGAATGACTACTGTGGGCAATACTGCAGGAAGCAGAGTGAGAGTCCAGCAACAGGGAATAAAGGTAGGTCAGAAGAATCAAGGAATAACCTTGAATAACCCTACTTCCACTTTAGACCTTTAATTTTCCATCACACCTTGACCATGGAGCTCTTCTGCAGTTGAAGATCCTACGAACACATGCAACCCACTTTTACTCAAGAAGTGCAATGAACGGCAATGATATCCAGGCCTCACTCTCTGGTGATGATCACTGTCAAATTAGTCCCTTTGTTGTTTCTTCCTTTCTCCTACAATCATGTTCCTTATCCACATCACAGTACACAAAACAAACTTTCTTTCTCCTTACTTAGCTTGGCACACCTCAACTTCACCTCACCCCAGACTCAAGTCTCTTGTGTTTCTCCTTTGCTGTGAATGACCATCTTCCCCATTACCTTTATTGTTGACTTTATTGTTGACACCTGGTAATCTAACGAGCAGCCATTTTAGTTGGTGGTGGATTCTTAAAGGTGCAATGCGCAGTTCTGCTCCACCAAACTCTCCCCCCCCATGACAAGACAACCCATGGTTGTAGGGCTGGGATAAACGATAATTTTTTTAAACGATTAATCTAGCAATTATTTTTTCCCGATGCATCGATTAATCTAACGATTAATTTTTTCAGTCCGATTCAATTTCGATTCGATTATAAAATGTAAAAAAAAATAAATAAATAAAATCGCCGGGAGTTTGATTGACAGGCGATCTGATCAATCAATCATAATACACCATTTTTGTCCGACAAAGTAGTCAGGAGAGAGAAGATTAACGTCGGTGGATTTGAATTTGAATAATGGATTGTAGGCTACTGTACTGACGTCTTACCGGGGTTAAAACATCAGTCCTTCTGATGTAGGCTACATTCATGTTTAGCCTATTTGATGCTATAAATTAACTAAGGAAAAGATGATCGGTTCACGAGCAGCTTTAACTGAGGCAATCTGTCACGACACATTAAAGAGCCACAAAAAAGTAGGCCTATTTATGGTTTAATTTTCTTTGACTGACCAAATTTGAAAGTTGAGACTTTATTAAATGTTACATGCTTGGTCCTGTCTGTCAGCGCGTTGTCAGTGTCCTCTATGTAATTTTCACGACATTAATAGCTTTAAGCACATTATTAATAGCTATAAACGAAAACTTTAGGTGTCGACAACGTATTATAGCCTACTCCAAATCAAGTGCAAAGTGGGGAGTTGAAAAAAAACTTACGGTGCTCTGTCATCTGCAGCTGCTCCCAGGTGGCGCCTCTTCAGGTGCTGGTGCATTGCCGTGGTGCTAGAATGGAAGGCCATCTCTATTTTGCAAAGACGACATATCACAGAATTGAACTCACATTCCCATACTTTAGAGGAACGAGTGCATGCCGCCTTGCACTTCTGATAGTCTGAGGAGCCACTCGTGTTGCTAATACTCTCCGGCACCGCCATCTTTGTTTTGGGTCTGACGAATCGACGCGCATATTTTGCGTCGACGTATTTTTTGATGACGTCGACGCGTTGTCCCAGCCCTACATGGTTGGCAAAGAACATTGGCAATGGCTCACCTCTTACATAATGGCTTACGTTTCCTCTTTCCGGTGGGTGCTTTCTGCTGTGTAGAACTTTGTCTGGAGTGAAGGGAGTTAAGCTGACACTTCATACAGCCCTTGACAAATTTCTTCACATCAGTCCACATTGTTGGCCAAAATGCAACCTTATTGAGTCTTTTAAATGTTTTGTAGACTCCCACATGGTCACTCATAGTGTTGACATGATAGTACTGAGCGACTCGTGGAATGAGGTGTGCTATAATGTGAACCCGGTGTAAAAATATCAGTCCGTGGTGGTCGAAAAGCACACCCCTGAGAGTTGATCTCTTGGTGAAGGCATGGTGGATGACTAGAAGTTTGTGAAGGCTTGACTGTTTGTTGAAGGGAGGAATACAGCTTAGAAGTGAGAAGCTTTGGTTGGAGCTCATGATGCTGGTAGGTTGCTAGGCTGAGGTGGATGTGATCCTAAATCAGTTCCAGTTGGAGATTCATCGGGTTTCCAGTTCTCCAGTTGGAGATTCATTCATCACAGCTCACTTAGTGAATTCTCAAAAGAACCAACAACCACACTCATCAGGGAATTGCCCTGGGAGTATAATATTTCTGCATAAATCAGTGTTTGACCAGAAAGACTCAGAGCAAATGTGAAAATGAACTTTTTGCCACACTGACCAATGGCAGGTGAATTGCAAAAATGAATCGGCCTAAAATTAAAATTAATAATATTTTTACAGGCCATGAAACTGTTCTGTACGAAATCCCTAAGTATCAGTTTCTGTATTTTGATGAAACTGCACCTGAAAAAGACCCACTGGGATTTTGTTTTTCTTATTTTTGTTTAGGAGGCTTAATGCAAGGCTTATTCCTCCATTTCAGGAACAATACTAAATACGTTTTATATTTTACATTTTCCAATGAGGTACGTTATTAGAAGATGTGCAAGTTGCGATAGGATTTTTTTTTTAAGTAGGTTTATTTTATTTGAATTGTGTACGTCACTTACATTGACGAAGTTATAACTATCATTCTTAAACCAAGTTGTGTTGTAGTTACTGGACAACTGGTGAGTTGCTCTGTTTTGTTAAATATGCCTTTGTCGCTTAGCAAGTGTCAATTTGGACACTTGTTCTATGGTCCTTTCTTATTGTGATTTTCAGATACTTATGATCATGATGGGTAAAGGGTTGTGGCCCTTGAGCATCATGACATCAATGCCATCATGCCATTGTGTGCAAAAGCATCTGAACTATTTGTCATCAACAGATAAATCAGACAAAACTTAACCCCATAATGCAGGAGTGATAAAGGAACACACACTCCAGATTTTGCCCTTCAAGTACTGTATGCTACCTAAACACTGTACGGATCACTGCACCACACATAATGCTGATAATGCCTGTCATCTGGGATTTGAGGTCACATCATAAAGCTTTCAGATATCTGCATGCCCTGTTCATTGGCTTTGCCAGTTTTCCAGTTTAGGAACTGTGTAATTCACAGGGAGATTTTTTTCCCTCTCAATTCAGAGTGCTCTGAAAGACAGCAGGTATGCGAGCGGGGAAAGTCGACTGTGCTAATAAGGAAGGACAGCTAGTCATGCGTCCTTCAGATTACACTATACAAATAATAATCAATGAATATTTCAAACAATTTCCTCTGTGTGGTTTTCATTAAAAAAAGTGTGCAGTTCAAATCATGTTCAAAAAGGTAATTATTTGGTAATAAGTGATTTCAGTGCTCTCTCACAGGTTGAGGACTTTCAAGAAAAAGGAATTCTTTTGTAGGTTCTATTCCTATTATTAATTATGGTTAAAACAAACTTTGGCCATTTGAGCATTTCACCTTTTTTTAAAAACTGGTCCTTTTATGGGGCAATTCTCCTCTCTTGACAGCTCATTTCTCCTCAGAAACTTCCAGTGGCCACAAATTGGTGTTTTATAAGAGAGGCAGCTGAATTAGACATCCTTTTAGTTTTTTTATACAGTTTATCTCTCTCTCTCTCTCTCTCTCTCTCTCTCTCTAATATTATTTATACATTTATCTAATTCAGATAAATTCAGTAGCTTAACAAAGAGTAGTGCTTGACAAACCCCAAAGTATCAGATGCAGGGAACAGATGCATAATTTGATGAGAAAAAACCTTTCTCATCATCATGAGGACTGGTTAGGGTGCTTCGATTGTATAATTCAGTTGTTCACGTTGCTGATTGGAAAGCGCACGTTATGCATGATCAAATTTCGTTATCAGCTCTGTTTGAGTGAACTGTTTGCGTGTGGTACAGATTTTCTTGACGAGCGGACAGTCCTTGTTTGTGCACATCGTCAGCACATGCGCCTGCCATTGACTTTGATAAAAGAGTATCACAGCTGTAGTTTGCATACGTCAATGCTTGCAGTCAAAATAGATACTTTGGAAGGTTAAGCGCACAAAATATGGAAAAGTGAAGTACACCCAAGCCATTAGATTGCTGTAAACTTTGGGCTATGATGGCTAGGACCTGTATTCATTATCAATCAGTTACTCTATACTAAAAAAAAAAAAAACATAAAACATAAAAGGAACAAAGAAAAACAGAGGTAGGTCCATTCATATAAATCTGCTATTTAATAAGGCTTTCTAGCAGTTCATCTAGTAGATATACCCTGTTAAGCAGCCACTGCCCCAAACAAAACAACAAAGTTTTGATGTTTTTTGTTTTACAGTGTCTCAAGTATCCTTTATTTATTAATCCCTTTAAAACTACACTGTAGACTAAAGTGCTGAACAGTAGAGATCAAACAATAAGCAAAATATAAACATTAAGATCACATCACACAGTGTAACAATCAAATAAAAACAATAAACATTAACAAATAAAACAACATAAAATCACAGTGCACACAGTATCCAGAGAAAACATGTTTTTAAGAGAGATTTAAAGTTGGAGATGGTAGAGGAGGATGTAATATCAAGCAGAAGGTCATTCCACAACCTCTGACCAGCAATACAATGCTGTTGCTGTTGCATCTTTCACAGCTTTTTGATAGTTAGACAGTGCTTCCCTCAAAACATGAAGAGAGTGATAAAGCTTATTTTTCTTTCACTTCTTTCTGCTATTCTGCAATGTTGTCTGAGTGCACGTGAATAGTCATTTAACCCTCTGGGGTCGACGGACGCGCCGGCGCATCCTGCTGGATATTTTCGTCATTACAGCATAAACAACTTAAAATACTAATTTTTGGGTATACAGATAAGTGCAAGACATCATTAGAGACTATAAAGGGTCTACTTTTATTTGTGTACACTCATAATAACAAAGAAACATTGTGCTTTTGTAAAATAAAGAAAATAAAAAGGGTGAGCTTTCAGCAGTCTCTGTGTTCGCAAGCATATTTCAGAAACACGTCACAAAAATGACCTGAAACTCTGGGAATACTTATCACACGAACATGAAACATATGTCTAAAGAAAGCTTTAAATGTCTACTTTTTAATAAACTAATTCAAATTTAAAACAAATATTCTCCTGCACTGCAACCTGTTTGAAACATAGCGATGTTCAGTTTTTACCGGTTCATCTAATTATCTGTAATGTGATCCCACCCACCAGCGGAGCCCGCCATTCATACGCTAATGTGCTGAGACGATCAATGCAAATGTACACGCCTCCGACAGTGTTCAGAGGTTTGATATAAACAATTCATTCATTTTACTGCGCGTTTGTAACAATACACAGGCAATGAAACTTCTGGATATTAAGGAAGAGTTAACTTTTTCCTCAGAAGAAGAGCGGGACTCCGATGAACATTTGTATTTTGAAGAGAGAATTGATCCAGCCAGGGATACAATTTCGGATGAGTAAGTTTAGTTTTAATTACCTGACATGCTATTTTATGTAAACTTGAACATATTTTACTAGTGGGAGTGTTTCCAGACTTGCCAGCCATGATTCAGAGTATTGACATTTGAAATATGTCCTAATAAGCAAGTTTTAGTTACATTTAAATGCTGTTTCGGCTAAAGCAGGTATTTCAATTGTATGCTGTATGATATAAATATGATATGTAATATGATATAAAAATAATATGAATTAAAATAATATGTTTAGATTATATTTTATCTAGTGTTTATAATGCCTCATTATCATAAACAAAGCTTGTGCTTGCAAATATGTGTTCAGGTTAAATGAGTAAAATGTACTTTAAATATGCCCATATTAGAAAATCAGCATATTATTATGATTTCTGAAGGATCATGTGACACTAAGGACTGCAGTAATGATGCTGAAAATTATGCTTTGATCAAAAATTGCATTTTACAATATATTTAAATAGAAAACTGTTCTTTTAAATTGTAAAAAGAATTCAGAATATCAATGTTGTTTCTGTATTTTGGATCAAATAAATCCAGTCTTGGTGAGCAGAAGAGACTTCTTTTAACGGTAGTGTAGGTCTAAAATTAAGTAAAGTCTTTATGTAAAGAAAATATATAGTCAGATATCTTCTTTTAACTTAAAACTTGATTTTGATCGTTAAGTCTCCTCACATTCATTCTCTTTCTGTCACATTCCTCATTGATAGGCCCATGGGAGTGATCTTTTTTCTCTCAGGTGTGAATCACCTAAATATTCATGATCATTCACGCCTCCTCGCATTTTACCTTTCAACACTAAAATTGTCTTACCAAAGTTCAATTACTATATTGTTTTGTATAAATTAGTGATCAGGATGCTTTTCACATTATTTTGTAGTAAAAACTCTAGGCTACAAGATCCAGTTTTCAAAAGTCATGTGGATCTTGTTAAAAGCTGCTCTGGCACACGGTGGCCATTCTGGGATACTGCCAGTCATTCCATTGGAACACGAGCATCTACCTGAATAGCAACTTTACAATACTAATAAACACAGCCAACTGAGAAGTAAATTAACCATCGTTTTTCAAATGTGCACTCATCTAAGGCTTATCAAATTGATTAATGTGAATTAATGTTACGTCTTTGGGAATTTGCAGGATTTGTCTTTATGCAAGTTTGTCTCCGTTTCATAGTGCTTAAACTACACGTAAAGATTTTATGTAACACATCTCACTAGAGCATGATCGTTTCATGATTCGTTTTATGCAGTTTATTAATTCAAGCAATACATTGCAAAAGCAAGTTACTTGTCTTTACCTGTGGACAACCCAGCATAGTTTCCACTCATACGTGCTGCTACAATGACTGCCTTGCCTGCAATTTCAGAAACTCTCGCCCAGGGACTAAAAATGGTTCAAGGAATGAATTTTTTTTTTTTTTCAGCAGAACATAACTGAAAACTGGAACAAAATGATTTTCAATTGTTCCGGAATGAAAATGTTATTTTTAAAAACTGGGGATAATTTTTTCATGAAACTAAAGGCCAAAGGGCCTAAATGTTTCCTGTGCTTTGATCCTGAAGGAAACTGCTGCATCAAAAAATGTTTTGCCTAATTGCATGTTGTGGATGTCGCATTCTCTGAATTGAAGACCTTTTTAGCAACTATGTATTATTGCTACATATACGTGCACGGCTAATCCAGATACAAGGAAAACATTATTAGAGGTAAAAAGTTTATTTCTTAGTTGTATCCAAGTCTTCACTGATTTTTTTGTTAGATATGATGCATTAACCCTCTGGGGTCTGAGGGTGTTTTGGGCCCTGGGGAAGTTTTGACATGCCTTGACATTTGTGCTTTTTTCAGTTGCTTAAAAACATATTAATGGCTAAAGTCTGATAACACTGTGCTGGGCTACAATAATATGTGAGCAACATGTATGAACAGGTTTGTATTTTTGAGAAAATAACGTTTATGCGTGGTTTTTGAAAAAACAAAAATTTTAAGTAATTGAAATAAGGCCATATAACACATACTAAACATTTGTCCGCAAGCCTTTTGAGAACTAGATATTGTAGCCTAAAACCATCCTGATCACTCATTCATACAAAATAATATACTCATTTAACTTTTGAAAGACAATTTTAGTGTTAGAAATGTCATATGCTAGGAGGCGTGAATGATAATGAATATGGATTGTAATTCACACCTGAGGAGACAAAAGAGCCCTCCCCTGGGCCTATCACTGAGGAATGTGACAGAAATAGAAGGAATGAGTGGCGGCTGTGGCTCAGTTGGTAGAGCGGGTCGGCCACTAATCGCAGGGTTGGTGGTTCGAATCCCGGCCCATACGACTCCACGTGCCGAAGTGTCCTTGGGCAAGACACTGAACCCCAAGTTGCTCCTGATGGCAGGCTAGCGCCTTGCATGTGCATGTGTATGAGTGTGTGTGTGAATGGGTGATTGGGACACAGTGTAAAGCGTTTTGGTAACCTCTGAGGTTAAAAAAATGCGCTATATAAGTGCAGACCATTTACCAATGTGAGGAGACTTAATGATCAAAATCAAGTTTTAAGTTAAAAGTAATCTGACTATACATTTTCTTTACATAAAGACTTTACTTAATTTTAGACCTACACTACCATATAAATGTTTTAGATGAAGTCTCTTCTGCTCACAAAGACTGCATTTATTTGATCCAAAATACAGTAAAACATTGTGTGAACTCATTTTACAATTTAAAAGAACAATTTTCTATTTGAAGATATTGTAAAATGCAATTTGTGATCATAGCTGAATTTTCAGCATCATTACAGCAGTCTTTAGTGTCACATGATCCTTCAGAAATCATTATAAGATGGTGATTTTCTAATATGGGCATATTTAAAATGCATTTTACTCATTTACACCTGAACTAGGGCTGCACGGTTTGGACAAAAATTCATATTGCGATTATTTTGAAAAATATTGCGATTTCGTTTTGAACTGCGATTATGATGGTAATGTTTTCCACATGTTCAACTACAAAAAGGCTACTGGGGTTTTCACTCTTGAGCCTTCTTAAAAAGAACCAAACTGAGATCTTTTTCAGTTCAACCACAAATAAATATATAAACAGTGAAATAAAGTCTTCTTCATATCCAAATGTTACCATCCACCGTGTAACTGTTTTTGTCCATTTTGTGATAGGGTTTCAGCCCACTAATCATCATCATTATTTTTTGAAACAGTCAACTTGAATATTAGGGATGCTCCAATCAGGATTTTAACATCGATACCGATCTCCAATATACATCTCATCAATCGATGCTGATCATTTAACTTTTTATCAGCAGCTCTGTCAAAACTGGTTATATGTAAGCTTTCTGCTCAGTGTCACTTTTAACTAAATTTCCCTGTTGGTAAAACCATAGTTGTTGCCTAGTTTTTGTTGTCACAAATAATGTTCGTTGGTTAATAACAAAATATTATTTTAAAATATAAATGGTAATCTTTTTTCTAGGCCTTAAAAACTAGAAGGCTTATACAAACAATTTTTTACTGTATATAAGATAGTCCTAAAGAATGAGGCTTAATGTCAAACTGAAGTTAAACTGATAACCCATTGGTGTAATTAAATTTAAAGTGAAAATTTTTGTTAGTTTGTCACCATTTCATTTAATTATTTTTATTCATTATTTTATTATTTAATTTAATTTAGCAATGCATTACATTATAGTAACTAAATGTTTGATATAGATTTATTGTATGTATGTTCCTTCCTTTTCATTTTGTTGGATGTTGGTAATATTAGTTCTGCTTTCACTTGTTTCCGCGGGGAGTGTAATAAGGGTGACACGCTCTCTCGTGAGGGAAACAAATAAAAGGAGAATTAAGAGATGTTTCTGGACACTACAGGTGTTACTGTTAATGCTGTTTGCTCAACAATCATTTAATAAAGATGTTGAATTATACCTCATCGTGTATTCTGCATTATTATTAAGATACCTGTGCCTTGTGGAGACTGAGATGCTGCTACAGCAGATAATAATAAAAAATGCTTCACACACGACGCGCCAGTTCAGTTTAAATAAAGCGTTTAGCGCACGTAAGCAAACGGAACCGAACTCGGAGCACTTCTGTAACTCTTAAGCATGAGAGGGACTGAACAAGAGCAGTGCAAATAAACTGTGAAGGTAGCAGACTATTTATTTATTGAATTAAATCGCAACCTTTGCAATTTAATAATCGCAAAAAGGTAATATCACGGTTCCGATTTAATTTCGATTAATTGTGCAGCCCTAACCTGAACTCATATTTGCAAGCACAAACTTTGTTGATGATAATGAGGCAGCATAAACACTAGATAAAATATATTCTAAACATTCATATAATTTTATATCATATTACATATCATATTTATATCAAACAGCATACAATTTAAATACCCGCTTTAGCCGAAACAGCATTTAAATGTATCTAAAACTTGCATATTTCAAATGTCAGTACTCTGAATCCTGGCTGGCAACAGTCTGGAAACAGTCACACTAGTAAAATATGTACGTTTATATAAAATAGCATGTCAACTAAAGAAAACTAAATGACTTGCTCGTCCGAAATTGTATGCTCTGCTGGATCAGGTCTCTCTTCAAAATACAAATGTTCATCGGAGTCCCGCTCTTCTTCTGAGGAAAATGTTAACTCTTCCTTACTATCCAGGAGTTTCCTCGCCTGTGTATCATTACAAATGTGCAGTAAAGTGAATGAATTGTTTACATCAAACATCACTGTCGGGGGCATGTACCATTCAATGCAGATCGTCTCAGCACATTAGTGTATGAATGGTGCGCTCTGCTGGTGGGTGTGATCACATTAGCTATAATGAGCTGAGCCTGTAAAAAATGTACATCGCTTTGTTTCATACAGATTACATTGCAGGAGCATTATTGTTTTAAATTTGAATTGATTTATTTAAAAGTAGAAATCTTAAGCTTTCTTTAGACATATGTTTCATGTTTGTGTGATAAGTATTCGCGGAGTTTCAGTTCATTTTTGTGATGTGTTTCAGAAATATGCTCGCAAACTGCTGAAAGCTCACCGTTTTTACTTTCTTTATTTTACAAACGCACAAGGTTTTGTTGTTATTATGAGTGTACACAAATAAAAGTAGACACTTTATAGTCTCTAATGATGTCTTACACTTATCTGTATGCCCCAAAATGATGGAGTATTTTAAGCTGTTTCCGCTGTTATGATGAAAATATCCAGCAGGACACGCTGGCGCGTCCGTCAACCCCAGAGGGTTAATACAGATTTGATGCTGCCTGGTTTTGACTCAGAAACAGTTCTGTAAATAAAATTATACTTAAACTGTTAATTAACTGCTTGTTATGATTTCTATGACAATAAATCCACCACACAGGAAAAAATTATATTTGCTTATTTTGGTGAGGCCAATGGCTTATTTTGGGCTTGTTTTTCCTGACAATATTGCTTGTTTCTCTTGTGAGATCTGACAACACTGCAGTTGGTAATTCACCCACCCCTTAGCGCAGAGTACTTAAGAATGTTATTAACCGTTCTTTTACAGGTCTCTTAAAAAGTGGGAGGCACATATACAAACCGTTGTAATTCCTACACCGTTCACCTGATTTGGATGTAAATACCCTCAAATTAAAGCTGAAAGACTGCAGTTAAAGCACATCTTCATTTCATTTCAACTCCATTGTGGTGGTGTATAGAACCAAAAAGATTAGAATTGTGTCTGTCCCAATATTTATGGGACCTGACTGTATTTTGTTCTAACCAGTAACCTTTTGGAAAAGAGGTGTGGTGTCTCATTGGTGCATGTGTGAGAGAGGTTATAGATGGAATGATGCTTTGTGCTGCAATTGCTGGTGATATTACACAAATTAAACATTTAGTTTTTAGTCCCTTCTCTCGCCAGATGGCACCAGTTATCTGTGGATACGATATTACAAAAATGCTTGAATATCGGAACAAAATATTGGAAAATCTGATTATCTGTCAATCTTTAGAAAAAATGACACACATCGGTTTTAAAATTGTGCAGCTGTTTTCTCTAGTTTACATTTCATGCTGCTGCTGTGGTTGTGCAGGTATAGAAGGTCACACAGATGGATTAGCACCTAGCAACTCTGCCAGATCGAGTGTCCTCCAACTATTGGCTGCTGAATCCAGCTGCCCTCTATACATCCATGCCAGTCTTTTCCCCTGATTCAGTAAAACCTGCTCTGGATTTAAAACAAAGATGATGAATGATATTTAGAGCCTACCAATACAGGTGCTGTAGTTTCAACCTAGCCCTAGTTATAACTGTGTGTAGAGTCGTTATTGTGGTATCCTTTACAAAAAATACAGTCTTCTGGCACATTTACTACATATTAGCTGCAAGTTTGGTGTAAATATGATTTTATTTATTTTTGCTAGGAATGAATGTGGTATTGCAGCAAATCAAATGACAGAAACTCCCTGAAGCCAGCAGTGCATGACCAGTATTTTCTCTTTAGTTGACCAGTGACCAGTATTTTCCAAGTACCAGTTGTATTCAAACATTTCTCTAATATAAGCTTAAATTTACAATGAAACAAACATGTATTCTGTTAAACAACTTGGAGTGATACTCTATATAATAGCAAAGTCATGGTATATTATAGCATGCAAGTAATCTTTTTACTGGCTTATTAAAATCCTATAAAGTGCAAATATAGTTTTCCAGAGGATACTAGTACACTCACACATATGCTAATAATAATCTCTGTGGCAAACAAACTGTAAATAATTTTTCATCTGCACTGGATATTTGCAAATACACTGCCACTGCATCTCATTATGAAAGCATGTGTTCATTTCGTTATCACTTATTTGTTGGAGGGAAGTTAAAGACAGATATGTTTGTCATCCTTCAAGGCTATGTCTGTTTTCTGTGAGCCAGTGAGTCAGAGTGCTAATTTCCTGGGCAGGCCTTTGATTCAAGCTGCATTAGCTTTTCACACTTGTTCTAGCCTACAATTGGACACATCACCAGAAGTGAGGAAGGTTACTTGTTGCTGGCTTGTCGCACAGCCGTCTGGCAGAGCTACTGGGGTGTGTGTATGAGAGAGTGAGCTCTTCTCTTAAGGAGGGATGGATGACTGATTTGATGACAGTTTGTTTGGGACCTGGCATGGAAGGACACCTTGTGTGATATCGGTCTGTTTTATTTTGGCCTTAATGTTAGTTGTCTGAGAGAACAACAGAAGAGTGTGCAGTGATGAATGCCACCACTAAAGTCTCGGCTCTTTCTTCTCTCTGACAAACATGTGCATAATCTAATCAGGGCTTTGATTCAAATATTACTGAGAAACTGTGTTTTATATGTGATTCATTGTCACAGACACACACACATATGCTCACACTCTCGTAAAAATGTCAAAACCCTGTCCCAGGCACTTTGTATCCTAACTAGGTTTAATGTGATAAAGCAACAACAATAACTGAATCTCTTCAGTCTAATCAGACTTTTTTTTGTCTGACTGCAACCTGAGTTGCTTAGGTTATATTTTTGCCCTGTCGTACTGGTTACCTCCGGCCATTGTGAAATCTCATTATTCCACTTTTAGCTTCGCATAGCTGTATGAACTAATATTAAAGGTGATTTAAGCAATTTTAGCCATTCTTTTATCTTCCACCATAGCAGCTATTGAATTAGCCATGCCCCCTCTTTCTAAAACCCACACTCCAAAGATGCACACACACACACACACACACACACACACACACACACAAACACACTAGAGACTGTTGTGTTGGAGCAGATGGAGGGTGATGGATCCTCCTGAGCATTTTACCGTCTAACCCTGAGCATTTTGTGGGAGCGGGAGTGCCCTACTGGCACTTAAGCACATATGCGGTGCGCTGTGAACATGAACAATGATTGAAAGGTAGAAATTCTTCTGATTGGCAAAACAAAGAATCTGACCATGGCACACGGACATATTTTACACTGCTGTTTACTGAGTCTAGAACTGCTACAAAGACAGGCGTGATATTTCGGTGCACCTGTTTCAGTGATATCTGACAGGTAATGGGGATATTTTCTGCTTGTCATTTCATAAAAAACACAATATATGTTCTGATTGGCAGTGAATTTTTCAACAAAGTTTGTCTGAACAGGAAGTGGGAAGGGTAGTATTTTTAACACATTTGCTTGCCACTAGTCTCACCCAAATACAATTACATCCATCGATGTGTCGAGTCCAAAGGAATAGAACCCATTATAATCTATGATGCTGTCTGAATTAGAAGCATCTGTTGCTGTTATTTCTAAAGATTATTTATTTTTAACCCACTGCTTTCATTATGCCTTTTTTCTTGCATAGCGAACATGACGTGGGAGAGGATGACATATACGACTGCGTCCCCTGCGATGACGATGGGGATGACATTTACGAGGACATCATCAAGGTGGAGGTTAGACAGCCCATGGTGAGTGAGACACCATATGGCCAACATTCATTGGTGCGTGTGTGAGAGAGGTTATAGATGGAATGATTTCCTGTCATTTTCCCACGGCTGTGCGCAAGTTAACTTGCTCTGCTTACATTTGCTGCTTTGCCTCCTCAATGCTGCAGATCAGATACATGCAGGTAAGTGTCATGCTGGACCACTCATGATTATCTTCAGATCCTTCAGTGCTCCTCTTTCCTTTCGTTATATCGGTGCAAACCTTTGAGTGTCATATATTTGATGCATATGAAGAACACAAGAACCCACAATAGTAAGGTGATATAGAATAGTAAGGTGTTTTTGGCCCATGAGTAGGCCCACATGGAATTTGCACCAACAGAATTCCTGTCAAGTTCTACGCATTCAATTATTCAAGGATAAAACATAAAAATAATATTTTTAAGATAATTTTGTTTCCACACAAAAATGAAAGTTCTGTTATCAATTACTTGCTTGATTGCACCTTTTTTGAACTTTACAGCACAAGGTCACTAAATGCTTTAATAGTATGGTGGGAAAAACAATGAGGAAATTCTGCAAAACTCACGCTCCTTTAAAACAGAACATGGTAACTTTTTATTCTTTAATGTAAGGGGAAAAACATGGAAATTCTGCAAAACTTATGCTACATTAAGCCCCATTAAATGCATTTTATCACGTCATAATACATTCTGCGGAACTCTGCAGATTTTCTCTCCATGACCGGAAAAGTTAGCTGATTCTGACTGGGCCTGAAGTGATAAGAGATAATGAGCTCACCTTCACAAAGTACACTAAGGTTGATTTTATGTCAATTGTCATGTAATGTGTCTTTCTTTGCTGGAAAGAAGGAGATAGGAGAAGAGGGTGTCCCAGTTCTTATGTTCCCGTCACTGTGAGTGAGCTAATGTTAGGTTATTTAAACCCAAACGGGACAAAATACCTACTACACATAGAGAGGACTGCTGAGTCCTGCCTTCAAAGGGATACACACACACACACATACACTCATATGTAGACACATAATGTGTGCCATCAGCCAGATAATGCAACAAGGACACATTACTCTCTCAGTGTTACAAATACATCTAATCATATGAGGGGGCAGATGTGGGTTATTCCCCATTTACCCTTCTCTCAAATGTTTTGTGGCTTTTCTCAAAGTACACTTTGTCTAAATCCATCATCATATGTCAGATGAATTCCAGATTTGACCACAATTGCTCCCAAATGCTAATAAAAGTTCAGCGGATAATAATGTCACTGGAGTTTGTCCCAATTGTAATTTAAAGTCACAGATGTATTTGCCTTGTCTTATACTGTTAACTTTAAGCACTTTTACAAGAGTGGCCTTCCTTCCCTCTTTGACTTTCTTGCTCTGTAACAAAACAATTGTTTTTTTATCTTAAATTTCACTGGATGTAGGCAGGTTTTCTTTGGCCTCATGCACCTCCAGGCCCAGATGTTCATTTCAGCCCTGGCCTCCAGCTGGCGTGACTTCCCCTGACATTAGTATTATCACCATGCTCCCAAACAAGCTTGCAAACCCGCTCACATTACACCAAATCCCAGTGATTACATTTAATCACTTGCATGATTTTCTATTAGATAATTTTCTGTTGTTATTGTTCTGCAAATTGGCCTCATGTAGTTGAGAGTCCTCACCAAAACCACATTTGTGGCTTTCCTACAGTATTTGTGCCTTAGACTTAGACTTTGTGTTGTTTTGAATGAATGAGAGAATGAAACTCCTGTTTAAACCACTGTATTATATATAACCCACAGTCCTTGTCAATGTTTCTCTTGGAAGTTTTGTTGTGAAATACTCTCTGTCCTCCTCCTGTCTTTTGATGTAATGTGCTTTGGTCTTGGCTGTCCTGATTGTGACCTGAATTGCCTTAAATAAAAGTTTGGTACTTTGTGCAGGTGTTTAAAGATGCTGAGCTGGCATCTTAATGGATTAAACCAACAGTATCCTGTTCTTTGTGTTTGTTTCTTTTTCCCATAACAGAAAATGGGCATGACAGAAGATGACAAGAGAAACTGCTGCTTGGTAGAGATTCAGGAGACGGAGGCAAAGTACTACAAGACACTGGAGGACATTGAGAAGGTGATTAGACACCATTTTGAAAATGAAATGAAATGGAACTTTAAAACATGAAATTCTAGAAAAATTATATATAAAAAAAAAGAAAAAACATTTTGGGAAAAAATAAAACCGATTTCAGTAGGGCCCAGCTTAAAAACAACTAAGTGTTAAAAACACTTGAAGGAAACATGCATATCTTTTCATATATTATTTATGTTGAAATTGAACCTTAAATAGTCTAAAGGAGTGTTCAAAAGCACATTATCATATTAGCAAATTTTTTCTTTGATATCTAAATTGGTATCGAGAAACATGAAATTTCACTGGTATCGGTACCGACTAATTGGACAACACTACTCAATATAGACACACAGAGAGGACAAAAGATGAAAATTAAGCCTGGTGAGTTGGTGATAAGTGTGCATATTTGGCCTGTGCAATGATTCTACTTTTTTAGAGACAACATGATCACAAAATCTTTACTTGTTTTATCTCACGTGCTCTTATTTTGTATAATCCATCAGTCCATATTATCAGGGTATACACAGGTCCTTAAAAAGTATTAAAATTCACTTTTCGGAATTTAAAGCCATAAAAAGTTTTAAATATGTTAAATAATGTAAAATTATGTTCATATATCCTTTGCAGAGAGGTCTAGCTTTATTAAGCCCAATAAAATCAAACATTAATACTAGAGGTAGACCGATATATCGGTTTTACAGATTAATCGTGCCGGATGCTTTTTGGAGCTATTGGTTATCTGCAAAAATCTATGCAGGTAGTTACCAATAGTTTTAATCTAGTGAATGTAGGCTATATAAAGCTACATAAAGCGAGGATGTAATTGAGCCAAATCTCCATAATTTCAATGTAAGTGTATTTTAGTTCACAGTCATGCATTACGCACCAAATCTTCATTTTTTTCTGGTTATTATTGGGATTTTGGTTGCTCATCATAGTATGGAAATACTTTTTTTTACATTCTATAAATTCTATAAACCATTTTTAAAAGACTATCAACTGATTAATCGGTTATCTGCCTTTTCCACCACCTTAGTTAGCGTATCGGCAAAATCCACTATCGGTCAACATCTAATTAATGCAAAGTTAATCTTAATGAAACCAGACTTTTTTTTGTGATCTCTGTGTAAACATTGTTTATTCTGAAAACAACAACAAAAAAACAAAACATCTGGAATTAAGTTACACATCCCACCCCATCAAAGTAATAACCTGCTCTGCCTCTGAAATAACTTTGCTTTTTGGCTGACATCACCTAGACCACACACAGGCAATTGTGTTAACCAAAAGCCAAATTGCAAGTTAGGCATTGTTTTAGACAGCTTTTTGGAAATATTGCCTAAAATAGTTGAATGGCGTTGCAGTAATTTAATGGTGGTTAATATTAATAAAGGTTACGGCAAATCACCATAGATTTGAAAGTGTTACCATTGGGATCCGTTGAGATGTTCTCGTGGGCGAACTTGTCCTCCAGCCTTCATGTGCTCCACAAAGTGGGTGCTGGTGGAGTTTCAGAAGAAGAGTAGGCCTCCACAGTTGACTGCAAACTCGCATTCATGTTTAGCTCCAATCAAATCCTTGTGAATAGAATAAAATCCTGCCCTACATTTGTTTCTCACTGAATATACAGTTTCACTCATAAATCTGTCATGTTATGGAAATGGCTTGTTAATGCAATTTAATGTTGAATTTACAGATTATCAATGGGTTCTGTAAGAATTAAAGGGGTCAAAGAATTTGACGTATCTTCTTAATGTATGATTGTGAATGTGTGTGTGCTGTGCCCTCCCTTTACCCTCTGGACTGGAGGTCAGTCACAGGTCAGAAATGCCATGCACTTGCAACAGTGAGAATACATAATCCATTCAGTAAATCAATACTGTTGGCACGAGACTCAAGAGCCCTTGGGGTATAACATGCACGTACACTTGTTTGTACAGATCGTACAAGCTCCAATGTATGATGCTTTACCCTGTCCTGATTTCAGTTGTGCTCTCACCTGGAATTTGAGTCGTGACACAAAATAAGCCAACAAAATTTTATTAGATGTGATTAATCTCAGTCAAAACTTTACAAAACTGTGAGGGGTCACGCAGATTTCCTATTTCATACAGAAGCTTTGATTAACAACTGTCTCTTGATTCATTACTTCTAATTAAGCCAAATGTGTCATTATTGCTTTGCAATCTAAGCTCCTTTTTGCTTTGCAGTTGAAACAAATTAATTTATGCTTTTGCCCGGATTTCTAAGGTTTTATTTTATTTGAACAGCAATCCCGCAGCCACATTAAACAAACAGTGTTTGTCAAAGGCATTTACTAGACCATAACAAGGTGCATGTGTTTGATTGTTTGCTTCAAGGGGATTTATTAAGATACTTATTAAGCTTTGGTTTTGAATGAATGAAAATTAATTCTGTGAGCCATTTCTTGAATACATTTGCTTGATTTTTGTTTCTGCCATGTGTGCTGTTGGCAAAATTTTTTTTTTAAAAAAAATAATAATATGTGGCCATTAATTGGATTCTTTTTTTCTTTTTCTGTTTTACCTTTATAGAATTATATGATTCCCCTGAAGCAAGTGTTTACACCACAGGATATGGAGAACATATTTGTGAATTTAGAGGTGAGTCATCATTCACTGTGCATTATGTTAACAACTTATTATTTTTCCTGTTTTAAAAAGATAATGTACAAAAATGTTGAGTTGATGTAGTAAAATAATTTTGAATTTTCTGAGAAAAAAAACTCTAAATATATATTTGTTTACTTTCAAAATGTAGTGCATTCAGTTTTAATGGACATTTCTATTACAAGACATTTGTACTGTACTGTCAAGGTTAGCTTTATTCATGAGCTTAAATATAGTATTACATACACATAATTCACTTTTATTAAAAGTCCCATTTTGTTTTTATTAATTAGCTGAAGGCCCTTCTCCATCATTTACTAATAAAAGAAAAGTCCAGTTACATGATTGTGATTTGAAATTAGGAAAATGTGTTAACTGCATTAATTTAGCGGCATTAAACATTTTTAATTGATCTAATAAACTAACATGTAAGCTTTTGTAGCCCTTGCATAAACAGACGGGAAAAGCTCATTCCTCACAGTCAGTGTATGATTTTGTAGAACGAATGAATGTTACAAACAGCTAAATGATGCTTGGGTGGATGTTGACAATTCTTCATTTCCGCAGGACATCATCAAGGTCCACTTTGCTCTGCTGAGGGCCATTGACCTGACCATGGTTAGTGGGGGCAACGGCCTAGGAAAGGTCTTTCTGGACTTCAAGGAGAGGTCAGTGCTGTACGTCTATGGAGTGTGTCAGAGAGGCAGTTTATCACTGTCGGTTCTGCTATAACATCTCACAGGTTTGTCAACACCTTAAGCCTCTGTTGATCTGAGCTGACCTCAAGTGAGGGAGGCAAAGTCTTATGCCATCCTCCACCCCAAACATTCCATCAGGCCAGAAGGCCTGTCCACAGCAGCTCAGCTATTTTAAAATAAATCCTTGTCAGAGCCCACAAACCCACAGGGCTTATGAAGAAAATAGACCTGTCTGTAAGAGTCTGTTGCTTTAAGGCAATATTCTTCCTGTTTTGAGTGCTCTTTTTGTCTCCTGTAGCTCCTGTATCAAAAATCAATGAGCAGTTAATAGAGAATCAAGGGAGGTGTTATAGCTACTGTGTCCACAATGGATGACAGATACCGGGGGGTATACAGTCTCTTTCTTTGTTCAAATGTTATCCCTCTAAAAACAACAGGACCTAAAAAAGAGCAGAACCTAAAGGAATATTTAAACCCAAAATTGAAAAATTTAATCAGTTAGTCACCCTCGTTTTTTTGCAAACAGACTTGATTATCTTCTTCCATGAAACTCAAAATAGATGCCAAGAATATATGACCTGCTCTTTTCTGTACAGTGAAAGTGGAAGATTTAAAATGCCAAGCTCCAAAAAGGACAACAACAAAAATGATTCAAGTATTAAAGTAGTCCATATTGCTTGTGCACTACATTCCTAGCCTTTTGAAGTCATTCAGTTGCTTTGGAACTGTTTGGAACTGACCGAAATTTCAGCTATTCACTGATTATCTTGTCCTCGCCTTTGGCTGAGTGCAAGCATATTAGTGAATAATTACTTAAATTTCAGCTACTCCTTAAACAAAACTTTGGAACCAAAACGCATACTATGCTTATACTCAAACAGATGAAAATATCAGTTATAGAGATGATAGAAGCATTTTAAAGTGGCCAATTTTGAATATTTTGCCTTTTTATAGTACTTTATGCAACCAGTTTAAATATTGAATCCCGTCATAGCATTATTGGACTACAAACTAGACCACTGTCAAACACAGCTCCTCACATGCTCACAAAATGGCAATTCTTTACACTTTTAGTAAAAACCTTCAGTCATTGAACTTGATAATTATGCAGGCAAGTTTATTTGTATAGCACATTCCATACACAATGGCAATTCAAAGTGTTTACATAAAAATTATAAAGAAAATACAATGTGTGTGTGTGTGTGTGTGTGTGTGTGTGTGTGTGTGTGTGTGTTGCATGTTTATGTGGTTTATGAGGACAATGTTTTAGGTTACAAACTGGTAATTACATTACATTTATGCATTTGGCAGATGCTTTTATCCAAAGCGACTTACAGTGCACTTATTACAGGGACAATCCCCCCGGAGCAACCTGGAGTTAAGTGCCTTGCTCAAGGACGCAATGGTGGTGGCCGTGGGGATCGAACCAGTGACCTTCTGATTAACAGTTATGTGCTTTAGCCCACTATGCCACCACCACTCCATAATTACAAGGGTATTATGCTATAAATGTGGTTTAGGGAGCTTAAAAAAGCATATTAAACATTGTTTTATTGAAAATGTAAAAATGCAGAAAGTTTTTTGTTAGGTTTAGAGGTTGTGTTAGATTTAGGGGATAGAATATATAGTTTGTACAGTATAAAAACCATTATGTCTATGGAAAGTCCTCATAATGATAGGTTGACCAACGTGTGTGTGTGTGTGTGTGTGTGTGTGTGTGTGTGTGTGTGTGTGTGTGTGTGTGTGTGTGTGTACAAATAAAAACAAAATAAGAATAAAAGGTACAAATGATTAAATATCAATAAAAAAATAATGCAGAAATAAAATTATGCAGAGCTATCAGTAAGTGCAGAATAGTGTTCAGTCAATAAATGCCCAGTTATTAAGCATTAACTTATTAGCTTCTCTTCTTCCTTTTCAATTAACACTGTTTTGAAATAGAATGGCAAGACTTTTTCTCAGGAAATACACACAGTATGGAGGTTAATATATCAGAAATATCTACAGATAGACAATCGTTAACGTTAATGAATGAATATAATACAACAGACGTAAAGGTGTGACTATATTTCTGGAAAGTACAGTAAAATGGTAAAAGTCTTCACTTATATAGCGCCTTTTTAACCTTAACGGTATTCAAAGCGCTTTACACTGTGACTCATTCACCCATTCACACACACATTCATACACCAATGGCGGCAGAGCTGCCATGCAAGGTGCTAGCCTGCCATTGGGAGCAACTTGGGGTTCAGTGTCTTGCCCAAGGACACTTCGGCATGTGGAGTCATGTGGGCCGGGATTCGAACCACCAACCCTGCGATTAGTGGCCGACCTGCTCTACCAACTGAGCCACAGCCGCCCATAGTAGTACTTTTATAATGCTTTTTTTGTATTTTTTTTTTTAGAGCTTGGAATTATAAATCCACTTCCATTGTATTGAAAAAAGCTACACAGACATTTTAGCTAACATATCCTTCTGTGATTCATGAGAAAAAAAATTATAAGGGGTTGGAACCATGTCAGAGTGAGCATCAAGATACATTTTTCATTTTTGGGTGAACTATTCCTTTAATATTCTCTTGCAAACACAGCAGAAAATATAAAAATGCAGATGAGCAGCACATATTTTCTCTGAAGTTGAGTGGCTGTACCTTTAGTGCCCCAGGTCATTGGTCTGGGACTGCTGCTGATTCAGTTCAGTAATATGCCATTTCTCTGCAGTACCCTCAGTTTGAGAAACACTGAGGCTTGAATAAGTGACACATCCTATAACAGTCAGCTTATTCTAGTCATGCTACACTACATTAGACTCTGCATTATCAGGCATTACTGAAAATCTCCATGTCTGTATTTTCATATAAGTATTCTACTCTTGCTATGCTCAGCACAATGGCTTTTTCTTCTCAACTGTGACCTACTTAATTAACCTAAGTAGGTGTAACAAAAAATTATGACTTCTCTGCAATTAAACTGTGTGTTTCCTCAGAGATGAGAATTGTGGTCTAGTGGTCTGGTTTGTTAAACTGCCAGATGACCTTGCAGTAAGATCTTCGAAATTACCTTTGCATCAATTCTTGGATTTTGATCTCAAGGGGCACAAACTTATTGGATCCAGGGTTACAAAACTCTCTGAAAATTGGTTTTAGAGATGCATGAGGCTTACAATGTCTGTCGATTTGAGTGTGATTTTAGTGTGGCTCTTAGTGTTAAGTGGGTGTTTAATAATGGTAAATATCACTCTTTAATGTCGTATCATGCACAGAGCAGCATTTTAACGAAATGATAACAATAAATGGAATTGGCACAAAATGAGGAAGTCGATTGGAATAATTATCTCTGGCAGTCTAGTTTATCGTCATGTGCCAGACTGCAAACTTTTTAATGTTTTTTTTTATGTATTTCTAACCGTATTTGAAAAGGAAAGTTTTAAAGGAATAGTTCACCCAAAAATAATGTTAGGGGTGAGTAAACAATGACATATTTCAATTTTGATTTAACTATACCTTCAAGAGTATCAAGTGAGCTTTGTTTCTGTTTTGTTTTTGGCCATGCTTTTAAACACTTGTTCTTCCTAATGCACAATAAAAACTCCTATTTATAATCTTCTCTGCGGAGGACATCTAATTTGACCTACACTTGAGTGATTTCATGGATATCTTATCTCTCGGGTGGGTAAATGACTGCTCCCGATGAGAATTATCATATAGGCACTTATGAGAGGAACCGAGACTTTGTATCATATTCATTGAATATTACAGTGGCAGAGGGCTAAAGCATTTGCCATTCTCACACGGTGGGCTGATCTCCACATTACTGTGGCGTAGGTAATGATAATGACAGGGTCGGTTTCACTAATGACTGCATGCTCCTTTGACACCTTCTCTCTAAATGTTCTGTCCAAAGAGTCCAAAGAGAACTCATATTAAAGGGATAGTTCACCCAAAAATGAAACTTCTGTCATCATTAACTTACCCACATGTTGTTACTTTATTCCTTGGAACACAAAAGGATACCTTAGACAGAATGACAGCTTTAGTCACAATTCAGTCATTGTATGCCAACAATCATACAGGATTGCAACAGCATGATAGTGAGTAAACAATGACATTTTTATTGTTGGTTAACTATCCTTTTAACTAAAACAAATGTACGATTGGTTTACTGCTCTGACTGTGTGTTTATATGCTGATTATAAGGATCTAATTTGTTTAAGTTGGTGACAGGGATCGATTACCTCCTATAAAAAGAAATGAAAATAATAGAGATAGAGAAGGCAGCCCTATTGTTTTCATTTGTCAGTTTGCATAGGTAATTGGCCCATTACAAGGCTCTTCCCTGAGCCCGGCAGGCAGCATCACGCAGAGTCAGCATGACAGCACCGCCTCTCTCGCCCACGCTCTTTTGTTTATGTAATTCCAAGCCTGTCATCTCATTGAGCCAGTCTTCTGTGGGTGCTCCCATTAATGTGCACTTTGGCACAACAGCAGCAGTGCAGCCCCATTTTTTTTCACACATCTTTCTATGCACTATCACTGAAATCATGCACTTTTTCTTTCTTTCTTGCTTCACCTTTCTGCCTACCAGTCTATATTCTACTCTATGGCCCCAATTTACTAAGATCTCAAATAACAGGTGCTAATTTGCTTGTGCAATCTATGAAATTGCGTGTGCGTGTTGTAGTTTTTTTGCGGTCAATTTACTAAAAAAAAAAAAAAAAAAAAAATCGCACAAATAAATACGTGTGCAAATATGTTCGACACACCCTCCAAAAGGAGGTTTTTGCATGTAGTACTTGCGCTAAATGCAATAAAAGTACAGCTCTCACTAAATACCATTGTATTTTTACTCACTATGGCATTTATATATTTATAGAATTGAATGATATCATCATAAAATCCCTACTAATTAACAAGAGTAGTTGATGAGAATGCACATGAAACTCTTCACTTGAAATGTTCATAATTCACAAAGAGAATACAATATTATGTACACGTTAAGCCATCAAACCACTGATGTATACTTAAATTAAACCTCAATTTCAAACCGCTAATTTCTTGATCATGGCAAAATTAGCTGCACAGGTGTGTATAAGCTTGCTTCAAGTGCTAGAAAGAACCGCCACTAAAAATATTTAGCAAAATTTTGGCAGTTAAAAAACAATGTTTAAAACATTTATGACATAATTTGGGCATAAATTGTTAGTAGGCTTATTATTTTTATGTTATCAGTTATGATTTCAAGTTTTAAAATAATTGAATGAAACAGTTGTTTCATTAGTATTAATTTAATTTTCACATTTACACTACCGTTCAAAAGTTTGGGGTCACCCAAACAATTTTGTGTTTTCCTGAAAAGTCACACTTATTCACCACCATACGTTGTGAAATGAATAGAAAATAGAGTCAAGACATTGACAAGGTTAGAAATAATGATTTGTATTTGAAATAAGATTTTTTTTACATCAAACTTTGCTTTCGTCAAAGAATCCTCCATTTGCAGCAATTACAGCATTGCAGACCTTTGGCATTCTAGCTGTTAATTTGTTGAGGTAATCTGGAGAAATTGCACCCCACGCTTCCAGAAACAGCTCCCACAAGTTGGATTGGTTGGATGGGCACTTCTTGCGTACCATACGGTCAAGCTGCTCCCACAACAGCTCAATGGGGTTCAGATCTGGTGACTGCGCTGGCCACTCCATTACCGATAGAATACCAGCTGCCTGCTTCTGCTCTAAATAGTTCTTGCACAATTTGGAGGTGTGTTTAGGGTTATTGTCCTGTTGTAGGATAAAATTGGCTCCAATCAAGCGCTGTCCACTGGATATGGCATGGCGTTGCAAAATGGAGTGATAGCCTTCCTTATTCAGAATCCCTTTTACCCTGTACAAATCTCCCACCTTACCAGCACCAAAGCAACCCCAGACCATTATATTACCTCCACCATGCTTAACAGATGGCGTCAGGCATTCTTCCAGCATCTTTTCATTTGTTCTGCGTCTCACAAACGTTCTTCTTTGTGATCCAAACACCTCAAACTTGGATTCATCTGTCCACAACACTTTTTTCCAGTCTTCCTCTGTCCAATGTCTGTGTTCTTTTGCCCATCTTAATCTTTTTCTTTTATTGGCCAGTCTCAGATATGGCTTTTTCTTTGCCACTCTGCCCTGAAGCCCAGAATCACGCAGCCGCCTCTTCACTGTACATGTTGACACTGGTGTTTTGCGGGTACTATTTAATGAAGATGCCAGTTGGGGACCTGTGAGGCGTCTGTTTCTCAAACTAGAGACTCTAATGTACTTATCTTCTTGCTCAGTTGTGCAACGCGGCCTCCCACTTCTTTTTCTACTCTGGTTAGAGCCTGTTTGTGCTGTCCTCTGAAGGGAGTAGTACACACCGTTGTAGGAAATCTTCAATTTCTTAGCAATGTCTCGCATGGAATAGCCTTCATTTCTAAGGACAAGAATAGACTGTCGAGTTTCAGATGAACGTTCTCTTTTTCTGGTCATTTTGAGCGTTTAATTGACCCCACAAATGTGATGCTCCAGAAACTCAATCTGCTCAAAGGAAGGTCAGTTTTGTAGCTTCTGTAACGACCTAAACTGTTTTCAGATGTGTGAACATGATTGCACAAGGGTTTTCTAATCATCAATTAGCCTTCTGAGCCAATGAGCAAACACATTGTACCATTAGAACACTGGAGTGATAGTTGCTGGAAATGGGCCTCTATACACCTATGTACATATTGCACCAAAAACCAGACATTTGCAGCTAGAATAGTCATTTACCACATTAGCAATGTATAGAGTGTATTTCTTCAAAGTTAAGACTAGTTTAAAGTTGTCTTCATTGAAAAGTACAGTGCTTTTCCTTCAAAAATAAGGACATTTCAATGTGACCCCAAACTTTTGAACGGTAGTGTATGTGTGTCAATAAAGGGTGTTCCACTTATTATCTGTTCTCAAAGTCTCCTTTTTGTCACAATGACAGCATGATGCACAGAGCATATCAGATTAATACCTGCCTTTCATTCGTATTAATTTGCTCTTGTAACATGAAATGACTTTCAGGCTTGATAAATCACTTTACGGGTGCAATTTGATTAATTTGCATTTAAACTGCCCTTTATTATGTGCATTTGGAGGCACGCCACTAAATTGCATATTCATTTCAGGGAAACGTGCAAAAATTGCCAAGGCTTGCTATTTTGTGCATTTGAAAGACTTTTAAAAGACTTAAGTTAGTAAATCAGCTAAGACCTTTTTTAGTGTACTATCAAGTTTGATTTGCCCCAATTTACTAAAAGTCTGTGAGTCTAAAAACATGTGCAAACTTGATAGTACACTAAAAAAAAGGTCTGAGCTGATCAGTCCAAACTGAATTACTTTCTTTCTTTGGAACACAAAATGAGAAATTATTTTAAGGAAAATGCTGTTCTTTTCCATTGAATGGGAACCAGGGACAGCAGTGTTTTATGTGAAAGAGCAGCTTGGGCATTCTGGCAGATAATTTCTTTTGTGTGTCATGTAATAACATAAGCTGGACGATTCAGCACGGCAATAGTGTGATCAGATTATGACATTATGATGTATGTATATTTTTATATTTATGTACTCATTTGTTTTTCTTGGAAGAAAATGTGAAAAGAGATCAGCAAAAGAGCAAGGGGAAGAAATGTTTCTAATAATGAAATATGACTGGTTATATTTACATTTGGTGACATTAAGATTTAAACAAGGTTGAATATTTTGGCAAATTATTCATTTCATTAGAGCAGGACTGCGTCATTTGCTTTTGCCATTCTTCATCTGATTGGCATGTTTCTCTTTTTCATTATGGGATGCGTGGTTCAGCTCTCTTTTCTCTCAACAAAGAGAGAAATGGCCAGGGGATTTTTCCCGTTGTGTGCCTGCTATCTTCATCACTCCAAAAACCCAGCTGCCTTTAATTAATTTTGTTATCGCCTCTTGTAAGTCCCTGTGACCTTTTGCAGCACTGCATACCACAGAATTAAATAATTCAGAAGCTTTTCAGGTCTGTTGACGCTGTGAAAGGCATATTGAAAAGTAAAAATACCATCTTGTTTCATCAAAATCATCAAGCTGCTTTCTAAAAACCCAACTCGAGACCGAGGCTAATTGGAGATTTCAGACCAGTATAGTTTTTCAAAAAAAGACGTTAAACTCTCAAAAAGGACTTAAGGCTAAGTTATACTTGCTTTATGTTCTGTTATGCCTCACGCATGTTCAGGCGTTCAAGCTTTTCAAAGTATACTATTTTTACTGTGAGCCCTTACTGTGATGCATGTCACCATGTCTGCTTTGTGGCAACCAAAACTGGGCTACTTGCAGACAGTCTGCATGGTCTCTGATGAGGACAAAATTTGCATCACATGCACTGAGTGTGAGACATAGCAGCCATCAGAAAACTAAAGCATACAGTACTTGAGACTTTGCAGTCAAGTATTTTATTAGTTATTCCCCAACTAATTTAAACAATAGCTCATGAATGACTACAGAGTTGCAGTGAAACTTTATTAGATGGTTTGCATTGAGATTGAGCCTCTATTCGCTCAATGCGTGTTGTGTTAAAGTGAAGGTGAGGGGTCTTCAATGCCTTGTGTCAGAGACTATTACTTCTCTCACTCGCCTGTCACTTTCACTTTGCTTTGCGTTTTCCTTGGCGGCCCTGTTGTTTGTTTGTTTTCTTCTAAGGAACAGATGAAAGCTGGAAGGAGACTGTCTATACCAAATTGTATTTTCTGTGAAATAACATGCATAACAGCTTGGCCATAATGAGAAAGCCAGTGCGGCAGGCGAAAGCACCGGAAGAGAGATGTATTCAAAGAACATGTGTTTACACAGCCATGGCAAAGGCTTTCACCCTGGGGAATATTCACACTTTAGCAACCCAGGGCTTTTTTCTTTCTATCTTTCTCCATCATGTCCAACACTCAGTGTCTAAAGTGCCAAAGAAAGGCAAACCCAGGCTGAACTTTAACACAAGAGTTTGAAAAGCTTTGACTGTTTCATCATTTCAATTGTCACAATGTTGCATGTCTAAGCTTGGCTTGCTTCACAAAGCAAACAAGACAGCAACACCACAAATTGGAACCTTTATCTCATTTCAACACCCTCTTTTTACAACTTGAATGCTTTTGGGGATGTGGGTTTATTTAGCACTCGTAACTGAAAGAGTCAAATCCACAATTCAGAAAGACCACATTTCTTGAGGCTTTGCTGATGATATGCATTGCTTCTGATTGTTAATTCATTTCTCTTCTACTCTAAATAAATTTAAACACATAATTAATGGGTCATTGCAGGGTCAGTAATGATCTCCATTGCACACTAATGTGTGACCTGAGTAGAACTCTGAATAAAAAAAAGCACTAAAACTTGCCTAATCAAATCTGCTCACATGATGTTGACGCCAGACTTCACAACATAAATTCTAATGCTTGTAAAATCCTTTTTTATTGTTAATGTGATGATAGCTAATTTAGTTCCAGTGGATGTTCAGACAAAGCACTGTCTGAGTGCTTGTATGAAAGTACACCCATTATGGAACCATGAATGGAGATAAATTCAAAGCTTGTGTAGCTCTTGAAGTATAACCACACCAACCGGGAGGTTGAAATGTTACCGTATGTTTGACAGGTGTTAGCACATGTGCATTCGCCCTGTTTTCTTCCTACATTTTTTAAAGCCAGTGTGTCACTGATGCATTTAAAGGAATGCCAAATGCTGTTAACCATATTTACATGTATTCACATCTCCCATTATGGGAAGCCTACTATCATGGGATGCACTCAGCTCTCATAGCGTCCTTGCCCTTGTGTTCTCTCCTGTCACTGTGTGGAAACACAGCCTTTTGGGGTATTTTTAGAGAGCTGTCCTTGATGGGGTTTTGAGTTTGGCACATATGCTAAAGTGGGGAATCTTTGCTGTGAATATAGTATAAAACATAATCTAGTGGTTTACTGATATAGATTTTTCAGTGGCTGATGTGGATATGAATATCGAGGGAGCAGGTTGCCCAAAAGCTGAGAGGGATGGATGGATGGATGGATGGATGGATAAATGGATGGCTCAATCAATGGATCAGTCGATCTAGGTTATTTTCCATCAACTGAATCAATCAATTAAGATCTGGGTATAAAGAATATAAAAGAGAGTATAAAATTAGCTTTATTTTTCCTATTAAAATGGTTTAATGCATGTAAGTACATTCAAAGTATTACATTTACTGCTGCATTGCAGCCCATCCTTGATTCATGTGAAGATTCCTGTTCCATTATTCCTATGTCATTTCAAGTGTCCTACATAGAGCCCTGTCTCTCCCTCGCAGTCTTTTTTATGAGGCACCTGAAACATTTAATCTGGAAATTTCCTAATAAAGAAGACATTCATGTTCAATTATGACTGTGACATCTGTTATTACAGCTAATTCCCGACACCTGCCCCTGCATTTTCAATATGCTGTCGAATGTGCATTTTGGATCATAATTGAGCAGGCCTGCCATTAATCTCCATGAGTCTATTTCCTTGAGGAACCAAGTATGTCTTGTTCCAGATTAGCCTTTAATCAGGCCTTCTTAGCCCAAGGGCACAGAGGCCCAGACGTAGAGCAGAGCAGCAGGGGAGCCCCCCTTTTCAGCCTAAGACTACAAGGGAAAATTTGGACTCAATTTTCAGTTAGTTTCTCACCCTCCCTGATACAGTAGCAGTGTTTGGTGGGTGGCCTGTCTACTAGCGTATTAATCAAAGAGGTGAGGCTTGGGTCTTTCTGTACTGGTTGGAGTCCGTGTCTTGGATTGCATTCCATCAAGTAGGCTGCAAAAGCTCACTTCAGAGACCATACATAATGAGTTGGATTTTAGTTGATCACCATCCCTTGACTTATTAGAGCACATCCAGATGTGTTTTGCCCTCAATAGAGGATAATCCAGTTCAGATTGAAAGCTGTTTTTATCTTCCTTTGATCAGACCACTTTTCTTTCCTGGTTTTATCTTCCTATTATAGACATTTCTTTGGAATTGATTCCACTCATCTGATCAAAAAACATTTGAAGCAATGAATATATCTTAAAAAGTGGATTTGGACCCAGTAAGACCACAATTAAGAGGCAAGCAAACCAAGAGTATCCAAGAGATTTGAGCTTGCCAACTGTGCCAGTGTCCTACTTAATTCAGAGGCAAAAATCTGTGCTACACACGTGGTGCTATATTCTAGACAAGATGACTTTGAGTAGCTTCCAGAAAGTGCTGATCACTGTCAGGAGTCCATTGCGATATTCTCAATGGCCCAAAGGCTTTTAAAGTGGATTGTGTAATTTCTGCACTACTAGTGGCACCAAACGGAATTACAAAAATTAAGTATGTTTTCCAACAAACTTTGCCAACACCCCTCAGACTCATCATGTCCTTTCACTGATCTGATTCCTATAAACAAATAGGCCATTCTAAATAAAAGATGATAAATATTTAACGTTGTAATAAACAAGACCACTATAACATAAACACACCGGACAGAGTGCATTGCAGAGAAATCAGCGTGTCCAATAACATTGCCGGTGTTACGGTTCAACAGGTTTGCATGTTAAAAGTGGAGTAATCGATTCCAGAGAAAGACTGTTGATATTTGAAATCAACAGCCAAACAAACACACCCCTCCCTTCAGTGCTCCCTCAGAAGCTCTGCCTGCCAAATTCATGCACACTCATTGCCAATGCTGAGTGATCGCAACAGTGTTGTGTGGATCGGTCTGATCCACTTTGTTTATTGTCTCATTTACAGAGCTAGAGCTGTGTACAAACACCTGATTTTTTTCAGCGCAAACACGGAACGGACGGCTAGCGGACCGTGAAGAGATATTCATGGAATTTGACAAAAAGTGTTTTGGATTAAAATGACACACTCCACCTTTAACTTAATCCATCATAATGCTTTACTATGATTAATTAGATATAGACATCAAAACAGCTGTCGCTAAATGCTGGCTGTCTTTTAACTACTTGTAAACAAATATACACTTGTAGTACAGATTATTTTCCTTCAATGGTTTTAAGATTATTTGAGCCAGAGTAATGAATAGGGTAGGCAACAAGTACCTGAGCGCTCAGAAGTTATTATCTTTTAATATTGTGATTGCTTGCAGTATGATTTAAAATGCATTTTTAAAAGTTGAAAGAAGCAAGACACGATGCAAAATTGTCCATCTGGTTCATGTGACCAACGGTTAAAAAAATATTTCAGTTCTGTTCTGAATGTAATCTAAAGTCATTGTTATTAATGATTAAAAATTATCTTTATTTTGTAGACTGCTGATTTATGGTCAGTACTGCAGCCATATGGAGAATGCTCAGAAGACACTGGATGAACTGATCGCCACACGGGAAGATGTCAAGTGTAAAGTGGAGGTTAGCACTTAACATAATCAAACCCCTTGACTGATTACATGACTGACACAGATGCTGTTAGGCATTAATCAGTAGAGGTGCTTGAATTCTGTGAAAGCAGTATGAGTTTATGCATCTTTCATAACACTGATAGATATTTTGATTGCTGGTTCTTAAACGCATAATGTTTGAACCACATTTTCTTTTATATACATTTTCAGTGAATATGTGTATAATGAAGTCCATGATGTAATCCTAACTTGTGGGTGGTCTCTGAAATCCATAATGCAAAAGTTTACTTAAATTCATCTATGCATAATGCAGGTCTGACTCTTATGCCTGTTTCACACATCGTGCGTCGCAGCAGGCATGCGTTGAGCTTTCAAACAGACAGTGTTTCTGCTGCTTAACAGAACTGCGACTGTGATTTACCACATTGAGTATTTCCTTTGATAACTTCCATCAATTTTAAAATGTGAGTGGGCCATAGAGGACTAATACAAACCTGATCTGAAATTTACATGAGGTTTGGAACCACATTTATATGCAAATGGTAAATAATTTACAAATAATGGATGAATAGTTTGCTCTTTATGCTGCTTCATCATAGCCTATTTTAAAAAAGTGTGTGTTGATAAAAATGCATCAAATGGTCAACCCCAGCACTGAGTTTCCCCACAACAGACTGTTTTTGTCAGTTTTGGGACATGATCTAATTTCGCTCTCTCATTACGCTTCTCAGAACGTAAAGAAGACAGGGCTGTTTTTGTGCCTGACAGTCAGAGGCGTTGTGGGCTGCTTCAATTTAACTCCAAAAATAAAAACAGGAGAAGGAGGACATTAGTCAGCCATTATTCTCAGGCAGGATTTGAGGAGATTACAGATTAAATCACAGCATTCACAATTGTGTGCACGCTTGTTGACAAATTCACATAATTATCGTCCAGGTATCTGAAACATTAGAAGGGCTTTGTAAGCAGGCACAGTGCATTCAGAGCATTGTTACCAGACCTCTTGGAATGAGACGAGAGACTCTTGGATTGGATTAGCCAGACATCTCTCGTCAGGAAGGACATGGAGTCACTGATAGTCATAGAGAATGATGAACCTCTTCGTCAGTCTATTCTGAATGTCAAGCATGACAGTTAAATAGCTCTTCCTCCACGCGTGAATGTTGCGTGAGAACGGGGAGATTATGTCAAAGGGATCAACTCATAAAGTGAAAACTGTAAATCCACCAGGCAGAGGAAAAACCATTATGTTTGGCTTTAAAGATTATCTGTTGTACAGTGTATCAGTATAAAGACAACATGAAATCAAATTTGACCTAACATACTTTCCTAGTAAATGCCACTGGTCTTTTTGTGCATGATTCATCAGTGCATGCTTATTCTAAAGTAAAAATATTTTTTTGATGATAAAAATGCTTTTGTAATCTTTCATCAAAATATATTAATTTTCTTCACTTCTGAAAAAAGTCTGCTGACGTAACCAAGGCTGTTGGGGGAAAATAATAAAAACCTATATTATCATAGTGTAACATGATTCACGTTTCGTAATCCTATCAAATCCTGAAGATAAAATCAATTATCACCCTACATTATTTCTCACTGAATTTTATTTCACTAAGAAATACATCACGTTATAAAGTTAAATGAGTTGCGAATGCGGATTCATGTTTTCCTTATCTTGTCAGAACAGTGTATATGTTTCAAATACCACTTAATTTTTCTTTTTTTTTATGTGGGTACTCGACAAATAACATGTAAACTTTTTTACATTTATGTTAAGATGTTAGGTTAAAATCTATAAATATATAGGGCACTATTTTAAGAGTGCCAGCATTAAGCACAGCGCTATGTCATAAGCATGAAGTCATTGGGCATGGTCATGAAGTTTAGGTATTTTCGTGCAAGAATACGCCAAGTCTTGGTGCAAGTGGGTTTGGCGAAATCGCACACAACGCACAAATGGGCATGTGTAATTCGGGCATGTGTCATGTAATTTTTTCTTTTCTGTTTATTCCACCATCTGCGTCCTATTATATACAACCCCAATTCCGAAAAAGTTAGGACAATATGAAAAATGCATTATATGATGTTTTACCTTGTGAATTTCATTTTTATTTTTTTTATTTTTTTATATGTACAGTAATTTAAAATCAGATGATTGCAGCACACTCCAAAAAAGTTGGTATAGTCGAGTGTTTACCACTGTGAAGAATCACCATTTCTTCTAATAACACTTATTAAGCATTAAAGCACTGAAGACACAAGTTTGTTAAGTTTAAAATTGGAATATCCCCCCATTCATCTATCATGCAGGTCTTCAGCTGCACAATTCTACAGGGTCTTTGTTGCCGTATTGTGCGCTTCATAATGCACCACACATGCTCAACTGGAGATGGTCAGGAATGCAGGCAGGCTAATCTAGGATGTCCCTGGAAAAGACTGTGCTGGGTGGCAGTATATGCTGCTCCAAAATTTGTACATATCTGTCTGCATTAATTATGCCCTCACAGATGTGCGAGTTACCCATGACAAGGACACTGACACACCTCTGGCCCATGCAGACACTGGCTTTTGAACCTGACACTGATAACATCTTGTATGTTCCTTTTCCTCTTTGGCCTGGAGATCACGACGGCAGTGTTTTTCAAAAACTATTTTAAATGTGGACTCATCTGACTAAAAAAAACAGTTCCACTGTTCTACTCTCCATCTAAGATGAGACCGAGTCCAGAGAAGTCAGCAGCGCTTCTGGACAGTGTTGATGTAGGGCTTCTGCTTTACATAGTAAAGTCTTAACTTGCGTCTGTGGATGCAGCGGCAAATGATGTTGACTAACAAAGGTTTACTAAAGTAATCCCCAGCCCATGTTCATGATATCCATTACAGATGAATGATTCTTTTAAAGGAAGTGATATCTGAGGTATCAGAGATCACGCGCAATCAGAAGCAGTTTTTTTGCTTGCCCTTTACGCACCAACATTTGACCATATTCTTAGAATCTTTTAACTACAGTATATTGTGCACTGTAGAGGGTGAAATTCCCAAAATCCTTCCAATTTGTGTTTGGGAAGCATTGTTCTCAAAGTGCTGAAGCATCTGATGGCAAATTGACAAGTCTCGAATGATCCTTGCTCTTGAAGGACTAGGCTGTTTTTGGAAGCTCCATATATATTATGAGACGATTGCCTCACCTGTTTAACATCTACTGTTTCACATTCCCTTTTATTTTAACTCGTCGTATTGTTATTAGTCTTAAATTGCCCCTGTCTCAACTTGTGTGTTGCAATCATCTGATTTGAACTTACTGTAGATAAACAAAAAGATATTCACAAGGTAAAATGTCATATAATGTATAGTAGTGTTTTCAATTTAGCAAAGGATGAATATAATTTACAAATCACTACTTTTGGTTTTTATTAGCATTTTTCATATTGTCCCAACTTTTTTGGAATTGGGGATGTAGTTAATTCCCTTAAGCACCAGCGATATAAACCAAGACAGCACATTCATAAGAAGAATAAATTATGTTCTTTTGTGCATTAACTGCATCCTGTAATAGCATATTTCTGTGACAGTGAAACACTCCTTTTATACGCATGGAAAATGTGATTCTCATTTTCTGAATTTGGATGTAGTCTGTTAAATTACAGAGAATGTACTTATTATTTATCACCTATTGACACACAAATCATGGCTAGTATTAACAGTGATTGTACTAGTATGCACTTCACTTCTACCGGTTGATTTTGAAATATTTTATTGATTTATAGAAAGACAAAAAGACACACAAATCATGGCTACTATTAACAGTGATTGTACTGATTGTACTTGTCACTTCTACCGGTTGATTTTGAAAATTTTTATTGAATTATATAAAGACAAAATGAATTTAACCAAAAATACAAATTTTAAATGACATTTCAAACAAAATGCAAATATAATAAAAATCATAGCCTACCAATTCCAAACATTTTACTATCTCCAACTTCTTCCACCGTCCCGTTTTGCAGTGACTTAACCCTATAACGCCATATGTATCAAATATGATACACAACATTTGACACAAATGTCAATCCATATAAAATGGTGGTGGACTTCCGCAAAAAATTACTCTTATGTTGGGATAAATGACAGCTTGTTTTAATAAAGTAAAAGTAACAGTAATGATTATATTTTTAATGATATTTTAAAATGAGTATTTGCTGAATATAAGCAACTTGTACGGAGCCCATGAAGTGACCTGTGCAAAAAAAAAATCACATAGACTTTTGCGTGCGCACGCGAAAGTTTCACATGCGCACGAGAAAGTCTTTGTGATTTTTTTTTTTTTTTTTACAGATGTAAAAAGATTCCGGTGTGTGTATAGCTCTTTTCCGATTGCCTATCTATCATTCCTTAAATGCAAGGACAAGTCTATTGCTTGATTAGTGTCCTTTGGAAGATCAAAGCGTGTCTCAGCCATGACAGTAATGTCATAGACAGTAATGTCTTTGTATTGAAGGCCAAGTTTAAAATATATCTCTATAAATTCATGCGCATCCATGCTCTCAGTATCTTTGAGTAAATGAATGATGGCAACGACGCAATCGGAAAAGAGCTATACACACACCGGAATCTGTAACGCTTGCGCACGCGAAACGTTTCTCGTGCGCACGAGAAAGTCTCTGTGATTTTTTTTTTGTTTGTTTTTGTTTTTGTTTTTTGTTTTTTTTTTTTTTTTTTGCACAGGTCACTTCACGGGCTCCTTAAACTTGTGCTTGGTTAAAATTTGTATATTATTTTATTGAAAAAGCATGTTGAAATGACATGTATAAAATATGATACAGTGGGCTTTTGTGGTATATCGCTCAATCACCATTACATTACATTTATCCCCACTATAAAAATAAATAGAAAATCACAGAGCATTGAAAATTTTGATATATACTTTTTATATGACATATTTAAAGTGGGAACTAATATTTCTGTGTATTTTTATATATGCAGCCTGCTCTTTCATTATAAATATATCATTATTTTACATTACAAGCTATTATGTCAATATAGTGTTTGGTGCATAAAATACACATGATAAAAATTGTTTATTGGAAAAAAAATATATATTATTTTTGATGTGCTGAATTGAAATGTGATACATTTCAATCCATACTTATAAGATTGTTGTCGTAGCCAAACTTTCAAACATTTGCTATCTCTGGGAGTCCTCTGATAATACCCCAAGAGCCCATATATCACTGTAGCATGCACGGGCTAAGAAAAACTTAAATAAAAAATGGCCTATGCAAAAATTAATTGCTGGACCTCAGGAGGATAATGACCTTTAAAGCCTAATGCATCAAATATGATACATAAAAAAAGAAAGAAAAAAAAATGATGATTTCTTTTTATATTTTGTCTAATGGTACTAAAAATGAAAAAAAAATAATAATAAAAAAAAAAAAATATATATATATATATATATATATATATATATATAATTTTCCGACAATTCTTTCATATCTGTGGCTTTACAGGGTTAAAAATCACTCTACGACAACAGGTGGTAAAATACCTTTAGGCCTAAAAATTAGACCATAAATACAATTGTAAATTTAAACATAATAATAATAACTGAAAAATAAGCCATGACCTATTGATAGTTTAACACAAATCTAATACATTTTTGTTTCATATAAGACTCTGATCATCAGGGACATAATTTGATGTTCCATAATATTTTGTTTGGACATGAACTTTGTCTCCACATGCTGGTTTAATCTCCAAACTCCAAATGCAGGAACTGAGTTTAAACTTTGCACCGAGTTAATAAATGGTTTGCAATGACGCATTTCTAAGGAAAATAGCAAATTGCACTTTGCTCCCTCTTCATTAACATACAGTACACCCAAAATTGCTATTAGAATTAGCGCTCTCACGAAAATTGTATAATATGTGCACGGTCATTGTGTGTAGGGCTGCTGCGCTTTGCACTGTCACGAATATAGAGCCCATAAGGAAAAATATATTTCAGGTTTTGAAATTGGTCGCCATTTCTTTTAACCTTTTATTTATATATATGTTTTTGGAGTTAACTTAAATAGTAATTTATTTTTATTTTATTTTAAATTTTTGTTTTATTTGTATTTGTTTATTTATTTTGTCAAATATTCCATGTAGTCTCTCAATTAACGTGAGGTCATAAAAACAATGTTCAACAATCATTCAAGAAATGGTAAAAAAGCTGTTTAAAATTGTTTTAGAAAGTAAGTGTACATATAGCATGTCACACTGCAGGACACTTTTAAGACTGCATTACACTTCATGTCAACTACCTATATAAATTATTTTATATACACAGGAGTGTACCATGAAGGTCCAGGAGGGCAAGTTCAAACTGCAGGATCTCCTGGTGGTCCCCATGCAGAGGGTCCTCAAATACCACCTTCTGCTTAAGGTGAGAACCACTCCACAAGAGTCCTTTATCAACACTGCCATGATTGAGCTCAGCTATTGTACACCAGTACTGAGAGCATTTATTTCCCAGAGGAAATTTGTATTGCTAAGAGGTTACTCTTTTAGAACTCATGGGACGTAATGCAGATGCTGTGTTATTATGTTTTATTTTAGTATCCGCTTTGTCTCTAAATTTACTTAGGAAAAATAAAAACAGACAAATAGAAAAATTGTTGACATACAGCAAGAGTATTGAGCTATAAGATTAATGCTGATACTGATATGAGTACATATTGAACATTTTCACCTTATTTTGGACATCGTTGAGATCTCTTTTGTGACTCCAGAAAAGACACATTACTACAAAAATCTGAGAAGTTGGAGATTTAAGCATCTAAATTTCTATATAATAAATGAGATGTTGAAGAGATCCCATTTGTGATCTTCCTTTTCTATGTGTTAAGGTTAACTTTGCCTATTCAGATTTGTGAATTGAGGACCTTGTTAAACTTCCATTCATTGTGATTTAAAGTTTGAAAGTAGCAGGACACCACCATCTCCAACTAACCCCACAACCCTAAAAAACATTCAGATTGTTTTACCTCATCCATGCCCATCAAGACCCATGTGGCTCGCCAGACTGGCTGGCCACTGCTAATAGAGATCATGTATAAATCAGAACACCCTGCATGATGCAAACCATCATTAATTCACAGCAGACATTTATAATGGATGCGGAGAGAAAGAGTGTGACATGCGTCAGAGACCAGAGAAGGATGTGAGTGGTTTATTTCAGACCGGGCTCCACCATTATTACATTTTTTTCTAAGCCTCTGGATACAGTGACACTGTTTAAATTGGCCATGCTTAAATCATATTATCTGCACCCCATTTCATCCCCTCCCACAGCCCCATGCCTCTGCATTAATACACCTGAAGCCCGGAGGGGGTGTTGCCGTGTGTGTTTTGTGCTTGAGATTGTGAGTGCATGTTCTTGACTATTTGTGCAAATGGTCATGCATACGCATGTATGCGTACATTCGACTCGAGGCTATATCTTCACTTCTGTGTGACTGTGTGTGTGTGTGTGTGTGTGTGTGTGTGTGTGTGTGTGTTGCATTTTTTCCAGGTGTGTCATTATGTGTGTACATGTTATTTCCAGGAACAGAATATTTTCAATGTAGATGTTTTAGTTGTTATTGTTTGTTAATTTTTTCTGTAAGGCACACCAGAGGCTGAGGCATTTTCTCAAATGGCTCTTCCTTGAAGGATAGCTCTGTGGTTTTTTTATGTCTCTGATCATATACACTGATCATATTCTGTGCTACATCACTGGTTGTAGTAGCTTTTAGCCTAGTACTAGAATTTATGTTTTTCCTTTAAGACTTCCAGAAACCGAAGTATTCTTGCCCAGACATTGCTCTTTCAAAATGTGTCAAAAGTCGCAGTGGACAGTTTTTGGAAAAACATTACATTTGGTGAAAAACGTTTTGGGAATATGTTTTGTTTTTTCTATTATTTTTGATAAAACTGTCTCAGCTTTCAAATTATGTCAGTGTTATCATAAAATTCTAAAAAACTATAAAAAAAACTATAAATGTAAATTTATGCTCTTAAAAGGCGCAGTTCATCTAAAAAGGGATATTCTCTTTATATTTACTCACTCTCATGTTGTCCCAAACTTGTATGACTCTCATTTTTCTGTTGAACACAAAGATATTTTGATGATCAAGTTAGGTGTTTATGTCCATACAGTGAGGTCCAAAGCATTCAAGCTCCAAAACTGACATGAAGGCAGCATAAAATTAATCAAGTACAACTGGAGTGTTTTAATCCATGTCTTCTGAGGTGATATGATCGCTTTGGGTGAGAAACTGACCAAAATTTCCTTTAAAAAAAACCCATTAATTATATCATTGGAATGCTGAGACCTTCCTTTACTTTAGTGCCTAAAACTCAAAATGTGATTCTGCTTTGGTGGCTTAAAATGTTGAAGCCGGTCACAATTGGTATGGTGCTATGGATAATTACTGTATTTATCCTTCAAAACTATTTTTTTTTTTAATAAAGCAGTTGTTAAAAAACACCAAATCCATCCTTTAAGAATTGGCACCCAACATATACTGCCAAAACCAATCCATTTATCAATGGAACAAATAAATTTTGAACAACAGTTTTTTACATTTTTATTATTATTCCTTTTTATGGATTAGATTTTGCCACACAGCGGCCAATAATATTTTCACAGTACTGCATGCAATTTAGATACATACTCACTCTATGAATATACTCCATTCCATAAACACATACTGTATGGCACAATGTGTTTCATATTACAGTTTGTGTACATGCTCAGTCCATGCTTTATGTACTCAATAATTATTTTGTCTGTCCACAGGAGTTAGTGAGTCACTCAATGGATCGCCCAGAGAGACAGCAGCTTAAGGAGGCACTAGAGGCTATGCAGGTGAGAGCTCTAATGTAATTGACATCTCAACTTTAAGATCTCAGCTTCTTCAGCTAGCAACAGTTAGTTTATAATATAATCATCACAACAATTTTTGGGAAGATTTTGTGGTGTGAAATGATTCTGTTGGACTCAAAATGTTGGTGTCTGAATGTCTTTGACTTGCTTTTTGAGTCTTTTTCTGTTTATTTGCCTTTGAAGGACCTGGCCATGTACATCAACGAGGTGAAAAGAGACAACGAAACCCTAAAGAAAATTAGTGAATTTCAGAGCTCAATAGAAAACCTGGTAAATTTTCATGACTCCACAAATGTTTGATTTTTACTGACTCTCCACAAGAGTTGTTTTATTTTAGCATCATTTTTTGTGTCAGAAAAAGGATTAAATGCTGTATTCTTTCCACAAAAAATAAAACCTAATAATTATTAGGGGCCAAGCATTGAAAGCGCATAGGCATCTATTGTAATCGTTAGTGTTCTTCTTCTCCTCCTCCTCCTTTCACCATTGAGTCTATGGCAGCCCATAAAAGTAGTGAAATTTGGCACACAGATAGAGGACAGTCTGAACATTAACTGGAGCAAATTTGGAGTCTCTAATTCAAACCATCTAGCGCCACCAACTGCCCAAAGTTTAACACATGTTTATGCTAATATATTTTGAACCATAAGTGCTAGAATAATAAAAAATGTCCTCTGATCCCTTGGCTCGAGATGAACCAAATGTAATTTTCTGTATTTAAATTTTTTTCTGCCATTTTAAATTTTTAGAAAAACCTACTTTTTCGAACTCGTCCTAGACCGTTTGTCTGATTTTCACAAAATTGAATCAGATCATCTTTAGACCAGGCTGACAAAAAGTTATGGAGTTCAAGAAAATGGATGCCAATTATGACATGATCGATGGAACTTCCTGTCCGCTATTTTTAAATCCTTTAAAAAAACAACTTTTTCGAACTCCTCCTAGAGCGTTTGTCAGAATTGAATCAGATCACCTTCAGACCATGCCGACATGCTTTGTCGCTTTGGTGTATTGACATGAAACTTTATATGTATCATCATGATTGTACCTTATCAATTTGGTGACAGTGCCGCCTGTTGGTCAAAAGTAATAAGCTTTTATGTCCCTTTTATGTGAAAAAATTCATGGTTTTTCAACCATTTTCTCTAAAATCATGACCAGGTTGCTATAATATTTTTTTTTTTGGCTTTGTTGTGCATAATATTGGTTCATGTGCTTGGCCCCTTAATTGCTGCTTGCAGCTATAGTTTTACAATTTATTGCTGGAAATTTTACAGCTATAATGTACATGAACTTTGACAGCTATAAATATCTTGTTTGATGTAAAATCATGGGTTATGATGCAAAATTTCATTTCAAGTACTACTTGAAATTTCAGAAATAGCTCCTCTACAGTATGTTAGCCTGTTTGGCTAATTGGTCTGAATTTCTATTTTACTGGCCCTGGGCCATCTAGGCATCCTTATTTTTTAGCTCTATTGTTTATGGTCCCTTCATAAATAGATACCTGGATTGCTAAAATCTTTGGATCACAGGTTTGACCGCTCTACTGTGTCCTATGAATGACTTATTTTGTGCAGTCATTCTCTTTTTTACATGCTGGTCAATTCCTCTTCATCCCCAAGTATTTAGTTATTTACAAGCCTCCACCTGCCCCTCGTCTGTCACTTCTGTTCAGTAAAATAAATCATGAAAGCCTCAAGGCCACGAGCAATGGGAGGACGTGTTTAGGACTGTGTTTAAAGGGAATTAAATCAGTGTCTGCTAGGGCTAATATAGGAGTTAGTGTATCAGCTCTGGTTTATTTATGTGATGGTCTGTGGCACAGATGACGCCTGCGGCAAAACATCATTGAGCCAATGAGGCATGGTGCTTAGGGACAAAAGACATTCACTGTGTGCTGTGACATGACTTTAATGGCTCTTAATATAGTAGTTTCTGTTGTATAGAAGAAATTATAATGCTTTCATTCCAATTAAAACAAATTAAACTTTTTTTGTCAGTAACATCTCAGATACTTGCTAGAGGTCTTCTCCATATACTATTCATCTATGGCAGGGGTTTTCAAAGTCTTGGACAGTAAGCCCCCCTCAGACCGTGCCCCTTTGTCCCCTACATAATGGCCATTTCACATAACGGCAGATTTGATAGAGCAGTGTAGTTTGTTTGAGAGTGCACGTCCAGTTTTGAGTGAGAGCCAAGGATGTCCGCAGAGAGATTTGCACTGGCATAACCGGTACATGAATGTGCTCTCGCATGATATGCATATTGTGCTCTCGACAATAATAGTGTAATAATATAGAGCTACGGCCTATTACGATGGACTATGTTCCATTATGACAATAATTTTCATTTATGTTTCCAATTCATTTTTATTGTATTTATGTATCTTTTGATTTACTTGATGAAATTATCATGAATCTTTGCACCTCCTTTGACATGCTCTGGCACCCCCCGGGGAGGTGCATCTCCCAGTTTGAAAACCATGGATCTAAGGGGTTGATGGGGCAACAGTTGCACACTTTCTCCTTAGACTTCCATTTAAATGTCAAAAACATTTTAAGTTTGTTTTTAACATATTTTTTGGCATCAGTACCAAAGAAAATAATTTAACTTGCACCTCAAAAACATTGTACCAAAATGGATTTACAATGAAACTCTGGGGCAACTGTTGTACAGACTTCCATTGTAAGTGTCAATAAATTATTTTGTTTTATTTTTAACAGCATCTGTGGCAACAGTACCACTTTTGACTCATACTTCAAAAACAGTGTACCGAAATGCACTTACTGTGGAAGTCTGTGGAGTTGCTCAAAGTTTCTTGCAAGAAGTCTTCACCTTGTACATTTCATGTTTATATACTGTATGAGTTCATTTATTTTTCCATGGCAACGCCTATTACATAAACCTTTATATGATAAAAGAATGATCCAGATTAAATACAGCTTATTGTGGCATTTGTTCCACTGAAAATAATTTTAACTTGTACCTTAAAAATTATGTACAGAAATGTACTAACAATGGATTTCTATGGGGCAAACATTGTGCATTGCCCATTAGACTTTCATAGGAACTCTCAACAAATGCTTGTTCTGTTTTTAAAAACCAGGACAAGTCCAAATAATTTTTTGGTAATTGACAGCATACCACAGATGCTGTCAATAGATCTGCTTTATTAAATACTGCAAACAGGAACAAGTGGCTATATGCTTGGATGGATTGTATCAAACTCTCCAAGCCTTTATTCCAATATAAAGGTATTTATATTGTATTTGTTGTAATTTGTGTAATTTTGTCATACACAGCAGGTGAAGCTGGAGGAGTATGGTAGGCCAAAGATAGATGGAGAGCTGAAAGTATGTTCTATAGTTAACCGGACAAAACAAGACAGGTATGACAAACCACTTTAATTGCACACCACATTTATACAACAAGAAATTGTTGGTATTACTTAACAATATGGTTCTATGCATTAACATTAGTTCATGCATTAGAGATTGTCAACTAACAATGAACAATTTAACAGCATTTATCGTTTTTGTTATTTAATGTTTATTTGTATATGTTCAGTGTTTATCACTCTCTTCTGTATCCAGGTACATCTTCTTGTTTGATAAAGTGGTAATTGTATGCAAGAGGAAAGGCTATAACTATGAGTTGAAGGAGATAATTGAACTTCACTTCTACAAGATGTCAGATGACCCCATGAATAACCGTGACATGAAAAAGGTGAGAGTCCTTCAAGTCGCCCCAATCATTGCCCCTACTTCTGAATAAATATGCCTGATCAACTAAGGCATAATTTAGCAATTTATTTGCTTTTTTTTTCAAAATGATTCAGGCAATAATCTTAATGTATTGCATCTTAAACATGCAAGGCATGGAATTAAGGGATTAATCTTGTAGTTTGCTTGGTGAACACAGATGGATTGTGTTCATATAGTCTTGTCCTTGAGCGTTAAAGCTTGATGCTCATAATTTCAACCAATCAGAAATGATGCACTGCCCTGCTCGGTGCTCTAGCATGTGTATGTGTAAATCTAGCAATCAGGATTTTTTGCATGTATATGAGAATGCATGTGTAACAGGGTCTCTTTTTTCTCTCTCTATCTTCCTGTCAATCTGTTGTTTCTTTTGCATGCCTACCAGTCAAGTGGAAAAATGGTAAGCCAAAAGCAGCCATGTGTGCATGTATCAGGTGTCTCTTCTGCAATGTTGTAATCTGATTCCTTCCATTTCAAGAGATTCAATTCATCTTTACACTGTCTGAATGGAATCAGCAGAGTTTTAAAACTGCCATTTTGTTTGAGATATTTACGAAGTTGTCATCTTTCTTGACTCAGATAAAAATGTATGCGATGTTGACTAAGGGGCTGTTCACGCAGGTTATATTCATGCACTCAAAAACAGGTAGACAAAGCACAACAGTATTAAACAGAATGCAGGCGAGGGTTCCAACTGGCTGCTTTCGCACCGCTGTTGAATGTGGCCCAAATATGATTTTTTTCATTCACATGTGACAGATCTGTTAATTGGATAATTGTGAGAACAGTCAAAAGTGATCTGGGCCACTTTCATACAGGTATGTGTAAATAAATCAGATAAGTATCTGATTTTTTCCAATGTGTCTTCGGTGTGAACAGCCAGGTCAGATTTAATGTGATTTTTACATTAATCTACCTCAACATTCGTCATTTGCACACCTTGATTTCCAGCGTTATATTTAAAAACTTTTAAGTGCAAGTCATATCTGTCAAAATAAAAGTTTAGGCTTCAACAGTTAGGTTCAGTGATTCATTTGGATTACATGTTAAATACATTATGCGTATGAAAACATACAGATGTAGATTTATATAACGGCGCTGTTTACTTGTCACTTGCTCAGAAAACACAGTTTCTATATTTCTCAAACTTTATCAAAATACTAATGCAAGCCAGTCAATGGAAATCTGAAATAAATAAAGATAACTCTTCTTACCTTACATGTCTGTAATGCCATTTTCCCTGTCATTCGATTGTATGGTGTGTTTCGCTTGTAAGGTAATATTGCACTTGAACTTGATTATTTAAATTCCACCATACGAAGGCAAATGACAACATAAAAATGTTTATCCACCAATGCTCTTTCTTCATCACTCGTGGATATATTATCAGATGGCATGTGTCCTATCTATGTTAAAAACAGATTTTTTTTTAAATATAATTACATTCATTATTCATACTATAATGATGAACATGCCAGAGTTTGTTATACGCATGCTCAAGGAGTGCTACACGCATGTGGGTCAGTTTAGGAATGTCGGCTGTTCAGACCAGTGTCTGATATAGGCGACATTTAAAATGTCATGTGAACCATCTAAAAAATCAGATTTTTTGCTCAAATCTGATCTCGGCCACAATCCGCTGCGGTGTGAATGTAGCCACTGTTGTGGAAAACCTAGAAATATAAAGAAATTGTAAAAAAAAAAAAAAAAAAAAAAAAAAAAAAAAGAACATGGAAATAAATAAACCCCTGTAAAGTAATGGAAATGTCTATAGTGCATAAAAGTTTTTCTAGTTATTCTCAGCTTTTCTTTATCTTTTTTTTTTTTTTTTTTTTAAATAAGCGAGGGAAGAGTCTAAATAATTTTTTGTGGTAATCAGTGTTATACCACAAATACTATTGTTTGAGCTAAACTTGAACCGGGAGCATTCCTTTAAGGCTAGAAATTTTGCTTTGAGCAACTGGAAATGTAATAAAAAAAAAATCTTAACTTGACGTGCCATTCATTACACAAGACACGTTGCAAAGGCAAAAGATGCATGTGTACATAGACCAACAATTAAAATATAACATAGATGGAAAACAAGAATACGTCCTGTGTGAATTGCCCCATACACAGTCTTATTTTCTATCCATTACTGTATGTCTCTTTCACCATCCATGCCTCCATCTACCTTATTTCCTCTCCATCCACAGTGGTCGTATGGCTTCTACCTGATCCATCTGCAGGGGAAACAGGGCTTCCAGTTCTTCTGCAAGACAGAAGACACCAAGCGCAAGTGGATGGAGCAGTTTGATATGGCTATGTAAGTTAGAACTACATCAGTGTAAACAGTTTGCAGTATTTTGCTCTATAGACCCAAATCGCCACATCATATGATTATCAAACCACGCAGGTCAAACATCAAACCTGAAAGAGCCACTGCCAACCAGCACAACTTCCAAATGCACACATTTGAAAAGAACACTAACTGCAGGGTCTGCAAAATGCTGCTGAGGTGAGGGCACACACACACACACACACACACACACACACACACACACACACACACTAAACTCCATCCCAGTATTGTACAACCAATGCAGTGGACTGAAACAGGCTTCATCCCATGTTACTGGACTACTGGTCTGGCCTCTGTTACATGAGCTGCAAGTCGCTGATTGGCTGTATTGACTCGCATGTAGTGCACTGACCTAAATTTGCTGCTAATTATAACAGTTCAATGTAAGTGCAAAGTGGCTGGGAACAAGTTGTGAATACATTGAATTTTGCCACTTATTTTTGCCGACATATGGATCTAGATTTGTATGGAGTGATGGTTGTGGTTGTATTGATATATTTTCTAACGGTACTTGCTAAAGCTATTACTATTGTTTATTCTTAGGGTTAGGGATTTAAACAAACTCCTAACCTAATTATTAAGCTTCAACATGGAAATTTAGCATCGTTTGTGCGACAGACTTGAATGAAACCTTAAATTGTGCATCTTTTTAGGGAGAGTCGTGGTGCTTACATTTTTAAGTGTTAAAACATCTTCTCTTGACTTGTAAACAACCATCCAGAGCACTCTAGCAACTGCATAGCAACACTCCAAAAATTCACCCAGAACACCTTTAGCAACTACATAGCAATGCCCGGCTATTACCCCTTCCACCCTAGCATCCAACTGGCAACATTTGCACAAGCCATATCAGATAATATGGAAGTGTTTGATCTTCAGTTGGACCTCAGGAAATAAAGATGTAGCATTGTACTATATTAACCTATAATCTCAGAGCTGTAGCTGTCTTAAAACCCAAACACTTCATCATGAATTTGTTCCTCGGTATCTCTCTCTCTCTCTCTCTCTCTCTCTCCCTCCCTCTGTCATACTTTTCTTTAGGGGAATATTCTACCAGGGTTACTTCTGTTCACGGTGTGGGACCGGTGCCCATAAGGAATGTCTGGAGGTTATTACCATCTGCAAAATAAGTGAGTCTCACACAGAGAGCTGCTCCTTTAAAGTGCCCATATTTGCATTACATATGCTCTAATTAAAGAGATCAGCCACTGACCATGCTCTCTCTCTCACTCTCTTTCTCTTTCTAACTCTCTCAATATTATTTCAGGTCCCCATGATTTGGTGAGTTTTAGTGGTCTCTACTCATAAACCTCCATCTTTCGTGTTAATGCACTAATGTCTGATGAATTAATCATCCTCTCTCATGGACACTGCACACTGACTTTTTCCAAACTTCACCACTTTGCTATCTGTTTTATTTAATCTTAAAGTTTGTCCTGAGTTTTGAAAAACACTAAGCTCTGGATGTCATAAACAGTATGCCTGATATAATCACATGAAAACATTGATGTGTATTAAATTGCATTCCATTGTATATCTCTGACAGGAGCCTGGACTTCCACAATCAGGTAAAAAAAAAATATATATATATATATATTTATTTTTTTATTATTCATTTTTGCTTTTGTCTGCTCTGATACTAATGGGGTTACGTCTGTATGAAAAATGTAGACACTGCGCACAGCTTTAGGTGAAAAGCTCTATAGACAGAAGTGGACAAAATCTAGCACAAATACTCAAATGAAATCCGACTACAGCTCTCTGCTGCCATCTAGTGTATGTGCATTTCGAAGTAAACAGAGGACAGGCCTATGTGTGTTCTGAGCAATGAAAGATGAATTGTAAGGCCTTTATATAGAACTCCATATAGTGCATAAATGAATCTATTAATATAGTTCTGATTATATTGTTGCTGATGTTGTTGTTGTTTTTTTTTTTTTTTTTTTTCTGTTATTAAGGTCCAAAGATGGTGGCCATCAGGAATTACCATGGTGCCCCTGCACCACCAGGCAAGATACCGCTCTGCTTCCAGACAGGAGAAGTTATTGAACTCCTGAAGGGAGATCCAGACACATCATGGTGGGAGGTATGATGTGTGAAATACATTGCATGCCTCACCTCACATTTTAACATGTTTCATCTATGGCCATACCAAGCGTCCAAAACTAATCACCAATTGAGTAAAAATCTATGTACTGGTCAGTTGGTCAGGTAACCTTTTCAGGAATTTTAGCAGTATTTGCAATGTTTTAAATCACAATACAAGAACACCTAGTCTACTCTTGACATGTTGAAGTGAACATTCTAAATATGTGCAGAAAGCACTGACCAATCAGCTGTGAGCTCCAGTAGACTTCAGCAAAGGTTAAATGGGAAAATAACATGTATTCTACTTTATTTTCAATGGAAATCTACTGGTACAAACATTTATTTTTTTAAGATTATTATTGTAATTTTGTTGTTGCTAAAACTGTGTATAAATGTGGTTAGAAACAAGATTGTTTAAATTACATTCTAAGCCAACAGAACTAAAATTTAAGGAACACATAAGATGGGTCTTGACAGTTTGGTGTGATGCGAGCTTGCATTACACAGAGAGATTATATTATGCAATGACTGTGCTATTTGCCACAAATATGCCATGGGAATAAAAGCTTAATAATTCCTTTGTCAAAGGGACAATAATTTTCCATTAATAAAATAATGTAAAATGCATTTTTATAACTAGTCTACTACAGTTGGTGTACTTTAACCTCGTCATGTTTTTTTGTTTTTGTTTTTTGTGTTTTTGTTATTTGCTTGCATGTGGCATACAATCATTAATTCATTAATCTTTACTTCTCAATTGTTGCATTTACCTCTCAGGGCAAGCTCATTCAAACCCTAAAGACTGGCTTCTTCCCCAGTTCCAATGTGAAACCATGTTTAGACCCTAAGGTACTGCTTTGCAAAAACAATATCTTTACAAAAAAGTTATAATAAAAAAGCAAATATACATGTACATGTATTACAATTGTCAACAGAACATGTTCTTTACCATTAGAAACTAAACCAAACTTGTACATCATATAATAATTTCATCTTTTTTCTTCTCTACAGCCTTTCCAGTCATTTTCCAGCCGTCAGTCCTCCAGAGAGACAGATTACTACGTTTATCCCTGGTATCTCATCCTATTCTAGAGAACATCGATTTTCCATTCTGACCATTTTCCAACAGCTAGCTACAACCTGATTTTGTTTTATAATATATGATTTGCAGTCTTGTAAGAGCATTATATATTACCTTGTATACCGAAGTAGGCTTGTAAAGCTTGTATAGCATGATATTTACAGCTACTGTGCTGTGACCTACGGAAATTTGCATGGAATTGTATTTGTCATAACTAGAATCAATGAAAATGATTGATTAGCTTTAGGCTCATTGCAAGGCATGTTAAGTCTTTATTGTCTTTTAATGAGGTAATGACCTCTGTTAAAGGTGCTGTAATGATGTACATGGTATTGTACAGGCTTATTGAATGAGGTGTGTTTTCCCCATGGCTTCAGGTTTGCAGGAAATCTGGAACGGCAGCAAGCCGACAACCTGCTCAAGTCTCACAGCAGCGGCACATACCTGATACGAGAAAGGACGGCAGAGGCAGAGAGATTCGCCATCAGTATCAAGTGGGTGTAATACATATACATGGACTAAGCGCTGTATTAATCTTCAAAACATGATAATCTGCCTGGGTTTTATGTGCAGTATGTATGGTTTAATTCTCTGTGGTAATGAGATGCAGCAAATGAGAGGTACGTGTTTTTCCTTTTCACAGGTTTAATGATGAAGTGAAGCACATTAAAGTTGTTGAGAAAGACAACTGGATTCACATCACAGAGGCAAAAAAGTTTGATAGCCTCCTGGTAAGAAAAGTGTCTCACTTTTGGAATTATTACAGCACTTGCAAGGCAAACAACATTTACACAGAATCAAAGTCTAAAAACAAAGCTTATCTTAATACTTTTTCTTCCTGGAAAGCACTAATATTTCACTTTCTATATGCAAATCTAGTTTCTCAGCTATTACAGAAGATAACTGTGGAAACATGAAATCTCTGTAAATTACTTTTGATATATGTTTCTTTATGTAACAGGAACTTGTGGAGTATTATCAGTCTCATTCACTTAAAGAGAGCTTTAAGCTGTTGGACACGACATTACGGTACCCTTACAAATCCCGAGAGCGTTCAAGCTCTCGCACCAATACTCGCTCACCAGGTAAACATTCGTTACAATAATCTTTCTCTACATGTCTTTTTATCGCTCTCTCTCTCCCTCCCTCCCTCCCTTACTTTTACTTTTCTGCTTTATTGCCTTCTCAACACTGGCACAGACTTAGTATTGAACCCCCACCAGTCTGGCAAGCAGCCTTCCACAATCTATGGACATGCTCTTCAATTCTGAACAAACAAACCATGCCAGCTGGTCACGCCCTCACATACTTTATACCCCGCCTCCTAGCGTTTCAGCTGTCAATCATCTTAGGCTTGGTTGTCATGGGGCTGCCCACTCTGGCTGAAGCAGAGGCTTGACTTTGACTTTTGGCCACTGGGGCCAATTTTGCTCAGCCAGCTGAATAGGCTTCAATAAACATATGCTTCATTAGATGATATATTTACCCTCCTCGGCTTATAGCCCGCACTAGGCCTTCTTTGTTCACTTTCCAGTCATGCTTAACTGGTGTTCACTCATGCTTTTATGTAAATGCATGGCTGTGAACAGCAAAGATAATGCATTATGTGGTAGTGAGAGTGCAGAGGGCTTTCAGAAGGAAGATCTGGAGGTTGTGTGAAAACACCAGAGCTGCAAATCTTAGTTCATCCAAAAATGAAAATGCTGTCATAATTTACTCTGCCTCATGTTTATTTTCTTTCTTCTGTGGAACACAAAAGGAGATATTTTGCATAATGTCTAAAGTGCTGATTTATAAAATAGGGTCTGGGGTTGTGAAAACACCATATCAAATCATAATAAAAGTGGTCTGAATTTCATTGAATTCAGATATGGCACATAGAGACGTGTCATGCCAGGTTTGACATCCAAGAACCAATTACTCATCAAACTTTGTGCTACACATCATGATCCACCATATCACACCTTAATAATGACATACATTTTAGTCTGTTCCTTCCACAAAACTATCACATGGCTTTAGAAAACTCACAAATTAATTGAAACTACTTTTGTAGTGCCTTTTTTTGTTGTTGTCATTTTTGGCACTTAACAGACACAGTCCCAATTATGGAATAATGGACATTCTATAAAACATCTCCTTTTGAGTCCCATGGAAGAAAGTACAGAGACAGAATGATATTAGGGTGAATATAATAATTTTGTGTGAACTAGCCCTTTAAATATCATATTGTTTAGAACTGGGTATAAATATTGATTTCCAATGCTTGATTTGACATTGAATAATGTCTCTTTTAGTACCCTCTCTGTTCTTTACAGTAAGACAAACAACAAAAAATTAACATTTAATTCTAATCATGCATAGTGCGGATGCTGTCGAAGTCATTCAACTTCTCTCTCTCGTTAATGTGCACTCTTAAAGAGACAGTACCTTTGCATGCATTCTACAAATCAATGTAAATAGTACAAATTATGAATGTAAATCAATATATACAGTATATGCATTATAAAATATGCAATTTCAATAAATCATATTTATTGATGCAATACATGGATTTGTACACATTTTAACAGCTAAAATGTGATCAATATGATGAAAACTAATGATGACATATAATTTGTAAAATGTATATTTTTGTAATGCATCTGGTTATAAGTTCTCCTGTATAATTAACAGCATTATCAGGGAGAGAATTTATTTCATATTTAAGCACAATGGACATTATAACTGAAATATACTTACATGAATCAATATCGAATCGAATCAGGAAATCTGTATCAGTGCCACCCCTACTGTAGTATTGTATATGTGAGAATTCCAGCAACTTTTTCCTGGAATATACATACTCACTAAAAAAAACAACTGTAAAGGGATTCAAGGGAAAGGAGGCGAGAACCAGATTGACAATATGAATAATAGATCATATATCAATAAAAATAAAAAGATAAACACACACACAGGTGTCGGACAACTGTCCAAAAATCTCTCTCTCTCTGCCTTACACACAACTGACCTTTACCTTGCTTTTGTTTGATAAGGAGACTATGTCCTTTAACTTAATATATCTTTTTCTGCTTTTGTTCACCCTTTAAATCTGTTGTGCCCCTCCTCTTCCCTTCTCTTTGTTGCCTGCCTCTCTCTCTCTCTCTCTCTCTCTCTCTCTCTCTCTCTCTCTCTCTCTCTCTCTCTCTCTCTCTCTATATTTATATATATATATATATATATATATATATATATATATATATATATATATATATATATACATCCTGTCTCAGCAGCCTCCTGTGCTTCCTACAACTTCTCCTTCCTAAGTCCTCAGGGTCTCAACTTCTCCTCTCAAAGCTCTGCTCCCTTCTGGTCAGGTACTTCCCATCTGAGCTTCTTTCTCATCTTCTTGCATCCATCCCTTGTTTACTTCCATTTCCTCATCCTCCCATTCACATCCTTCCCCTGGTTCTGTTTTCCTCATTCTTTCATTCCTGGTCTGGAAATTCATAAGATTCATTCTGTATCTAGATATCTAGAGTAGTGATCACACCCTTTTGTTCTAATACACAATTCATCCACATCTAAATCAAATGTTATTTAATATCCATGCATATGTGTTGTTTAAACACATCTGGTGGTAATCTGGTGGCCCTTTGCAGTGTTCACACCCAGGGTGGTCAGCACAGCTGTGGCGCGATACAACTTTGCTGCTCGAGACATGAGAGAGCTGTCGCTGCGAGAGGGTGACATCGTTAAGATCTACAGTAAGATCGGCGGAGACCAAGGCTGGTGGAAAGGAGAGGCCAATGGCAGGGTAAGACAACCAGCAAGTGCAAAGCAATAAATGCAGTCTTGATTTGCTGTATATTAAAGAGATAGTTCCCCTGAAAATAAATTTACTTGCCTACATTTTGTTCCAAACCCGTAATACTTTGTTTCTTCCATGGAACATAAAAGTAGATGGTAGGCAGAATGTAAGCCTTCCTAAGTCCTGTAAGAAAAAAGATGCAATGAAATTTGATGTTGATTTAGGCTGAACTGTCTGCCACATATCTCCCTTCGTGTTCCATGGAGAATAGAAAGTCATATGTGTTTTGAACAACATTAGGGTGAGTAAATGATGACAAAATTTTTATTCTTAGGTGAACTAGCCTATCCCTTTATGATAGTCTTGTGAATTATGACTAATCTGTCCATGTTCTTCATTCAGATTGGGTGGTTCCCTTCCACGTACGTCGAGGAGGAGGGGGTTCACACAGATCATCCAATCAGATTGCATTCTGATACACAGGCCTCTTGAGAGGACTCTTTGGTTTCCATGGAATCATCTCGTGGAAAACTTTTGTGGTGGAAACTTATTTCACAGTGAATACTTGTACTTCTGTCTCCTTTCGTCATGTACGAATATGCTTTCTTTAGTTTCTCGGAATGTTTCTGTGATCTCTGTGAAGAAACCTGCTTGGAGTCTGTTTGTTCTCAGTGTCAGAGGGGCTTGCGGAGAGAAACTGCGAATGGAGCAGAACTTTTCCTTGAACTGGCCAAAGGACAAGCATGGCTTTAAATTGTACAGTAATACCTGTAATGTGTGCTTTTGGCCACAGGGGTAAAATGGGGATGGGGACATAAACATATTTATATATAGATAATTTATTAAATAAGAAAATATATGATTAAAATGCAATGTTAAACATTTGTTTAACAGCAGCAGTGCAAAGAATATATGAGAAAAGAAAAGACGCACTTTGCAATTCTTTACAGAGAGAATTTGCCTTAGTATATGGTAATGCCTTTAGAGGTGGAGGTAAAGAGATGGAACTCAGACTTGCACAAACACACTCACACTCATGCATCCACCCTGTCCAGAAATACGGTGCCTTTTCAAAAAAAAAAAAATTCACTCCCAACAGAGTCTGGTTTGTGTATAGCTACGGCATTAACACCCCTTTCTGTAGCAGTGCACGTTTACTGTCCTGTACACTCATTAAACTGGACTCAGTTAAAGCTGGATGGCAGATAACCATAAAAGAGACTGAACACCTCTTGGACTAAAGTGAGCAGATGCTCACTCATCTTATTTAAACAAAGGGCAGCCAAGTAAAGGCATCCAATCGGAATGGCAAACTAGCTGGACCTGCTTTAGCGGGCTTGGATAGCGAAGGATTCGGCCACCTTCAGCTTAATCAAGAGGATGCAGAAGTATCTGGAAAAGATTCCATGAATGCTGTTTTTGGTGATTAGCATTTTTATGTCCACGTTCTCAGTGGTCCAAAGTTGGATGGAAAAGGGAAACCCAAAAGTGAATGCTGTTCTGTGCACTGATGTTCATGAATACCCAGAGGTTTTTGTGAGATGTTTTGTTTTGTTTTTTTGGCATCTTCTACAAGCACATAGGTTTTTACCATGCCAAACACACGTTTTCATCTGCAGCCTGCTACATTACAGTATCTTGCCTTACTGATTGGTGGACACTTGGTGCTACATATTGAATTCCCTGACTTGGGGCAGGATTTTCTTTGCTGTTGTTGTGGACTAGGAGACCCACTGCTGAAGAATATCAGCCATCAAGTGCACTTTATCTGTCCAGACACCTTTTAAAACAGGACTCCACACTGCAGACCTGGACATTAAAGTTTAATATTATTTTAGCAATTTTCAATGTCCTTATTTTGACTTCTGGACGAAAAATAGTACAAAAATGATATCCTTGACACTATGAGCAGCTGTTTCTTATAGTCTAATATTGAACATTACCTGTAAACTCAATAAGTGCATGGATGTGTCCCTCATACAGTCCTTTGAGAAACACCTTTTGCTGTTGCCGGCCATCAAAAATTGACAGTATGAAGTAGATCTGAAGAAGAGAGTTTTGAACTCCTATAAAATATATGATTTTAGCCAGGTTCCAGGCTCGAGTACAGCTGTCCACGGTGATGGAAGAGGGCTGCTCAGGTCAAGGTAGCACTGGCTGAAGGGCTTAGTTCCTGTCTGTGTAGTGGATGAAAACCCATTGCATGTCATCATAGATATTACAACTCCTGTCCATGGATCCTGTAAAAGATTTAAAACAAAATCATGAAATTGTGTAAAAATGTTTGAATGGTCAGTTATTTCCAAACTGAGGTCTGCCATAAAAATAAATATTTCTTTTTTTATTTTATTTTTTTGCTTACTTGTGTTATTATTGGGATGGATGGATGGATGGAAGCTCAGACACTGTGGCCATCTCAGTCAGTTACCTAAAAGATCACTGAGTCCTCCTGCATTAACTCTGGTTTTCTTTTTAGCAATACATTAGGGATGGCATTAAAAGCACCAGATGATGCTGATAGCATTATCATCACAGGGGAGAATTAGCCCTTTGCCGTACATTATCCCATCATCCGCGCTAACTTAGGTGAACTACAGGTGGTGTAGTGACGAGTTAACCATGCGTCTTAGATGTGTCAAGACCAGCCTTTTCAATGTCTTTGTGATCTGAAAGGTTAGTGCTACAGGTCTGTAGTTGGTAAGTAATGTGGAGTGCCCTTTCTTTGGTATTGGAACTAGATATGATGTTTTCCAGAGCACAGGCAACTTATTCAGAGTCCAGACTATCCAGACTCAAGTTAATAAAACACTAGAGCATTCACTCAGTTAATAAACACAGACCCTTATGACCCCTGGACCAGTGCCCTCAGGTACTGTGGCCTTACATGGTGCTCTGGTCTGTTCTGCTGTCTTGGTGTAACATGTAATTTAATGCCTTATTTTATTTACAATGATGATACACTAGAAAAATTAAAAGTGACTCAGGCCACACAGACAGAACCCTCTGGAGATCCTCCAGACACCCTTTAAAGAATCCTCAAATATCCCATTTAGAACTTCAAAATATATTTGAAATGCCTCAAAACATTTCGCTTATAATGGGGTTGCTGAAAGAACAGTTGACAATCTAAAGGTTGTAGGAACTAAGTGCAAGATTCTCAAAGAACTGAAAGGGTGTCTAGATTAGAAGATCTCTAGAATGTTCTGCCAGTGTGGCAAGGCCGTTTCTAGCTATAAGTGGTATAAGCGGTTGCTTACGGCCACCAAGGGGCCCCTCAAAGCAAGGTTCTGTTTTTTTTTTATATATTTTTTATTATTATCTTTAAATACTGTATACTAAAAGCTGCAAGTAAGACTTAGGCAGCTATTGTGACTCAGTTAGAAAGTCATAGGAAGCCCCTTTTTGACCTGAGAGGGAAGGGAGAATATAACTGCAAGGAGAGAGTTGAATCTAGATGTGGCAGGCACACAAAATGTCAGGAGCAAAAAAAAAAGGAGGAGGAGGAGAAATGCAGCCAGGCCACTTGTAAGAAATTAATGTAAGCAATCTACCTGGCTAGATTGTGTTTGTTCATTGTCATGCATTAAATATCAACAATTAGTTAGCTACGGTTGTGTTGGTTGGTCATGCTGTGGGGCCTCCAAATAGGATTTTGCTTAGGGTCCCCACATGCTCAGAAATGGCCCTGCAGTGTGCCATGTGAGGAACCCCAAATGGTGTCTCGAGTTTCTTTCCATTTTTAGAGTGAGAATGAATGAGAGGGCAATTGTTTTTAAAGTACAGCATATAAACGTTTACATGGAGTTAGTTAATGCAAGACATTCACTCCTAAAGTATTTGTTTGGGATGGCCGCTAGAGGGAGCCAGATTTCTACACATGCTTCATAATGATAGCACCACTTACTTGATACTATTTTGAGATAAATATTTTTCATTTAACCTATAGAACATTTTGCTTTCAGGCCGTCCATACATTAACTGGATTTTCAATAATATTTCAGATGTAATGACGTGTGACCTTTTTCTTTCAGTATGTGATCCCATCATTTCTCTGTCTGAAATTCTTAGGAAGGGAAATATGTACCCAACCCACACTAATGTGAGGCACAAATAGTAAATCTTCATGTGATTTATCCTGTGCATATGGGGTGATGTTCATCATTGCCATTGGCCCATCTAGTTTAAAGTAAAAAAGTCTTTGAGAACAGCTTGTGTCACACCCAACAATAAGTTAAATCAACAGAATCAGGTTAAGAGTTATAGAGGAAATAATCATTATTATTATTATTATTATTAAAATGCCTATGGAGCATTTTGACTGTGTTGAAAGGACTTAAAAAAACATAATTAAAGACACCAAAACACAATTTTATCTAAATGTGTTACGTATAAAGAATTTAGGCGACCGTTGTTTTACGCACTGATAATTACACTGTGTAAACTATAATAGAAATTAAACGCAGCCTTAATTTTTTTTTTTTTTCCTTCTCCTCTCTTTTGTGAAATCGTCTCGTCGCTATTATCGATCAGTGCTCATTTCCCCAATCATTTTGGCGTGTACCCTCATCATTCACTCGCGTCACGGTGGAGCTCATTTCATGCTTCTGCTGCTTCTGTCTCACTCCTGTGGACCTAAATATCTAGACTGGTGCCGAGGAATTGTTTACCCTTCCCGACTGTCAGTTTCAACATCACCAGGGGGTTTGTCCGGTAAGCTGTTTAAAGTGTGTATTTGTACCATTCGGAAGCGCGTCTTGATATTAGCTATAGAAAATCGGCGATGTTTTAGTCAGCTAAATTATTTTGACCAGCTCATCTTGATTTAATGTGTTTTGCGCATTATTTTCTGAACTTTTGCACCGCTTTTTAAAGGTTAAATGCTAATGTAAACGTGTCACGTTTTTAAACGCCATGTGAATAAAAAACAAAAATAACTTAAGCGCGTCTACAGACCGCTGTGTTAATTCTGTACAATTCGTGGCGTTCCGACTAGCTTTTTTACCGTTACGTGTTGCGAACGTCCTCGACGTTTCGAATAAGCTTAACAAAATGAATCTATTAATGACTGTGTCCCAACAAACGAGCGAGCAACTTACGAGACATTCACACAGAGCTCTTTGCATTCCATCTCCACTATTTTTTAATTGTAGGTCTTCGTGCGTATGCATACAATTCAGGCGGACGTCTTCAGCCATTTCTTCACGTCACGCGCAATGAGCGTTACGTTTTTAAGACTCCGTGTCGTGTTAAAAAGTTCAAATAAAAAAATAACGGGCGCAAAAACGCGTTCAGTGTGAACATCCCTTTAGGAACAGTTCTCCAAAAAAAAATATTCATCATTTACTCACCCTCATGCCATCCTAGCAAGATTCAGTGCTAGGTAGTAACGGATTCCATGTAATCTGGATTACGTAATCATTTATTATAAATCATAATCAAGTTATTATTATTGGTTGATTATAATGATTATAAACTCAAGTAGGTCTACCTGTAATTAGATTCAATTATATTTTAAAATACTTTTAATACGATTACAGTTACTTTTTAGAGATTATTATACTTTTTCATATTAACAGTGCTGGCAGTGATGTTTTACATGTAATATTTATTACGTAATCAGATTACAAAAATGTAGTACTTGTAATTGGATTAAATTACATTTTAAAATACTTGTAATCGGCTGTCACTTTTTTATACATTTCATACATATTAACAAGGCAATGGCAGTAAATTGTTAATTTGTTTATAATCCTAATCATTCTCTTTTTTTTTTTCAATCTTTTACATTTTTAATTTCCAATCAGCACACCACTTATATACATTTGTTAAGTCTTCTAGTGTTTTCAGAAGAGAGGAGGAGGGTTGTGTGCATTCAGAACTGATACTCGCTACTAGCCAGCCAGGTGAAGATGGAGTGGTCTACCATAGAATTTAACCACGGAATGTCTAGAGATAATTTAATTTATTACACGGGGGCATGGGTAGCTCAGCAAGTAAAAATGCTGACTACCACACCTCGCAAGTTTGAATCCAGGGTGTGCTGAGTGACTCCAGTCATGCTTCCTAAGCAACAAATTGGCCCGGTTGCTAGGGAGGGTAGAGTCACATGGGGTAACCTCCTCGTGGTCGCTATAATGTGGTTCTTGCTCTCGGTGGGGCACATGGTGAGTTGTGCGTGGATGCCGTGGAGAATAGCGTGACAAACCACGTGATAAAATGCGGAGACAACTGAGATTCATCCTCCGCCACCCAGATGCGTCACTACACCACCACGAGGACTTAGAGCTCATTGGGAATTGGGCATTCCAAATTGGGGAGAAAAGTGGAGAAAAAAAAGCTCTCACATTTAACTTAATTGCTTCACAGGATCTAGTGGATGCCATCTCTAAGGCTCCTACCCACAGTAGTTCAACCGCAAAATGTGCAGCATTATGAAACAAAGCCAATCGTTCTACTGTTGCTGCTGATGCAGTGGCGTCCACTGCATGAAACTTGACATAGTTGTTTCTTGCATGGCTCGGTGGAACTCTGCTGTTTTAAAATATTCTGCTCTTGTAGAGAATTCTTGCTGTTCAAATAATAATATCTTGCACCTCAGCTTTAGAATAGGGGATGTACTATCAGTAAGCAGAAAGGGTTAAAAGTGTTTCAGTGTTTTAGATGAAAGCTTTGACCTATAGCAACTTCGTTGCTGTTGATTTTATGGTCATTAATTTCCATTCATTTTATGATAGTTTTATGTTGATGTTATGGTCATTAATGTTCATAATGTTACTATTGTTTTATGCACTTAAAAATAAATTGATGTCTAAGTTTTTTGACTTCTAAACTTTGGCAATTCACTGTCATTGCTGTTAGAGTTCATGTTTATTGCATTCATGTAATGTTTAATGCATTTTTTAAAAAATGTTAGAAGAAGCCCTTTTTGTGAGGCTCTTTTTGTTGGTAATAATGAATGTAATACTGTAAAAAAAATAGAATTAAGTTGGAATTGATCCAAAAGTAATGTAATTAGATTAAGTTCTGGTCACCATTCACTTGTATGGACATACAGAGTTGAAATATTCTAAAATAAATAAATAAAAAAGTAAATTTGTGTTAAGCAGTAGAAAGAAAGTCGTACACATCTGGGATGGCAAGAAGGTGAGTAAATTGCGAGAGAATTTACATTTTTGGGTGAACTATTCCTTTAAAATACTTAAAAAGCATCTAAAGACTCCTACGTTCTGTTCCATTCATGTTGCGCTTTGTCTAGCTGGGCATTTTAGATGTCCAAAAATGCTGTGGGGATAGGCAGCTCACCTGGTTTTGAGATACAGCCACTAACTTAATTGCTATAAAAAGCTTTTTATCTGTAATTCAACATGCAAATTAAATTTAAAGCATACAAGTCATGGGTTTGCACATTACATTTGTCAGGTAAGCGTTGAAAATGTCTAGACCTATTTCTTTCACAATAAATAATGCAAGGAGTGATTAGAGGGCATCCGTGCAGGCCCGACTTAAACACAGCAAATGATAATTCCTTAAGCTTATCCTTTATTGGAGTAATTAGTCGTAAAAGTTTTAAAGCTTATCCTCTTCTTATTGTCATGTCTTATTAAATGGATTATACTGTTAGTTGAATTAGCAGTTTTACATATATATTGTTGTTAGGATATAAATGTGATGCACGTTTCTGCACAAAGGTTTCTTGGCATAACTTAAATAACATGTAGAAATGATGAATGAGCTCTTGTTTATAATGATGTTAAGGGAGGATTAATTGAACTCTAATACATACTCCCCAGCTGATTTACCAACTGAGCCGCCTATCTGCATGCAGAGCACAGTTGATAATTCTACCTCCACTGAAACAGCTTTCAAAGTGCTGTTCGGGGACCTGACTTTTACCGCCGCCACCCCCGAGGCTGTACCACCACAGTCTGCATCAAAATAAAAGTGTTTGGAGATGATGTTGCTTTCTGTGGTACAATGGTAATATGTTGTGGCATTTGAATGCAAAGAGGATTGTTGTCCATAATGCTACATTTAATGTCATGCCTTCCCCTTTCCTCACTTTATTTCCCATTTGCTGTATGTTTATCTTTACTTCTGTCTCCCTTCCCAAATGTCAGGGCTCTATTACTGATTGTAATAGTCTCCCTCATGATTGCGATTGAGCTTTCCTGCTGCTCATTCCCTGCTCAGATGGTCGAGGGATGCTGTAGGGTAGATGCAAAACCATAGGAGGACAAAGCTGATATTTAATTGTAACATAAAAGGGGGCTACATAAAGTCTCATGAGCTATGAAAGAGCAACATCTCTGGGAATTGTGGTGAGCTTCTTGAAAGCATCACCTAAGCCTGTAGTTCTTGAATTTGGGTGCTGCCTGCCAGCCCAATGTGTGTTTAGATGAGAGGAGGAATCATGGAGCAAGCCCAGCACAGGGTGACTGACTCATTGAAAATCATGTCAGATGGATGGCTACCCAGTCATGCATTGAGAACTAAATGAGCTCTGCGCCAAGCTGGCTCTCCCTCATGGCTTATTTCGTTGGCAGCCAACCACATGACTAAATCCCAGCATACCAGGATGCTACAATGGAATGGACATTAAATGCTCTGGAATGGTGTTAGTGTAGGTGCTGCCAGGTCTGTGGCAGCTGGATCGTTGGTTTGTTTGTATTTTTAATGAGATGAGTTCATAAGTTCTTGTTTTTCATCAATTCATCATCTTGCCCTCCCTGGACTGTGAAAAACTTTGTGCTGGTTTTACATAAAAAAAAACTACTGTATAGGGAAAGGAGACGAGAACCAGCTTGACAATATGAATAATAGATCATATATCAATAAAAATAAAAAGACAAACACACACACAGGTGTCGGACAACTGTCCATAAATCAATCAATCAATCAATCAATCAATCAATCAATCAATCTCTCTCTCTCTCTCTCTCTCTCTGCTGTCTCCAGTTGGCCTTTATCCCTCTCTGAGGCTTCATTAGCCTGATTAGGGGCCGGGTGTGCAGAATCATGACCCGGCCCCGCTCCAACCTCCGCCCTGCCACAACAACATTTTGAAATAATATGCCACATTAAAATGTGACTACTGTACAAAGACACTAGAAGACTGTGAACACAAATTAATAGAAAAAAAAATCTGTATTACAGCCTCAAGTGTGCAATAATTTTCAGTAATTCGACTATCAATGATTCCTTCATATGTTAAAAAATTACTAAATAAGCAAATCAAATAATGACTTACAGCTTACATCTTCCAGTTTCCTCTTTCAGTTTGGTGCACTCTCTCACGCATGGCAGTCTTGACAAAGATTTGAAATTGCACGTAACAATGTACAGCGTACATTGTTTCTTTCCCGTCTGCATTCCAAACCGTTGACATGAACGCGCTGTAAAGCAATTCAAGGGAAAGGAGGAGGCGAGAACCGGCTTGACAATATAAATCATATTTTAATGATAACATTAAAAGACAAAACACACACATGACGGACATGTCCGTAAACAATCTCTCTCTCCCGCACCATCCCCTGCAGTCGGCCTTTATCCCTCTCGGAGGCTTGATTAACCTGATACGGGACCGTGTTTGTAGGATCATGACCCGGCCTCGCCCTGCCACGTGCATAAGAACATATTGAGCATAGCATTAATCCAAATGACAGAGAACAAACAAAGCTATATCAATGAGTCTACAACTAAAGCTTCTTGACAGAATTCATATAAAATTCAAGCAAATTTATATTGCTTACGTAACTCAAGTGGCAGGTAATCATTGATTAATGGCAGGACTAGCATTAACAAATGTTTTTACAATACATGGCTCATCATAATTGTTTGAGTTAGCTCATTTAACAAGCATTTTGCCTTAGCGTACCTTATATAACAACATTAAATCATTCTTAAGTACATGTGTTCTTATCTAATTTAATTCTTACCTTTTTTTCCTGTTGTTTTGACTACTTGATGAGAACTTTGTTTTGACATAGGAAATGTAACTATTGGGTTCACCTAAACACTTGTATATAATAAAATAAGAAACGAAGACAAGTTGAAGTTTGGACAGAACTTCTCCTGCATTTATTTGATGCAGCATATGTTCCAACACTCGACAGGACTGCCTGCCTGACTGCCACACCAGTGTAGTCCGATTCCCGAACGAATGACTCTTATGAGTTGTTTTTTTTTTTTTTTTTTTTTTTTTTTTTTACGTACACCCCAATTATACTTCCTATCGAACAAATAACTTTTATCAGCCCATTCTTTTTACTGGCACTAAAACTTACAGGACCCCAAATCACTCATTTCGTCTTTGCCAATAATTCTGAGTAATTGCTGGATGAATATTGATATAGCAGTGGAATTAAAGTTATACATTATACTTTTTGTTGTTATTAGTGGTGTTTTTATAAAAAAAGAATTGCAATTTTTATTTACAAATTTTTCTTCCTCAAAAGTACTAAATTAATTGTTAATGGAACCATTAGCAAACCAGAATCATTCAAGAGGAATCGGAACCAGAATCGTTAAATCCCAATACTTATCTTAATTTAGGAATAAAGGCTATATTCATTAGTTTAAGGCAATTTTAGATCTATTAATAAATGAGATTGTCACCCCAGCCAGGAGACCCTCGGAAGGTTTGATTAGTTATGGTGAAATCCAACCACCACTTACAGAATAAAAGAAGTTCAGGATAACACACTGGCACACACACTTAAACTTCCGTTCAGATGACACCCAGAATAGCTCTGCGTCTGTTCACTCAAAGAGTCTCAGTTATATTATGCTGGCTGGTTCTCCACATTGCATGTGTGAGACAGGCTGAGGGTGGGTTTATGAGGAAAGTCATTGTGTATGGATGACAAGCACTTTTGTAAAACAGCTCAGACTGCAATGCAGCCCTCTTTATGGGACCTGTGTAATAATTACACACAGTATGTTACACACACCCCTGACAGATTTTTGGCATGACCTCATCCTTTCTTCCCTTTCTCTTCCTCTCTAAGTGGAAACGAGACCTCTGGCATCCCACAATTATTTCCCTACACTCGGGCAAAGAAACCTCCATGTAGCACTATAAACACACACAGCCCTCCCTTTACAGCTGTTCTGGGTCAGAATAGGCAGATGATTCATGGACGTCACAAAATGTATCTTTCAGATGACCAGAGGAGAGCTGTAACACTGTTATAGTTGCTTCAGGGAGCCTTGAACAGTTTACAAAGAACTACACAGGTGCCAAGTTCCTTTGAGATTTTGTTTTTAAGACCCAGTCTCTAATAGCTATGTCAAAAGTAGCTTTGGATTATGTCGCTTTGGATAAATGTGTCTGCTAAATGATTAGGGGCCCTATTTTAAGAGCACTAAGCTATGCAACGCTATGCAATCTGTAATATGTGCAAAGTAAGTGGGTATGGCCATTAAGTTATGGTATTTTTTTGTGCAAGTATGCGCTAAGTCTAGGCACAAGTGGATTTGGCAAAATTGTGTGCACGAAGCGCAAATGGGCTGGGTCAAGTGAAATTGAATTTGGAGGTTCTTGTATGGTTTTTGCATTGTCAGTGTCTTATTATATAGTCCAATATAAACAAAGACAGCACATTCATATGAATTTGGCACTGTGAATAGGCTGTATGCAATGAATTAGAAGAATAGAAATATGAATTTGTTATTTTGTGCATATCAGTCATATTTGTAGTGAAATGCTATACAGTGTATATATATATATATATATATATATATATATACACACACACACACACACACACACACACACACACACACACACACACACACTACTGTTCAAAATTTTGACATTTTTTTGAAATTTGTTTTGTAGACAAAAATATAATTGCGACAACATATTAATTATTTAATTACACAACTTAATTTGTATTTTTTTAAATGGATTACTTTGACCGAATAATTGAGAAAAGCAGCCACTAAGTGCCCAGCATATAGATGGGAACTCCTTCAATACTTTTTAAAAAGCATTCCAGGATGAATGCCAAGAATATTTCTGCAAAATCTAGGCAAAGGGTGGCCACTTTGAAGATGCTAAAATATAAAGTAGTTTTGATTTATTTTTAATTTTTTTAGTCACAACATATAATTCCCATATTTCCATTTCTATTATTTCATAGTTGTGATGACTTTACTATTATTCTACAATGTGAAAAAAGCAAAAAATAAAGAATGAGTAAGTGACCCTAAACTTTTGAATGGTAATGTACCAATTTTGGTGACTAGGTGAAAATAGGGGTGCTACAGAGCGCCCTAACATGCCCAGAGTCTCCCCTCCTGCAACGTTTCCCAGCCCTAATTGCGGACGAATCTGATGTGTGTGCAAACACATCTTTGTGCAACCTATTTCAAGTTTTCATGCATGTTAACCCTTAAGGTTCTGAGGGTGTTTTGGGTTTTGACATGCCTTGACATTTGTGCTTATTTCAGTTGCTTAAAAACATATTAGTGGCTAACGTCTGATAACACAGTATTCAGCACAAATTGGGCTACAATAATATGTGAGCAACATGTGTGTACATGTTTATATTTAAAAAAAAAAATAATGTTTATTTAACGTTTAATAGCGTGGTTTTTGAAAACAAAAAAAACAAAAAATTGTTCGTAAATATTGTTAGTAAGTCATTGAAATAAGGTTATATAACACATACTAAAAATGTGTCCACAAGACTTTTGAGAACTGGATCTTGTAGCCTATAATTTTTGCTACAAAATGATGTGAAAACCATCCTGATCACTCATTCATACAAAACAATATAGTAATTAAACTTTTGTAAGACACTTTTAGTGTTAGAAAGGTAATATGCGAGAAGGCGTGAATGATCATGAATATTGATGTGATTCACACCTGAGGAGACAAAAAACCTCCCCTGGGCCTGTCAATGAGGAATATGACAGAAAGAGAATGAATTAACTGACTTAATGATCAAAATCTGACTATAAATTTTCTTTAAATAAAGACTTTACCTAATTTTAGACATACTCTACCATTTAAAAGTTTTAGAAGAAGTCTCTTCTGCTCACCAAGGCTGCATTTATTTGATCCAAAATACAGTAAAATGGTGATACTGTGAACTCTTTTTACAATTTAAAAGAATAGTTGTCTATTTGAATACATTGTAAAATGCAATTTGTGATCAAAAGCTAAATTTTCAGCATCATTACTGCAGTCTTCAGTGTCACATGATTCTTCAGAAATCATTATGATTTGCTATAATTTTCTAATATGGGCATATTTAAAGTGCATTTTACTAATTTAACCTGAACACATATTTGCAAGCACAAGCATTGTTGATGATAATGAGGCAGCATAAACACTAGATAAAATATAATCTAAACATTCATATTATTCTTATACCATATTACATATCATATTTATATAATAAAGCATACAATTTAAATACCTGCTTTAGCTGAAACCACATTTAAATATAACTAAACTTATTAGGACATATTTCAAATTTCAATACTCTGAATCCTGACTGGCACGTCTGGAAACAGTCCCACTAGTAAAATATGTACATGTTTATATAAAATAGCATGTCAACTAATGTAAGTAAAACTAAATGACTTACTCATATGAAATTTTATCCTTGGCTGGATCAAGTCACTCTTCAAATGCAAACGTTCTTCTTCTGAGGAAAATGTGAACTCTTTGTCACTATTCAGGAGCTTTCTCACCTGTGGTATTGTGCATTCTGCCAAACGCGCAGAAAAGCACTTTCAGTGCTTGGGCCATAATAACAATAATCCTTAGAAGAACAATAGGTCCTCCGTACTTCCAGTGCTTCGGTCCTAATTACAGAACTATGACAGAAACATAATTTGATGTTCAACTATATTTTCAGTGTTTGGACAAACTTTATTACCATCTGCTGGTGGAATCTTCAAACTGCAAATACAGGAACTGAGTTTAAACTTTGCGCTGAGTAGAGGTGCTCCTGAAAGTTCTTGGTGCTATAACCTAGGAAAATAACCTAGGAAAATAGCAAATTCATAAATATACAATACACCCCCAGTTTGTGCATTTGAGATGAATTCACTGGGGCATGAATGAAGTGATGAGCTGTGTCCATGCCTTGTGTGGATGCATGTGTACATACGTATTTGCCTATAGTTTGAGGACAAAATTGTCCCTAGAAATAAGCTAAATATGGCAAAACTTCTATTTGGGTACATCCAGAAACGTCCTTATGTGGAAAAATAGCTTTAACAAATAACATGCCTTATGTATAAAAAACTAGCAGAAAAAATGTGTTTGTTAATAGTTAATGAATCCATTCTTTCATAAATTGCCTCATTGAATGCAATGTGAAAATACACGTAAGAATGGTTTTACTAACAATTTATGAACAAATTGTCTTGACTATACTCATGCCTCATTAATAAGGCAGAACGTTTTTTTTTTTGTTTCCTGTTAGAGTAAGGTTGTGGGTTAGTGTATAGTAGTTATAATTATCTTATCTATTATTAGCTTAATTATTAGCTATTATAAGTCTTTCTTGCATATTTAAGGTTAACACATTTTAATGGTTAACACAAAAATATAATTTCTGTCATCATTTGCTCACCCTCATATTTTTCCAAAACATATGACTGTCTTCTGTGGAACACAAATGAGGTGCTCACAAAAATTAAGAGCTGTATTTTTTATTCAATTCAAGCTAGCAAATGACTCCAGAAGAATATGAAGCTTGATAGCGCTGTTCTACTTTTGTTATATGGGAAAGAGCAGTATAAAAATTTAGCCTAACATCTCCTTTGGAGGTTTGGAATAGCATGAGGATGAGTAAATGATGACAGAAATTTCAATTTTTGGACAACTGTTACTGTTATTCTGATGTACAGTAATACATGGCTTTTCAGTGTGTTATTAAAGCAAAGGGAATGCATTATTCATGTATGGTATGTGTGTAAATGTGCTTTTGGAGGAGGAGCCCCTCTTCAGGGATGCCCACTGCACAGCACAGTTTTGTGGGCCTCTTTACACAGATGAACTGTGGAGGAGGTGGTGTGATAGGACTTCCCACTACAATCTATGCGCTCTGCAGAAGCACAATCATTTACAGCTGAGTTTGCAGGCTCACATCCACCTCTTGTACTGTATGTTATTTTTCTATTTTGGGAATGGCTTGATAATGTCTTTTTATGAAAATATCTCAAGTGCAGCATGAGCATAAGATCTTAAATATGTGTGTGTGTGTGTGTGTGTGTGTGTGTGTATGTGTGTATGTATGTTTTTGAAATAAATGTTAGATCCATTGTGCATTCAGTTGGGAGATTCAGAGAAAGACGGAAACCAGGCAGAGGCTTATGAAAGCATCATTGAGCAAACCAGGAAAGGAATGAGATTTTAAGGCAGTTCTTTACCGTGACACTGACTATACTTGAAATATGCAACTGTGTGTCTGGTACATATAATAGAAAACTGCTTCAAAATCAAAAAGCTGACGACATCAGTGTGTTGCACACAATAGTGTCAGTGCTAAATGTTTCATTCTGTAGAATTTTGAAATATGAAATACAGCATTGTGTTTTATCTGTTTAAATTTCCTCATTCTTTCTTTCAGACCAAAAAGAAAACAGTAAGATGAGAGAATGCTGCAGCTATCTAGACTTGTTCCAAAGAGACACCACCCTGCTTTCCACCATCCTCTGCCTACAAAAGATCTCAGAACAAAGCTGATCGTGAAGTCTGGTGTGGACATCGAAAACTAGCCGAAAAAAACAGGAATTCCACCTGTCAGCAAATGCAAACATTCTGCATTTCTTTAAAGTAAGCGCTCAAGACTTTTCAAGCAAATTTAAAAAATAAATAAACACAGATTTCACTCTTGATCTGTCATCAGACCAAATTCAAAGTCTTCCTCTGAGCGCGAAGTACAGTGTGTCCTTGATGTAGCAAGATAAGAGATGTGAAAAGTAGAACACGCTTTCCCCCCAGGATCAGAAGATCAGGAGAATCTCGAGAGGGGGAGAAAGAGAGGAACGGTAACAGTGGTGGATGGTGGAGTGAGGCATCAACAAGCGGGACTTTGAAGTGCAAAGCGTTATGCCCCACACAGGTCACGGATCAGTCAGTCAACCTGTGTTGTCTGCTGGAGCTTTGGGGTTGAAGGATCAATGATGGAATGCTGTCTCTGTGTCAGCGATGCAGCTATGTGACTGTGAAGACTCTGTCTCTGCTATGGGACTGTCAACTGCTGCAGTGGTGGCAATAGTGTGTAATGTGCTTGTTGCTCTGCTAGTGCTTGTTCTTTTATTGATCCTCTGTAAAGCTTGCAAGGTTCCCTCCAGCCAAGAGAGGGTACCGGTACTGACTCTTGAGAGTGCAAATCAGGGAAAAGAGCAGAAATACTTGCTGACGACCTGAAAGGGAATTCAGGTTGTGGGTCTGATGGAATAAATGTATGTTCTAAATGCTGCAAAAGTAGGTAAAAGACAAGGAGTACACATGTTGATTGCTTTAGATTAAGTTACATGGGATAAAGCTGGCAAGGATACTACTACAATGACATTTACACTATTTATGCTGTGTCTTAACCTAGTGCGAAAAAAGCTAACTCTTCAGTGTAAATCTGAGTTTTTGTCCTCGCTAACAAGTGACAAGCAATGTGTGACAGGACACTTTGTCAGTCATTTTGTTTCTATTTCTGAAAGGTTGCCCCACCCATAGAGAAATATCAATAGTTCAAAGGTCTGGTTTGAGGTAAAAATGTAATATTTTTTTCCCCCATAGGGAAATTGGTTATTAACGATAGCTTATAAACCTTTAAAGACAGTCCTTCCATGAGCTCCGAAGTTGTTAATCAATGGTATACCTTATGCTTCTGCTAAAGCCAATTTCAAAATGTTTAAAAAAAATCATGTTCAATAGCAGAATTCTTGGTGAGGATTTACATTACCTGTTATCCTGATGAGAAAGGATCCACCAAAACTTCGTGCCTGGTTAGGACATGTGTTACTGTAATAATCTTGACACCCCTGATTAGTTCAACATGATCACATGAGAGGTTGGCATGTTGTTTCCGAGATTTTCGGTACCCTAGGATCACGACGCACAAGTGCCATCTCCAATCAGACGTTTTTGCATCGGCATAATCAGAGACTAGCGCGATTTGGAAGTTGATTTTTTCCCTCTAACATTATATTTTTACTCCACTAATGGTTAGGTTAGGTTTGGGGTACAGTTTATAAAGGTACAGTTCCCAAGAAACACACAAACTGATAAAATGTATTTACTGAATGCACTATAAGTCGCTCTTGGTAAAAGTGTCTGCCAAGTGTGTAAATGTAAATGCATAAAATATGCATTCCTTTTCACTGTATTACAGCCTTATTGCTGAAAACAGCTCGCTTCATAACTCACTTTTGGTGCCCCTCCATGGACATTTCACCCAGAAAATGGAGCTCAAACGTGCCCATGCACCTGACAGCACTTCCTGTTTTGGCCACTGGGGGCAGTGTTTGCATTTTGGTATGCACAGACTGATTTTGCTGTAGCTAATGAAAATTCAACCATTTCCGATTTCACTGTTAGACCAGTCTGAATTATTTTCCTTTACTTAAAACGCTGACAAAGAGACATGGTCTCTCTAGGGAACTAATACTTAAGATATGTTAATGTTAAGATATGTTTTTATTTTTTATTTTATTGTGCTATTGTTAAAGTACCATCTAATTGGGACAACACGTAAAACACTTGAGAACAAGGAGTAGGTTGGCTGTGTGTGGGCTGCTTGGAGTGTGTTTGTGTCTCTTACCTGAGCTCTCTCATATTGCACCACTCTGCATGTAGTGTTTTATGTAAAGGTAAAGAGACTCTCAATGCCCTCTTTAGTGTAATTCTCTAGTGCCTGACAGAGCATCAGTGAATCAACACACAGGCCAGAACACCTGCAGGAGACCAGCGGGTGATAAAGGCTGTGCTAAATAATACATAAAAACAAAAAGAGCTAAAGAGTGAGAATAGCATTTTCATAAGAACTTGATAATTCTGCTTTTGTTTCTGAAAGAGGCATGCTAATATAAAATGTGTGCTTTGTTGTTTGTTTATGCAAAGGGCCAGAGGACCTGGAAAACTTCTCATCTTACTAGCATCTTGCATCAAGGAAATTAAAGTAATGAATGTGTTTAATAAAATGCATTGCAATATATGCACAACGTTGTGGTCTTTTTTTTTTTTTTTTTTTACCATCTATCCCCGTCTTATTTACGAACCCTCATGTGTTCCAAACCTGTATGACTTTATTTCTTCACAGGAACAGAAAGAAGAGATCTTTTTTTTCTTCTTTCTTATTTGCATCTCGTTTTGTTTGGTTTGGAACACCACGAGAGTCATTAAATGACAAAATAATTTTTGGATGAATTAACACTAAGAATTTATGGACATCTCTCTTATATTACTAGAAAATTTTGAAAGTTTCAGTTCAGTATATCTAAACTAGGGAGTTATATATTTTTCCACAACACTTTGCAGATTGCCTTTTATTTCTTACTGTTAAAGTATTACTCTCAATAGAATAAACTAATTATGATTAATCTAATTTCTGACCTTTCTAAAGATTTCACTCTTTAGAAAGCAGAAAATTACATGGGTTCTTCGGTTAGGTAATGCGGTATTAAAGACAAGTGGTGTCTACGCGCCGCACTATTTCATGTAACTGTTTCGTAATACATCCTATTCGTATTGAACCCATTCTATTTTTCTCTGTGTATCTTGTTTGCTGAGCTTCAATCCAAATGAGCAAATTGTCAAGATCCGGTGGTAAACAGCATATTTAAGCCCAACACATGCAGGCCGGCCATGAAGGCAGAAAAATACAAGATACAGAGTTTGGATCTACACCGCTGACAATCGGGTCTCTGATTTAAGAGCTAGAAAAATTCAGAAAAGACATGACTGAAGAGTTTGTCACTTTGCTAAATAGCTCATTGGAACCACTTTGATCTTCCATTGACTCAATTGGTGCAACACTGGCAACCCAATCATCCACTATTAGTGAGATAGAAACAAGTCTCTCTGATCATAGTGACCGAATAACACCAGAGGGAAATCTGCGACCACTTATCGTCAGATTGCATTGATACATTGTTAAGGAGATGGATTTTAAATGGGCTAAAACACACAAGGACAGTTCCTACAATGGCCATAAAATTAAGTTGCATGAGGACTACAGCACAGCATTAGCAAAGAAGCGGGCGGCTTTCAACAGAATCATAGGCGCTCTCTACAAGCGAGGTGTGCGGTTTGGCATGCTATATCCTGCTTCCAGTCACTATAATGGGGCAGAGTTCTTTTTTGACTCCCCCGAGGCAGCTGAGACATTCTACCACCAGAACGTTCCTGAGGGAACAGACTGATTTTGCTATACCTTTGGAGCAAAAGTCTCTGGTTGTGAAAATCAGTGATCACGAATCACCATAGGCTTACTTAACAGTTGGTCAGAGTTTGTCTTTTGAATGAGAGGTAACCACTCTACATATGCATCCTAAAACAAACTTACATAGTCATTTCAGAATTGTATCTATTATTGTTTCTTTTACATGTGGCACACAGTTTTCTGGTGGTCCTTTAGATACTGGATATATGAATACTGACTGAACTGCTTTGTCTTGGTTTCATAACATTATAAGTCACAGAATAACTTTTACTGTCAGATATTTGTTCAGGTGTTCTATTCTACTTTTAAAGAGTTGACAAGACTACATGGTAAATTGGTTGTGTAATCTCAGATTCTGGCCTCTTGACATGTTTTTCTTTTTTCAAATGGTCCTTTTTACTTCTCTTTTTCATTTTGCTATATCAGAAATGACTAGTCCTACTTTGAACATATGGGGATTTGCTGGATACGCTGTTAAATGTGTTGCTTGGAATGTACGTGGACTAGGTGGCCAGATTAAGTGATCTAAAGTGTTCTCACACCTGAAGAGTCTGTTGATATCGCTTTCCTACAGGAGAAATGCTGTTGAATCAATGACCAGGCTAGGCTTCGTAAACCATGGGTTGGACAAGAATTTCCTTCGAGTTTCAATAGCAAAGCCAAGGGTGCTGCTATTATAATACGTATAAAGTTTGTCCCGTTCAAATATTTCTCTGATCCTGGGGGGAGCTATATTATAGTATGAGGCGTCTAATACGAAACTCCCATCATATTAGTTAGTGTTTATGCACCCAGTTGTGATAGTCCTAGTTTTGTGACTACGCTGTTTTCGCATCTTCCAAATTTATACACCCACCGTCTTGTATTAGGAGGAGATTTAAATTGTACGATTAATACAGACTTGGATCGCTTTCAATTTGGGCCAGTTTCTCCCACTTCAATGACTAAGACATTTGTATCCCTTATGGACCAAATAGGATGTGTGGATCCCTGGCACTTTTGATTTTTTTTTATTAATAAAGCCCTTTTACCTCTAGATAGGTCTACAGAATACTCAGCTATTGTCATTTCGAATCATGCCCCACATATTTTCGAACTTTCTTTCCCCTAAAATTCATACAGACACTCCAGTTGCTTAATACTGGGTTGTTGGCTAATAAAGAGTTTCGTGATTCAATCACTAAGAACATTGATTTCTTCCAGGAAACTAACAAATCAGAAACAGTATCGTCAACACTCTTGTGGGAAACATTTAAAGCATTTATATGTGACAGCATTATATATTTTAATGCATACCGGGTCAAAGCTAGGAAACTGAAACTCCAGGAACTCATTGATGCACTATTAAAAATAGGTAAAACATTAATTCTGAATTATCTTCTTTCTACAATAATCTTTACAAATCTGAACCACCCTTAGATGCCACTGTCATGCAGTCATGCAGTCAAAGATAAATTCAGATACGGCTAAACACTTGGATGAGCCTCTTTGCTTGGAGGAATTTACTTCCTGTATTGTTGCTGTGTGGAATAATGAAGCTCCCGGTCTCAAAGGCTTCCCCATAGAATAATAATGGAGGCCTTGCTCTACCAAACATGAAGCTAATATCCAGAAATGATCTTTGTGGTGTAATTCTCCAATACCAATTGGTGCATTATAGAAGCAAACTCTTGAACGTTGTCCTCTCTACTTGCATTCGTTTTTGCTTCCTGTTCAACACGCCCATCCAAGGACACAAATAACCCTATTGTGCTTTCCTCATTAAAGATCTGGAAACAGTTTCGGCAGCATTTTGGAATAAATTCCCTAATGCCTTTCTGTAGTAACCACTTATTTTTACCACCCACTATAGATTCATCTTTTATGCAGTGGAGGGAGAAGGGCTTGTCGTTGTTTCACGATTTGTTTTCTGACAGTACATTTATAACATTTAATGACTTGGTAGCCAAGTCTAATGTGTCTAAATCTAGCTTATTCAGATATTTTCAACTACATGACTTCACAAGAACTCACTTCACCTCTTTTCCTCTTCAGCCAAAGAAAACATTGATAGATGAGGTAATGCCAATTCCAAGATCTCTTTGTGTTATCTCTTCAATATATATGCTTTTACATTTCGCACAACTACCCTCCCATTCCCCTCTTAATGTAGCCTGGGAAAAGAAGTTAATAGCTGAAATTGAAGGAGGATTTGTGGGAGAATGCCCTAGGTAAATTGCCACCTGTATTTGTGCCAGTTTGAATTTGATCCAATTTAAAGTGGTTCATAGGATTCATTATACTAAGGTAAAATTGAGAAAACTGTCATTAGTAGATGATGGCATTTGTACCAGATGCTCACAATCCCCAGCAGGCCACAACCATACATTCTATACATGTCCTAAATTGTATTCATATTCGTCGTCCTTCTTCAGCATGCTCTCAAAGGCTCTCAAAATCTCTCTGAGCCCTTGCCCATTGGTCACAATTTTTAGAGTGTCTCCTATGGAAGGTCGACATTATTGCTTTTGCTTAATTTATAGCCAGAAGACGCATATTGCTGCATTGAAAATCAGCAAACCACTCTGTTACTACCTCGTGGTTGAAGGACTTAATGTCTTTTCATTTGAAAAAATTAAGTATACCATAAAAGACTCTGTCAACTCTTTTTATAAAACTTGGAATCCTGTCCTTGCCTATGTCGATACACTAACATCACTACAATTCTGTAAACTTTTTCTCATATAATTTTCTGCAGACCCCCTAACACTCCACTCACACACCCCTGGAGGTACCTCGACCTCGGTCATCTAACACAATGATAGAGAATAATGAAATTTAGAAGGATGTTTATTAGTATATGCATGTTAATTTAGGAGTATTTTTGACAGAAGTATGTTTTAATTATTAATCATTTAAGTGTGACATACACAATTGCTTAGTTCTGCTGATTGCTCCCAGGCTCCCTCAGCAAACTCCACAGCTTCTCCATCTTTGCGATCTCCACCTCCGGCCCCTTCGACATCTCCTGACCCTTCTTCTCCTGGAAAGCCAAAGAGAGAAATGAAGAGGAAGAGATGAGTCAGCTGTTGAAGTGAATGGACTGATCCGGGGGTGCCACTAACAATCACAAACACTCCTTGGTGTGAAGATCCCTTTTAAACGTTTCTATCTGAACTGAGGAAGTAATAAGAGAGGTGTTACCAAAGTGTTATTTCCTCCATGTGCTGTGGTGGAACAAACCACTAACCATCATCAGAGACTCACTCTAATCTCGCATGACATTTGTCAGAGACGATTACAGTGACACACTGTTTCCTCAGGGGAAGAACAGCAATAGTGGACTACTAATCAAAGATCTCCATGTTTACTGACCATACAAATCCAGTAATGAACTAAATATGACCCAGGCAAGCTACTCAATGGACAATAGCAAATAAATTATATTGCTCATTAATGGCTGTAAAATCATTGCTTGTCAATCATTAGATGAAAACGCCCTGAAATAACTCTAAGAACATCTGTTAAAATTGCTCGGCAGGCTACTACAGTTTAGATATCCAAATAACATTTGAAGTCATAGTACAGATATATTTTCAATGGACTTGAATAAGTAGCTCAAGGTTACAGCTATTTATAGAATTTCTCAAATCGTAACCAGGGAGTGCTGCTAGGGAACAAAATTAGGGAGACTGAGAAACATCAAGGAAAGTGACTGACATAGAAACCTCAAGGCTACAGTGCGAAGGACAGGATGTGGTATTGTACTGCAGGTAAAATTTTTGCCTCCACTAATGTCAAACTGTTCACGTGATAAAGGGTGAATTGGTACAATAAATTATTTTGTATCTTCATATACACCAGGCGACACAAATCTTTAAAGGTGCACTCAATAACTTTTTGCTTATGTCATCTTGGACTTAGAGTGACACCAAGTGTTGTGGATGCAGCATCATTCAAAATCAATGGTTTTCAGTTACAGATGCCATTGTATAAATATCACTTTTTTCTTTTTGGAAACCCTTTTCATTATCTCAATGTGTTTTAAATATAGAGTTTTAACTTAATACCATATAAAAAGTCTCTACCAGTAATTGGTTTTATGTTGAATTGCAAAGCACTGATGAGATTAAAGGAAATGTGAAGATGATGCCAAGAAGGATCTAATTGAATTCTAACTCTAAGTTCAAAATTAGTCTTTTCTGTTTGTTACTGGTCCACATTCAGTAAATAATGAAATCTGACTTCAATATTTAGACGTAGTAACAGCTGATTTAGACTAAAGAAGTTACTCACTGCATCCATTTAAATCTACCAACATGAATTGGGTGTTATTAGAACAGATGCCATAACAATGTTGCTGGTCAATGAAATATAATAAATGATTTCAAATCTTGAGTTTGTCTTGATCCACCAATCCTGATTGAAAGTTATGGAAGCCTTTCAGAAAAATGGTGTTTCAACTGCATCATGTTGTGGGGCATTTTCAGCTCAATTTGTTAAAACCTGCAAGTGCTGCAGCCGAGTGATTGTTTCAACTTCATCTACATTAATGCACAAAGTTGTAAACTGTAAACTCCTACAGTTAGATAATAAACTACTATATATTACTTGATGGAAGAATTGTTTATTCTTTTTATTATAAGCGAGTAGTACAAAAGTAGTTTTATTAAGAATGAGAAATGTAACTATTTACTGAACATTGGTGTCTTTGATCACAGTGCTGATTCAGCTATTTTGATATAGTTGATTTGCAATAGTGCAAAGAATAGGGTCATATTCATTTGCAAAAAGTCAGTTTGGAGTTAGAGAACTTGAGGGTGCAAGTCTTACGTATGGTGCATTCATTTTATGTGAAATAAATTTGAGTTTTTGGGTTTTAATCAAGTTTAGCATCAACATTTCTTCCTATGAACCCCAGTTGTCAAAGTCTGGTCTGACTGTGCCTCCCCTGACTATCTGCTTGCCTTGTCTGAATGTGTTTCCTGTGTTTGCCTTGCCTCTTATGCACTCTTGTGTCTTGCAGGTGCATTGTCAAGTTGGCCAGCTCCAGTTGCCTTGGCAACTATTGTTACTCCAAATCAGACGATCATCAGCTGCACCTGCTTCTCCAATTACCTCTTCCTATTTCAGCTGTCTTTGTCTCTAGTCCTGTTCTGCATAATTTTGTGTGTTTGTTAGTGTTTGTCAGTAAGCTTTTGAAGCTTCGGTCGGTTCTAGTATTTTGCTTGTTCTGTTTTCAGTTGACCTTTTTCTCCACCATGAGAGTTTTGTTTGTATTTTGACTTTCTGCTTAATAAGGCTAATTTTGGCCTCATCTCTGCAACTCATGGTGCCACCTTGGGTCAGATTTCGCAGGATGGGCGTGGCTTTGGCACTTATGCTGACTTATGCTTGGGATTTATACCCCACAGGTGGTGCTAAAACACCTTTTTCTGTCAGATCTGGACAACCCGCACAGTGTTTGGGAGCTGTGATACCCTTTTGGGATCTCGTGGATCAAATCTGCTGACTTGCTGAGGTAGAGCTCATGCATCAGGCATGGTACTCGAGATCCAAGGACTCTTCTCAGCCAGTGCCCTTTCCTACCCCGGGCTCTTCTCACACTTCACGCCATCGTAGGAGGCGGAGACTTGCTGCGGACCACCAGGGGGTGGAGGAGGCCAGCGCTCATGGCCACGGAGAACGTTCCCCAATCCTGTTTCCTGTGGTCATTTACAAGCCTGACCTGTTCCCTGTGGTCATCGGGTCTGTCCAGTTCCCTGAGGCTGTCGACGAGCCTGTTCAGTCCCCGGTGACCGTCGCCTATCCTGTCCAGTCCCTAGCGGCCGTCGACCAGCCCATTGATCGGCCCAGTAACCAGTTCCCATCAGACACCAACCGCCAGTCTGTTGCTCAGCCCAGTAACCAGCACCTGTCAGACATCAGCTGCCAGTCTGATGCTCAGTCTAGTAACCAGCACCCGTCAGACACCAGTCAATAATCTGTTGCTCACACCAATGTCTGTCCGGGCACTGCTCTGGCTGCCTTTTCCCCAGCCACTTCACTCAACTTCCTCTCCAAGACTGAGACTTTCTCTACCCTTATCATATCCTTGATCTCGTTCTGCCTCTCCACCAATCTATTCCCCATCGCTGGTCTAGTCCCCTCAGCTTTTGGTCCCTTACCCTTTCCTGAGCCTCTGGTCATCCAGTCAGTCCTCTGTAGCCTTCCTTCCCTGTCTGGATCAACTTCCTTTTCTGCCCAGCCTGTTTCCAGCTCGTTATCTGATTCTGCTTTGTTCCTGGGCCTTCCTCCCAGGACACCTTACATCACTCCTCTCCTTACACCTTTTCCCTGTCCTCCTGACCCTGCTCCTTCCCTAAAGAAATCTCCCTTTTCGCCAGATCCCGTTTCCTGGTCAGATCTGCTAGATCACCCTGACTGCCCTGGTTCCCTGGCCGTCTACCCAACCTTTTCTTGCTCCATAATGCTCCGCCCAGTCTGCTCTGGTTCTCTTGTCACCCCCCAAAACTCTCTTGTCTCCCTCTCCCATTCCAGAGGCCTCCTCCCTGGCTGCCAGATCCCCTTCCTTTCCTTAAGTTTCCTCCCTGGTTTCCCTACCTTTCTCGTGTTCTTCTGTCTTTGTTTTTCTCTATGTGGGCGCATGGCTTCGGAAGCAGTTTTCTTGCTGTGCGCTCATCGGTTGGTTTTGTGTTTCATGTTTGGAGCATGGTGTCTGGCTCCTGACTGTCTTGTCTGCTTCAGTTTTGGTTCTGGTGTCGGGACCTGGACACTAATGCTCCATGTCTTGTCTTTTTTCCCGCCCTACCTCCCTGGTCAGTTCCTTTTGTTTAGGTCTGTCTCTTGTGGATGCCAGGAGGCATCCATCAGGGAAGGGGTACTGTCACATTCTGGCCTGACTGTGCCTCCCCTGACTATCAGTATGTCTTGTCTGAATGTTTTTTCCTGTGTTTGCCTTGCCTCTCAAACCCTCTTTTGTCTTGCAGATTCCACGTCGGGTTGGCCAGCTCCAGTTGCTTTGGCAATGATCATTACTTAATTCAGATGATCATCCTTGGCACCTGCTTCCCCAATTACCTCTCTCTATATCAGCTCCCTTCATCTCTAGTCCTGTGCTGAATCATTTTGTGTGTTTGTTAGTGTGTCGGTCTGTGTCCCGAGTCTGTCAGTTAGCTTTTGAAGCTTCGGGCGGCTCTAGCAATTTACTAGTTCTGTTTTCAGTTTACCTTTTTCTCCATTGTGAGTTTTGTTGGCATTTTTAATTTTTCCTTATTAAAGCTCATTTTGGCCTCATCTCTACAACTGGGTCCTTCTTCACTAAGACAACCATGACACCAGTATCTGTCAAGATACAACAGAAAAGACTGTGGTGGTAGTAGTAGCATTTTGTCTAAAACTTTTTGTAGAAGAACCATTCTTAATGGCTTAATGGTACAGCCAAATTCACTACCATATTTGTAAAAAATGTTTTACGTATTATGGTAGCATTTGTATAAAACTAGCAAATGGCTACATGACTAAAAGGCAAATTTATGAAACGGAATAGAAATGAGATCTGAAGATTTGCAGATTTGCATTTTTTTTTTAATGACTGCAGCTGAAGCCAGTGATTGTGAATCAGAGGGGAGTTCTTACATAAGTGGAGTGAAAGATGAAGATTTTACTGCTCCCTTGCCAAGAGGGCTCACAATGTTTCAGACAAGCTTGTAATTGCAGTCAGTATTGTGCAGGCAATTAAAGTTTATTCAGTGTCTGTTATTTTAAAACAAAAGAGGTTGCTGAGAAAGACTGCTGCAGAACACAGTAGATTGGGAAATAAATCAGAGCTGAGCAGCTGAGACTGCAAACTGGCACTCCAGCAAGAATACTGACTGTTCATGCGATGAATCTAAAACAGTCTGTTAAAAGTGGATTGCTAACTAGATTAATATGAATACTGTGATAAAAGTGTCACAGAATGATGGTGTGCTGTAGGGGAGAGCATTTTGAGTGGTTGAATGTGTGTGTATCAGTGTAGCGCGGGTGTGCAGGGCTAACACTGGACTGAAAAACAGATTGATTCTATTGAGTCTGGACCCTGCTGCCTTTATTCACTGTCAGAGACTCTGTCCTGTGGGTCACACTGACATTGGATTGCTTTGCCAATAAGAATTGTATGAACAGATATACATGTTTGGCTTTAGCCACAATTGACCAATACCTACATTAGCACAGCTTGAACCCTACAAAGGTCAAGCACTTTATAAAATGTATCAATATGTATCACTTTCCTTTTTAAAGGTCTTTATAATAGAAGTTAGAGATTTTCTTTTGTTTTTTAAAGCAAAGTGTGAAATATTTTAAATGTTTAAATACTTTCTCCTATCTCCATTTAATGTCCAGTAGTCTCAGCCTCAGACAGCACGTCAAATAGTACACAAAACTTGAAAACGCTTTCTCAAGTTATTAAGTCTGATTGGCTGTTTTGATGGAACGTAATACGTTCTTTGAGTAAAAGCACACAGGATTTTACAGTATATCAGTACGCCTGAAAAACAGAGTTGTGAGGTTCTGGGTTGCTACAACAAACACTTTTGAGGATAAAATAATCACTGTAAATAATCAAACCTTTTAAAGATATTCAGCTTCATTTGAGGCATGAAGGTCCAAGTAAAGTGGATATCCATGAGCAGAACCGTAAAATTCTGCTTTGTTTTCTGTTATGTTAGTCAAATAATCTGTACTGGGGTTGTCTGGGGTTGTGCCAGAGAAACTAGCATGCGGCCATCTTGAAAAATTTGTCTCTGAAATTCCTTTATAGCGGTCGATATATAGATATCTATGATGTTGATGTCAAAGTGTAATTAGCTATCAAAATGGATTTTCAGTTTATAGAGTTTCCATAAATTATCATGGGTATTTTAAAGTGTTCAGGGGATGTCATAACAACTGGAAGTGGAATGGGGAGATTTTAAAACAAGAGGACACATTTTAACACAAATTATTAAATTGAAACCTAAAAATTAAGTAAGACTACACATATAACAATTATATTATGAAAAAGTGCAGTGTGTTATATCTGTCTGAATGTGATCTGCCAGGTCCAGTTTACCTCTGCGGGTGTCGGAAAAAACAAACATTTAGTGACAGAAAAAATACCTCACAAGCATTTTCATGTAGTAAAGGTGTGCTGTAGACTCACACCATTAAATCTTGGTGAAAAATACTTTCTGTTCTCCCACACGTAATCGTAACATTTTGCGTTAACTCAGTAATGTAACGTTACTTTTCAAAATTAAGTAAACTGATTACAGTTACAAACTTGAATAAAATGATGTTACTTGGATTACACATTTATTGCTAAGACAATAATATTAATTAAAATGCATTTTAAAATGTATTATGTTCCTATGTTAGTACTTTTATGCGTGTTGCTGTGTCAGCTAATGCGCATGCACTCCAGCAAATCACCATGCCATTGAGGACAAGTATCGAGGTGATGGCAGATGGGTGAGCTATGGACACAGAGGAGTGTAGTTGTTTATTCAAATTGAAAATGAAAGTAAAGCGTTTAAAGATTTCATGTGCTTACAATCAAACTCAGTGAGCTCTGTGTCAGTGTGCTCCCAGCCCTGGCTGGAGGAGAGAGGCACACAAGGCTGGGCCGGCAACAAATCCTCCTCAAATTTTCACGCTCTACCCCATCCTCACATGCCTCCCTCCTGTGTCTCTCTGCATCTGCCGCGGGAGGAGAGGGGATAGGCTTCGTGCGTATATGGAAAACAGCGCTCGTTCCCATCTGACAGAGGGATATATCGCTCACAAGGTGGAAACATTTGCGGAAGCAAATGGCTTAGAAGAAAAATGGCTCTTTTATGTTCTTTATGTACTGTACACAATTAAACACACCCAATACAATAGTGCAGTAGTGGTTCTAGCTTGTTTGTTAAATGAGAAAGCCCCCAAAGTTGTTGACCTGTGGTGTGTGGTGGATTTATGCCTAAATCCGTCACTGTAATAGCGTTACAGATAAGCAAGTGATGAAGGATACTCAATTCGTCCAAGCACAAGCAGGGAGGTAGAAATAATCCACTCTCTGTAAAGTTGTGTAAACACACACAAGCTGCACATTCACACACATAAACAGACATACGTTACATGCACACATACACATACATGATGCACAAACTTGTATATTCACACCAAAAAGAAACAAGCATTCAAATGCACAATGGATTTACTATCAAAGCTGTTTGCAAATGTTTTTAGAAATGCTTTCAGTTCATTAATATTCTTTTTCTGTCTTTCATACCAACACACACACACACACACACACACACACCTGAGGATACTACTACAGCATATTTGAGATAAGAAAGTTGCATATTTAGAAATGCATTGGATCTCTTTAGCCAAGTTGCTGTCTTTGTCATGTTGCTGTAATTTTGTTATTGTTTTCAGTCAATATTAAAGTACTAAAAAAGCTATTATTGTCACATTTGTTTTTTTTCGTAGGTTAGATTGGTTTTAGAAAGTAACTTCATAGTAAAGTAATTAGTCATATGATTACTTTCCCAACAATATAATCAGTAACCAAGACCAAAATGTCTTACACAAATTCCTTCTAGAGCTTTCAAGCTACATCCACCAAACTTGGCACAGACCTTCAGACTGTTCTGGAATGATGTGCTCTCTCTTTAAGGCAATAGCATCAGCTTCTTGCTAATCAAAAGTATTATAGTGGATGCGACAATCCTGACCTGTGACATTCAGCATCAATGGAATTAACTGTTTTAATCAATCTACTATAATGTCTATTACCATCCACACAGAATGCTGGCATTGATTGCATTGTGCTATGACAGACAACAGCTTGTCTGTGAGGCAGAGAGAGGAGAGATTTTAATTATGTTCTGGATTTGTTATTTAGTATTCTCAGTGTAAGCTAAGGGCACAGCATATGATCAATCAGTGGGTTCATCTCCCCAGACACACAAAGAAAACAACCATTGTTGTGAATAACACAAGAGACGATATGTGAGCGCAGAGTACTTTTACACAGCAGTACCATAAACAGGATTAAAAAAACGGAACTTGATCCATTATAGAGCACTAATGGATGAAAATGGTGATAAAGATATAGAGATTAATAGATAGTGTGGGAAAAAATACAGTAAAAAAGTATTGTCTCTTTATGGGACTAAACACATCACACACATAGCTTTGTTTATAAACGCAGTAAGTGGAAATGTTAGGTGGAGCCGGAGCTGCAGTTCGAGAGAGCGTTGTACAAAGCTGTCTGGGTGTGTCTGCATGTCAGTGTGGTGTGCTAAAAAACAAACCTTTTGTGTACTGCTGAAAAGTGGTGTCTTATTGTGTGACACTGAAAAGTGCAGCAATAAATGTCTGACGTGGAACTTGCACCGGATCATGCAGTACTTCACTCAGGCTCAGATTGGCAACTGGGAGAGTTAGGACTTTACCGCCGTTTTGTGGTTCATTCTGCATAACGCGACGACTCATTGTTGCTTATCGCGGCCCATTCGGCATGTTTCGCGGCCGAACCACCGGCCTGCTCAGTTGTCATGATGGACATTCCGCCACTGAATGGCCAAAAAGTGTGTCGACCCATCAGGAAAATGCCCTGTATGCCAGATTACCAGTCTAGCCCTGCACATATACACTGATGAGCCAAAACATGTCTAATATGTTTTGGTCCTCCATGTGCCATCAAAACAGAGCTGAGCCACCGATACATGGACTTTACAAGACCCCTGAAAGTGTCCTGTGGTATCTGGCACCAAGACATTAGCAGCAGATCCTTCAAGTCCTGTAAATTGCGAGGTGGAGCCGCCATGGATCAGACTTGTTGGTCCAGCACATCTCCTAAATGATCAATCAGATTGAGATCTGAGGAGTTTAGAGGCCAGGGCAACACCTTGAACTTTTCATCATGTTCCTCAAACCATTCCTGAACAATGTGCAATGTGGCAGTGTGCATTATCCTGCTGAAAGAGGCCAGTGCCATCAGGGAATTCCTGGAAATGCCTGGTCTGCAGTGATGTTAAGGGTAGGTAGCATGTGTCAAATTGATGTCCCTGAATGGCCAGACCCAGGGTTTCCCAGCAGAACATTGGCCAGAGCATCACACTCCATCCACCGGCTTGTTGTCTTCCCACAATGCATCCTGGTGCCATCTCTTCCCCAGGTAAATGGCGCACACATACACAGCATCCATGTGACATGAAAAAAGCAGTAATCACCAGACCAAGTGACATTCTTCCACTGTTCTGAGGTCCAGTTCCAATGCTTGCTTGCTAGCGCTTTTAATGGTGGACAGGGGACATCATGGGCACTCTGACCAGTCTGCGGCTAATCAGCCCCATACACAGCAGGTGTGTTGTGACACATTCCTCCCGTCACCATAATTAAACATTTCTGACTTGTGCCACAACAGACTTTCTGTCTGTTTGGACCAGACTTGATAGCCTTCCTTCCTTGCACATCGATGAGCCTTGGGCTGCCCAAACCTGTCATCGGTTTGTGGTTTGTCCCTCCTCAGACTACTGTTGGTAGGTACTTACCACTGACCGGGAGCGCCCCACAATCCTTGCTGTTTCAGAGATGCTATGACCCAGACATCTGGCCATAACAATTTGGCCCTTGTCAAAGTCGCTCAGGTCTTTACTCCTGACTGTTTCTCCTGCACCCAACAAGTTGACTAAAAAATGATTGTTCACTTTCCATTGAAGGGGTGAATTTTCAAAATCCTTTTATTTTTACAATTTATACCTTATCTTTTATCATCCTCATTTATTGTTATTATATTAATACATTTTCTATTTTTCTTTAACCTTAAGGTGCAAGTAACTTATTTAATATGAGGGGTGACTGAGGGTCTGACCCATGCCAGGAGTGCAGTAGCAGATTACTCATTTAGCATGGCTTCTGGAGAATATGCATTTACTGTATCTTGTATTTATTCACAAATATATTGTGGCACGGTGGAGGGCGGGACCGGCGCGTGATTGCGCACGCCCGGTCCCGTATCGGGCTGATTGAGCCGGCAAGAGGGTTAAAAGGCCACTCGCAGACGGCGATCGGGAGAGAGAGCTTAATCAGCAGACGTCTGCCGTCCTAAATGTTTGTTTTAAGTTATTCATTAAATTATTATTTATTTGACAAGCCGGTTTCTCGCCTCTTCCTTGCCCGCGAATTTGATCTGTTTTACATATATGTATCTGTTATAATTATTATATAATTAATCAAATATTCTATAACCATTTGATTCCATTTTATTCAATCATAATTAATTGTATGAGAGAGAGATTTTAGTTTCTTTAATGTGATATTATACTATGTTTCGTTTGGCCCTGTGTGTTTTCTCCTGCTCTCTATATTAATGTTCCACAAATGGTAAGGCCTGGCATTCTTACAAGTTTTAGGAGGAGGCCTCTATTCCGGAGGAGAAGATAACACCTACACATTGAATGTCTATATAACTTGTGTCTCTGAAATATTTACATTTATTGTGCCCTCTCAAATGTGACTTTGCCATAGTCTTCCAAAGATTTTAATTGGCTCCCCTTTGATGTAAAGAAATAAGGAGTAGCCATAACTGATAGCTAACCTCTGATATCTGACCATAAGTTTGTTTAAACAAAGGATGGGACCTCGATTCATGTTGTGGCTTACAATTATTGTTTGTACAAAGAAGGAAACAGTCCATATTTGTAATATGTTAAAATGTTTGAAGTAGTTGACCTACCAGAATGCTAGAAATTGAGGAATGATGACACCCTTAACGTAATATGCATATGACTATAATTGCTTTGGAAAGTTTGCAAAACTTCACTTCGACTTCCTGCTATTCTAACTGTTGTATCTCATTGACCCATGATGCCTATTGTTCTTTTTTCGCGCCTAGAAAAGGTTGTCGGCATAGGGGTTTAGCCTTAAATTGGTTTCAATCATACCTTACAAACAGGAGTTTTTCAGTCAATATAGCAATTTCACTCTGATGCTCTTCCTTTGAATTGCAGTGTCCCCCAATTTTCTACTCTGGCTCTCATACTGCTCTCTCTCTATATGCTGCCACTTGGTTCAATTTTTAAGAAATATGGTATGTTATGCAGATGACACACAAATTTATCTTCCTCTGAATCACAAGATCGGCTTAGACCCCATGGTTGCTTGCCTTGTGGATGTTAAAGCATGGATGTCTTTACATTTTTTGAAGTTTAAAAGAGTCTAAAACAGAGATTGTTGTATTTACCCCTTCTGACACCAAGAGTATAGTCAATTTAAATCTTGATGTCTTAACACCCTATGTTAAGCCACACATGAAAAATCTGGGAGTCCTTTTGGACAGTGCACTAAAACAGGATAGACAAGTTGTAGGAAATTTGGTAGCATAAATATAAACGGTACAGATTAAAGTGCCGCAATAATCCTATTAATAAATCCCTAATAAGCTAGTAATTAATTTACACTGTCCTTATTTTACTTCATTATTATTTAAGGAAATTTATTATGGAATAGTTTATCTTCCGACAACCATTATAAGAAAGATAAATGACAAATAACTAGATTATTTGTCTGAATAAAATTCTCCACCATTAAAATCGTAATACAACGCCTCGTTGTATCCGCTCACAATTTCTATTGTAAGGAATTAGCTTTAATAAGGGAATTATGATTAATTAACTTATTGGAGTAATAATATTCTCAAGTCTTATTGAAAATTATATCACACATTTTTAGGTATAGCTTTGAAGCAAAATCTTTTAAAAACAGGGATGAGATTATTTATCACAATATACCACTGTCAAATTATCTTTGAATACAGTCAAACTTCATTGCTATTCTAAACATATAATAATCTAACACATACAACATGAAATAAACGATCAATACAGATAAAATGAACTTTACGTCTGTTGACAATGCCTAAAGAACCATGTATCCTCTTAATTGATTTGCAAACTGATTACCCAAAGTATTCAACTAAGACACCAGCACTTTGAGCAAAAGCCTGGAGATGTACTTGTGTGTCGTTGTATTTCCTTGTGTTGAATTTCCTTGCGTTGCGTTTCCTCATGTTGCTTGGTTCTTTGGCATTTGTAGAAAGTTTGTTCCACCAATGTCTTGGACTCTGTTATGATCACAGATAGTTATTGTCTGGATGAAGCGAGGCCTTCTGCAAGGAAGACTCGAGAATCCAGTTAGGTGTGTGAACCATAGAGCAGTGAGTGAGAGGCTTCCTCTGGACTTTTGTGTCCTAAGTTTTCCTTGGACTCTACATGGCATGGAGGATTAGGAAGAAGCAAGAGAGCCAAAGAGAGGAGACCAAGCGATGGTTCCAAGAGAGCCTTGCAAGAGCAGAAGGAACAGAAGAGAAAACATTTTTGCTTGGTAGGGAAGTTTTGAACTGAAATTGGCCACACCCCAAAAGTACCCTGAGCCAATCAGAAGTAGCTTTTCAGATTCACTTACATTCACTTACACGAGAATCCTTACATTCTTCCTGCTCAAAATAGTGAATGTTTAATCATGAACTTTTATATCTTGAAACCAGTGCAAGAGAACATTCATTGTCATCAACATTCTCTACGTAAGCAAGCAAGCATTTACATACTAAACGTGACATGCTTTCATGAATATTACATGTGTAAGTAACAAAACATGAAAATCCCTGGTTACAAATCATACTGGTTAATTCATTGGTTTTACAACATGGATAATACATTACACGTTATGAGAAACCTGATTGTCAGGGTATATTATCAAGTTGAATATTTAACATTCTTAGTAAAATGAGATGAATCATACAAGATTAAAGATTCAAACCATTGATTTGACAGTTATACGTGATTACAAATCATTACACATTTTAAATGGTATATCAGACTCTAATCATTAATTTGTCAGTTATAACAGTGATCACAGGTCATAGAGTCATTTCCAGAATTATCTAGCAAAGCTAGGTATTGTGTGCATTGTGGGTTTAAATAAATTCTTTACATTTTAGAGGGTTAACTCAACGAAGTACAACTTTCATGGATTACTTTTTAGCTGCTTTTTGCTAAATAATGAGGATCTCATGAGGATCTCATGACTAATTATCATCCATAATAAATTGGTGTTGTTTTGTTCATTGTAATTCATGAGGATCTCTCAAGGGAAGCTGGTTCACTCTGTCCTTTATTGCTTGTGACCTCTGCACCCAGGGGCCTCTTTGCAGAGATGGTCTTAATAGCAGTGTCATGCCAAAACCATTAACTGTGGTGGTATTTCCTCAGAAGCATGAAGTTATGAAGTCACATGCTATCTGGACAAAAAGTCTCTTTTGTTGTTTTATTGGCCAGATGTGAGCTTCACTAGATTTCTTGGTGCTTAAGTCAAGCAGAATCTTTTAATTTATGACATTGAGGAATTCCAGGACTAAAAGGTTGGATTTTCCTAGATCCAAGACATATTGCTTCAATTGTTCTGCATCTAATATCCTACAAAGTTAATTAGGGTGTACAAGCTAGTTTTTATCAATTGCGAACCTTTGTGAAAATTAAGTATTTTCTCTCTTTTGAGAAATTTGAAAGGTGTTCCATGCTTTTATTTCCACTTGGCTTGATTACTGTAACTCTCTGTACCTGGGGATTAGCCATTCTTCTTTAGCTTGCCTTCAGATAGTTCAAAATGCGGCTGCTAGAGTTCTAACAGGGGCTCAAAAGCGTGAGCATATTTCCCCTATTCTATGGTCTATACATTGGCTACCTGTTTGCTATAGAGTTGATTTTAAAATGCTCTTATTGGTTTTTAAGTCTCGAAATGGTTTAGAACCCTCGTACCTCTCTGACCTGCTGATAAATTACCACCCAGTGAGAGCTCTTAGGTCTGTCAATCAAAGCCCAAAATCTAGGTTAAAGTCTAGGGGTGATCAGGCATTTGCTGTAGCCGCTCCCAATCTTTAGAACAGCCTACTTCAAATTCGAACTGCCCCACACTACCCATTTTTAAATCTAAGCTAAAAACTTTTCTATTTGGTCTGGCCTACAATATGTGATGTGATGCTTTACTGTATATGCTGTTTTTGTGTCATGTCTGATTGTATTTTATGGTAATTTATGATTTATTGTACACCACATTGTTTTTAATAGTGCTTTATAAATAATAAATTGATTGATTATTGAATCTGCAGAGAACAATCAGAATAAACTCTCTAATTTGATTATTGCAAAACCGGACTCTGAGTTTTATTCTTCAATATACATATTGAGGACCCAGCTGTTACCCCTACACATCTAATCTACCCAGATCTTTACATGCTGCCTTGTTAGTAGATGATCAAAATGATTCCCTTCACCTGTGAGTGGTCATAATATTTTGCCTCATCAGTGTATATAAAAGATTTCAAAAAGCCAAAATGAAATAAATAAATCTATTTTAAAATATTATAATATTGCTGTACAATATATTTAATTGTAAAATAAAAAATGACCCTCATAATGCTTCAGTCTTGAATGTTTCTTTGTCATCAAATCAAACAGGATCAAAGAAAGAGAAAGGAGCCATTCACACCGAACGCGCCCTAGGTTAAGCTATAATAAATCTAGATGCATCGCTCCTGCACAAGATGCTAAACAACAACGAGATGCTTCACAACAGTCAAGGTTGTCCATTTAGCTCATATTTACATAGGAAAACAATTGAGAAATAGTGTGAACGGATGCAAAAACGCACAATTGGTCTTGCCAACTAATTCTAACGCTCCTTACACAGGCATTTCCTAAGTGGAATGTGAGAGGATGTTTGCAATAAAGTTTCTAAAAAAACAGACTTGATCAACCAGATTACAAAGTTCTCCTACGAGGACTACTTAATTAAAGGTAAGACATTTTTAGGCATGCCTGCCGTGGCATTAGTTGTGTGTGATCTTACCATGTATTGGATTTTAAATTGCATTGTGCCACATAACATCAAATAAAAGTTATACGGTTTTGGAACAACATGGTGGTGAGTCAATGACAGAACTGCCATTTTGGGGTGAACTATCCTTTTAATAACAGATGGATGGATGGATTAAATGTATTAATTCATTAGGGTGGGGCTATGTCGATAGCAGACAAGTTTTATTCCATTCAGTGAAGCTGGTGTTGCAGAAATAAAAATGTCACTTTTTGAGTTGTGAGATTAATCTAAAATTGAAACATTTCAGAAACGTACAATATGGTAAACTGACTTTGAACACTTGACCTGCTGACTCACTCTGAAATCACTTTCAAGGATCTATGTCCCCACATCAATTTGTTCTGAGAGCCTTTCCCAGTAACTAAATAATTGATGTGTTAAATCACTATGATTTAATGCCTGGTAAACAAATGATATTTAAATTTACACTGTGAGAACACTGTTAATGTGTTACTGGAACATTCCCATGCATGCCACTTAGCTAAAGTGAAATGTCCAATAACTCACTGATGACATATGATCTTTTATTTTACTGCAGTGGGTCCTGCGCATGTTGTAAATTTGCCTGAAGTAGTGCAGATACAGCAATCCTTGTAGAAGCAAAAAGCACAGTAGTGATTGAAAAAAAAGGTTGTGCTGTAGTGATACAAGTGATTTCATAATGAAAGTCATTGCAGGCTTACACAAACTGTACACTTTTGAGTGTATCTCTTACCATAGGCTTCTAGCGGAGGTTGGGAGAGAGCTTCAGGCTGTTGACAGCCATGGTTATCGCCCACGATGATGGGATGAACAGGGTTAAACTCAGTGTGCGATAGCTTTGTCTTTTTGTTGGCCACCACTGTTTGTTGACAGCGAGCCTCAAATTTGTTGATGCTGAGGTCAAACACGTGAACCTGAGAGAGAGAAAGAGAGAGAGAGAGAAAGAGAGAGAATTGGAGGAATTCCAGGCAGTTTTATACCATGGATTTATTCAGACCATGGATTCCGACTATCAGGCGTAGAGGACTATATTATTTGTGTACTGTTGAGACTGTTTGTGTGTATGTCTAAGTACAGTACATGTGTTTGAACAAGTGAGTGCAGATGCCTCAGAGTGTGATTATTTGGACAATGCATCTATGTGAGCTTCTAATCCAGGAAAGACTTCAAAGACATTAGTCATTACTGTACTATGTACAGTTTATACATAATATTTTTTGTTTAAACATTAGCCCTTAAAACTTAGTTTCCTAATTTTAAACCACGACTTCACATGAATAACTAATATTGGCTTTATATTTATGCTGTTTAGCCAAAGGGGAACTGGCCCCCACAGTGAGCCTGGTTTCCCCCAAGGTTATTTTTCTCTTTATCAACCAAAAGTTTTGTGTTCCTTGCCACAGTTGCCTTTGGCTTGCTCTCTAGTGGTTTAAATACAATTATTATTCACATATTTATTTATTATGTATTTTATTGCACAATTCTCTTGAATCTAAGACACTACAGATACTATAGCTTAGTTTTCTGTTAAAGGAATATTTTCTGTAAAGCTTCTTTGAAATGACGTGTGTTATGAAAAGCGCTATACAAATAAAAATTTCTTGACTTAACCCACATGCCAACCCTAAACGTAACTCTCAGTGGAGTTAAACTTTAATTTCAGAGTGAGAATATGCAACCTTCAAATCAAGCTCAATATTTTTAATAGAAACCTGATTACCAGAACCCCGGGCCCAGTAGTGCTAGAGGGAAAGATGACCACTGCTGAAATGTCTGATTTTGAATGGGGCTTGTCAGTAATTCTGCAGTTTGGGGTTGGTTTCTGGGTACATGAACTTCTAGAAGCAAAATGTCGACTACCTATGTTATCATGTTGTTAAAATATCCATGCATTCTTACAAAATACTTTGAACGCATTACATTTATTTATTTTTTATTTTTTGATTAGTCAAAAAGTATTTATGGCTCAGGTGATTGGCTTTAAACAAAGTGCATGTGAAACTGAGCACCCAGAAGCAAAGAAAGCAGATTTCAAATCACATCTTTCTGGGAGATACTGCGCCAGCCAAGCAACTATCATGGAGATGAGTGGCAGTGCTAACACATACTGTAGCTTTCTAAAGGTATAATAGACATCTTTTCAGCAAACGATGACCTATCACCGATGTACCCTTGAGCAAGGCGGATAGCTAAAGGGGGTTGTCTCTGTATTAAGTGTACTGTAAGCTTTACCTAAAAGTGCAAGTTGCTGTTTGTGGAAATATGCATAAGTATCTGGCAGGTACACAGATGACAGATAAATCTCTACTTGAGGTTGACAGAGCCCTGGGTGACAGATGAAGTCTGTGAATTGCATTATTTCATCTTCTGCTACATTCAGCAAGAAATAATCAAATTATACAGAGAGAGAGAGAGAGAGAGAGTGAGAGTGAGAGACGGGTGATTATAATTCTTATCCACCTCGTTGTCATTCATGCATCATGCTGCCCACCTACAGTAAGCATGGTCGCTGCTTTGGCAGATGAAAGACAGAGATGGGATGAGATGGAGAGAGGGGGCAGGATGCAGGCTTGGGTACTCATTAGTAAATATTTGTCAAGAGGCATGCCTCATAATTAGTCAGTGAGTATAAATCTTAACAGGCCGATGATATTCTAGGCTGCTGACGCAGCGCTGTAGAGGACACATACCAAGTCAAGACTAATGATACCATCTGTAGCCACAAGAGTAACACCAAATCTAACACAACATGTTTGTGGCTAAATGCTCCAAAGCCCATCTAATGAACAGTGATTGTTTGACAGTACATTCAGAGTATTTTATTGCTCAGATGTTGCTCTTATTTTTCGATTACTGCTGCATTTCGTTGTCGTTGTACTTATAATCTGCACAATGACAATAAAGTTGTATCTAATCTAATCTTATGTAACATTTTCAGTGTTAAAATACTTTCTCTTATACCAGCTTAATATACAGAGATAACTATTAGAAAGCCATTCATAGGTTTATTTTTGTGAAACTGTAAATACTGCAATGAAAATTCCTCTCTATGTTAGGGCAACCCATTTCAAGAGAGACAATAACATTGAGTCAACAGATGGCATGAGTTGGGGCAGGACTATCTGTTTGTTTGATCAATGACAGACTGGGGGCAGTTTCAGAAAGCTATTTTGAAAAAAATATATATTTTAGCAATTTTGTTTGGTGGCACTAGGGCACTAGGAGGGGGCAATATATATAGTTTTGAAATAGTTCTGCATTTTCTCACAAAACGTTTAGCGTTCACTCACAATAAGTGCAATCCCTCACAATTATTTTGGGTACCCCCATAATAGCTTTATCCATCCCTTACTAAAATTAACCATAGTTCAACTATGGAATTTGTAGTAAAACTTTAACCACAAAATTTACCTTGGTTTTACTACAGTAATGTCTAGGTTACTAGTGTAACCCACGTTCCCTGATTGAGGGAACGATATGTTGTGTCGATTTTGGGAACCTACATGTGATGTTATTCCATCCGCTTTGTTAAGGAGGTGGTGGAATCAATTGGTCCGAGCGTGTTATCGATTGTCAACAGTAGCCTGACCACTGGTATTGTTCCCAGCTGCTTCAAGCATGCTGTTATTCAACCTCTTCTTAAGAAAGCAAACCTTGATCCATCTGATATGAGCAGCTATCGACCTATATCAAAATGATCCTTTATGTCAAAAATATTAGAGAAGACGGTGCTTGCACAATTAAATGATTTTTTAGCTATCAATAATTTGCTCGATAAATTTCAGTCAGGCTTCAGTGCTGGTCATAGCACAGAGTCAGCTCTGTTGAGAGTTTTAAATTATATTTTATTAGATGTGGATTCTGGTAGTCCTTTTGGTCTTCTGCTGCTGGATCTTTCAGCTTGATCAGCTTTCGATACAGTCGATCATGACATTCTTATCAATTGCCTAAGAGACCAGGTTGGTATTCAGGGGTTAGCCTTGGATCGGGTATCTTCATATCTGAAGGGTAGAACAATTTCAGTCTGTTTAGAGAACTGTTCTTCATCAGTTGTTCCTTTAACATGTGGGGTCCCTCAGGGCTCCATTTTGGGACACGTTTTATTCTCCCTCTACATGCTTCCATTAGGAAAGATCTTTGATATGCATGGCATACACTTCCATCTGTATGCTGATGACTCTCAACTTTACTTTCCTATTAAACATGGGAAGCACCCTTCTTTTGAGTCTCTGCATAAATGCATGGCAGATGTGAAGTGTTGGTTGGCAAACAACTTTCTTCAATTAAATCAGGATAAGTCAGATTTTATTGTTTTTGGTCAAAGGGGATGTGAGGTAAATTTAGAAAGAAATTTGTCACTGCTTCCAGGGAAAAAACTTCCCTATGTAAAAAACCTGGGTGTTATTTTTGACTCTGAGCTAAAGTTTGATCGACAAATAAATGCTGTTGTTAAAAATAGTTTTTTCCATCTTAGATCTATAGCAAAGTTGAAGTCCATCATTTCTTTTGATGATTTGGAGAAGGTTGTGCATGCTTTTGTGTCTTCTCGATTGGACTATTGTAATGCTTTGTATCTGGGTGTGAGTCAGGCCTCTCTCTCTCGCCTGCAGCTGGTCCAGAATTTAGCTGGTAGGCTTTTAACTGGAACAAGGAAAAGAGAGCATATTACCCCAGTATTAATTTCGCTGCATTGGTTACCGATCAAATACAGAATCAAGTACAAAGTGTTGAATTATGTATTTAAGGCTCTTCATGTTCTTGCACCTGGGTACATCTCTGCTTTAATAAGTTTGAACCAACCTTCAAGGTCTCTCCGCTCTGGTGATCAGCTGTGTCTGTCAGTTCCTCGATCTCGCCTAAAGACTCAAGGTGATAGAGCTTTTGCGGTGGCAGCCCCTAGACTTTGGAATGAGCTTCCATTGGACATAAAATCATCTCAATCTCTACTCTCTTTCCAGGGGGCCTTAAAAACATATTTATTTTCCCTAGCTTTTAATTAATTGCATTATAAATTGAACTAGGTCAATTTTATCTTATTCTTGTTTTATTGGTTTTAAATGTTTTTTGCATTCTTAAGCTGTATTTATGTGATTTTTTTTTTATTATTTATTTTTTGTAACTCCATGTACAGCACTTTGGTACCAGTGTGGTTTTTGAAAGTGCTCTATAAATAAAATTGAATTGCATTGAATTGAATTGGTACGCTCGGCACCATACTCAACTACCTTGACGACTAGCTGATCTTAGCTCACTCCAAGTTGGATGGTTCTGGCCAGCCAGCGTAACAGGATGGAAAGCGTAAGCCACCCGTCCAAGCTCTGTGCGAGGGGCACTAAGGGGATGATAGTTTTTGACATACACAGTGGGGCTTCACAGCGGTGGGGAGCAGGTAGTGTTGCATCGGGAGGCAGTGTTGCGTCCTGAGGCAAGTGTGCTGAGAAAAAACTCAATGCAGTTACCTTGAACTAATTGCTTTGAAGAGAAAACTTAATTCTCAGCTTGTCAACCAATTGCAGGCATAATACCACAGCAGCATTTCAATTGTTTGTGCTTGTTGTTGAGAGTGTTGTCTTTATTGGATCACACTGTAATAGGTTTCCTTTAGAGGTCAGGTGTAATTTAGCCCATATGTGCCATGTGTTAGTAAATAACAGTGAAATTTGCCACAGCATGGCAGTCCAAACTGTTGGGACTGTGAGACTGACAGGTGATGAGTGAGGCAGCCTTAGACAAGTGCTTGAGACCAGCTGTGTGATTTGAGACTAATTGCTAATGATGTGCCACTGGATAGATGTCATGGCTCTTGACTCATACAGACAGAGTGTGTGTGTAGCTTACAGGTACAATCAGGCACTGTTGGAAAGACATCCTACTGTCTAGCAGCTACTGTGTTTTATTAACATTCATTATGCACTTCATATGGGGGCATATTTTTGTCTCTGTGAATATCGCTAAGAGACTTTCATGTGAGAAAAGAAGGCTTTTCACTGTGATCACTTAAGATGCGATGCATTTTTTTATGTTTTGGTTAATACTTGCTTGACTTTATCACTACAGCCAGTTATCTGCATATTTTATATATTCTTATTCAACTACTTAAAAGGCAGTAGAATTCTGTGTTTTTACAAAGCATAACTTATGTTTTGGGCAAAATAGCATTGATTTTCAATTTTTTAATGCTGGACTTGAATGTGAGCTAGACACAAGTTTGTGGAAAGGGTAAGATTATCAATTAATAATTACTTAAATTTTGGTGTGTTACTCACACAAACCCTATCCTATGGCTTCAGAACACTTGATATTTAGAGTATTAGTCATGTGTAATACATCTATGGTGCTTATTTGTTGTTGTCTTTTTTGGAACTTGACAGCCCCTGGTCACTATGAACTGTAATTTTATTGCAAAAGCTGTGCAACGACTAATACAGAACGCAGGTGTCTCTGCATGCATTTTTTTAAAAACCTGAATCACTTATTAACTTGACACAGTGTCTAAAAATGAGCCAGTCATCCGTGAGACACTGAAGAAACAGCGAGATGCGGTGCAGCAGGTATGGACGTTCTTCCAGTGCGTGTTTACACAGGAAAACAATGGCAAAACCGAGCAGACGCAAGCAATAACACATTCGAAGTGAACAGCCCCTCATCCGTTCGCGTGTATCTGTGAGTGGGAGCGCATGCGCGAAACAAGTTCGAACAAGATAGGCCTATATTTTTTCCCCATAAATTACAAACCCGAACCCTACTTAAAAACCTCTGTCCCGACCCTGGCGGCTTCTAACATGAACTGCTCTAAAAGCACTGACAACATCGTGTTCGCGCATGTACCCAGAACATCATGTTACCCCTCAAGCGGTTTTTTTTTATTTATTTTTTTGTGATTTTTATTTTTTATTTTTTATTTTTTGCAGAGCTTTCCTACCGGGGCGGATTAGACCGGTCCACCCGGCCAAGCAAACACAGAAGCAACATTGAAAGCAACATAGAGATACGGTGTGGTTATGTCTAGAAGGAATGGCTCGCAATAGTCACGTTTGTGTACTGTACTGTAAGTCTGTTCGAACTAAAAAAAAAAAAAAATGCATCTCTACTACAGCACATTATACTGTAATATATAAATATTTGCATAGAGAGACAATAATTAAATCTTTACTCTAATGTAAAGTAACCTCTGTTTTAAGGCGAGGCTGCCCCTTGTTTCTAATATAACAACTTTAATTATATGAACACACTTTTAATTGCTCAGTCTAGACAGACCAGAACTTGGTCTTTATATACCCTGTAAATACTCCAGGAGGTTAATATCGGTGGCAGTACAACAAATTTGGACAGACAGCAATCAATAATCCATCTGACCTTGGTCAGACCTGTTGAATAACACCAGAGCTCTCTAGTGGCAGTTTTGGGGTACTGCATTAAAACACACTTGCAAAGCACACCACTACACATAACATGCAATCAAGATGACAGAATAATTGCAACCATTATTACCCCAAGGGTGTCTTTTTTCAGAATAGAGACAGCCTAATTGATTTTTCAAATGAATATGCTGACAAGCTAATTGTTTTTGCAATTGGAAGATTAATGCATGCAGAATGAGATTATGAGCAGTGAAGGATAAGTAACAGGGAGCTATTTACAGAGGCTGCTGACCACAGTCACAGTTATTAGCAGTAAATATAGTGCTGTAAGGAATGCTTCTCATACTTGATTGTGCAATCCCAGATTTTGATGGTCCAATCTGAGCCTCAGGAGATGAAGACTTTGAGATAGAAGTGATACCAGCTCACTGCCTCAACAGTCATGTTGTGGGCATTATACGTGTCTAGGAACTGGCTAGAGAAGGATTTGGAGCACTGTGAAACAGACACACACACACACACCCTTTGGTGGTTAAATTCTGATTCATGTCAAGGTTTAACTATGAACGTCTCACCCGCGTTACAAGATAAGTAACGTCAATGTCCCATTTTTTTTTTTTTATCTGGATGTGTCCAGATAAAAAAAAAAAAATGGGACATTGACATTACTTATCTCGTACGTATAGCAATCAGTCGCAATACTACATTATTTTTTCTTCTAAAAACGAACATGGATAGACATGAGATTTGGCAGAGGGGAAGATTATCAGTGAATAAAACACAAAACTATGTATCTTATAGCATTAGATATATAGTCATATGGACTACTTTTATTGTGCTTTTGTTTATTTGTATGTCATTGTATAGAAATAGCTACTAAAAGATTCTTTAAAAATGTCTACTTTTGTGTTTTCACTCCTGAAATGAGGGTGCTCCAGGCGACATCCATCCACTAAGAATGATCCATCTGCTGAACATAACTCTGGCTAGGACACAACTTTTTATATATCTATCCCCTATATTAATAACCACCCCATTGCCTAAGATACAGAGTCTGGGGCAAAATGAAAATTGAGTGTCCAATACGTCACACATAAAACTCTGAACCCTGAACCAAACTTCTTGGATCTTAACACACCACCAAAAAACATGGTTTGTGTCCCCATCTTCTGATTGTCATTGCCAACAGGTGTGTTTGTTTTTAAGACCAAGCCTATACAATCTAGAGGGGGTCCAGCCGCTAGGTGGAACCAGGACAAAAAGAAACAAAAAAGGCGCTCAATTTCCTAAGACAGTCAAGTGAATGTCCATTGAGTTGGTCCACTCGGCTGCAATGTGAGTACCATAAAATAACTTACTCCATTGACTTTATGAAGGACATCACTTGCTGGGCATATGAATGTTTACGGCCATCCTTAGCATCTATTCTCAATTTGGCTAGGAACATCAGTGCAAAAGCGACCTTCCATTGATGTAAGAGTTTCTTGCATTCCTTGAATCAATCACATTTCTCTCTTGTCAAATTCTGTCTGGGAACAAGAAAATTCTGTGGTTCCAAGAAAGCCTTCCATTACTCCTCGCCTCACATAACACGAGATCTTTATCAGATGATCTCGGAAATTTGGCCAAAATTGATTGGGGCCTGTCTCCCTCAGCAGATCGCTGAGCTGGAACCCTGTGAGCTCACTCGATTTCCAGCTTATGGCCTGTTATGTCGAGCAGACTCGAAAAGATCCTGTCCAGGAATTTCACCATATCCTGACCCTCTTCCTGGCCTCAGGAATTCCAACAATACGACCCTCTTCATGGCCTCAGGAATTCCAACAATACAGATGTTATTCCAACAGCTATGGTTCTTCATGTTCTCCAACTTCTCCAAGACATGCTACAAATCCACCTTGGTTGCTAGCGGATTAGCAGATAATTCCATCTCCGATGACTCCAGATAATCAATCCATTTCTTGACATCCCCCACTCTTGTAACCACCTCAGTGAATTTTGTCTCCATGGCAGTGATTGATCGACATATTACAGCAAGATCCTACAAGTCAGCAATGATCATCTTCAGCATTGCCGACATGTTCAAAATTTCTCATTGAATTCCTAATTTCAAATTGACTCCCGATTCGGGGCCTCCATGTTGGTGTCAACTTGAGCACATAAGTGTCTTTTAATGTCTCAAGAGCTCAAGGATTTTGAATTAATTGACATATTGTTAAATCAGATTTATGACATTAATAGTGTTGAAACTAGCAAAGTGTGCAGAGCTCACCGTTTACACGTCCGAACCTCGCATGGCATTTAGTGATTCCGCAGAGGATAACTCTTAATAGAAAATTATTTGGTCAAGATAGGCCAGATTTATCTAAATGTCAAGAGGTTAAAAGTGAGTTGTGTCTCTGCAATCAAAGCTTTATTTTCTTAGTAATGGAGGGAAATTTTAGAATGTGTGATAGAGCTGCTCCCAGACAGAGAAGCAGTTCTGCTCATGTTTGTGATAAACCAAAAATCCTGTTTCATCTGTACAGCTTTAAGGGTTGCTGCATTAGCATGACACATACAAGCATACAGTATTTCTATAATTTTGGCACAGGGCAGATGCCTTGATAAGAGGTTTAAGGAAATACAGTTATACCCAGTAAAGAGACCAGTTTGAACAATGTTGACCGGGAGTTAAAGTTGAAGTTTCAATCAACAGAGAGAGAGAGTTTACTGAGGACAAAGTTCTCTACATTTCTATTGGCAAAAGACAGAAAGAGAAAATGAGTTGAGGCACTAACCCCGAACTTAGATTACAGAAGCAACAATAATTATAGGCATATGCATATGAATTTACATCATCTCTTACGAGTACAGAGATCTGATATGTGAAAAGTGCAGATTATTCTAGAAATCTAACAAGCATAACATTATGTTTAACTATGTGAATGCAATCATTCAAAGATTATTTTCTCAAAACACAAAGTCAAGTTGGTAAGCAGAAATGGGTCAGAGGTGAGTTTTCTCTTTTGAAAAACTGGTGTCCAGTTTCTCTGATGTAGTCATATGATTCTCAAAACTACAAACAATCCCTCCAATGACATCGTTAGACAAAAAAAAAAATTCTCCCAAGGTTGAGAACCTCATTGGGACACCGGCCTTATCAGCTGGAACAAAATATAATGCATCCAAAAGGGGGCCTGGGTAGCTCAGTGAGTAAAGAGTCACATGGGGTAACCTCCTCGTAGTCGCTATAATGTTGTTTGCTCTCGGTGGGGCGCATGGTGAGTTGTGCATGGAGCCTCCACATGCACTATGTCTCCACGGTAACGCGCTCAACAAGTCATGTGATAAGATGTGTGGGTTGACAGTCTCAGGCGCGGAGGCAACTGAGATTCCTCCTTCGCCATGTGGATTGAGGCGAGCCACTACGCCACCATGAGGACATAGAGTGCATTGGGAATTGGGGATACCAAATTGGGGAGAAGAAGAAAAGGGAAAAACCAACAAAAACAATGCATCCAAAAGCAACAGAAAAGTTAGGCAGACATATACCTTTAGTGATGAATGCTAAAAATGTATGTGTCAGTAATTAATGACCAAAAACTTAAACCCAATAAAACTCTTAAAGTGAACAAGAGATCGATTAAATAGTTGCAACCAGGGGCGTAGATTCTGGTAGATCTCCCCCACCCAGTTTTGCAACTCACATGCATACTTGTTCTCTGGGAGCCGGGCTAAATGAGAAATTACTTTTAACTGCATTCCTGACATGGGTCGGACCCTCAGTCACACCTCAGAGGCCAAATAAACAAATTATCTGTAACATTCATAATTATAACATAACCAGAATAATGTATTCAACTCATCAATAGGCTGAAGAGACAGGGGTAAATCCACTTCTTCAGAAGTATTAAAGTAATATTCCAGGTTCAATACAAGTTAAGCTCAATCGACAGCATTTGTGGCATTGATTATCACAAAAATGTATTTGACATGCCACTTCTTTGTTTAAATAAAGCAAAAATCGGTGTTCTAGTGAGGCACTTACAATGGAAGTGAATGGAGCCAATCCATAAAAGTAAAAAAAAAAACTCACTTTTTCAAAAGCATAGCCACAAGACACAAACAATATGTGTTAACATGATTTTACTTTGAGAAAATTTCTAAATAACTTTTCTGTGTAAAGTTATAGCCTATTGTATAACTTCATTGCCATGACGATGCCACATCAACAAATCCTAAAACGACTACAAAAATGACGATTTAAACAACTTTATAGCTCAAATAATATGTGAGTTTTAACAGAATAATTAATTAAATTTAATTCAAATAATCCTACTTATAAAATTACAAGCTTCACATTTCTGCCTTTAAACCCTCTAAAAATGTGCCTCTCACTTCCATTGTAAGTGCCTCAATGGAACCTCGATTTTGCTTCATTTTTTTTCATTTTTTCATTTTTGTGGTAATCAACTTTATGCTACAAATGCTGTCGATTGAGCATAACTTGTATTGAACCCGGAACATGTGTTTGTATGTGTGTTCTGTGTAGAAGTTACATGAAGTGGAGAGATTTTTGAGTCAGTATGAGCAAAATTTTAAAAGACATGTATGCATTTGTATGCAATGACAGTAATTTTGAACCAAACAAGTTGTAAAGAGCAAAAGTCAGCATACAGATGAGAAACTAAACTATGTCTGTGGTGAAGATGAATTCTGGGTAAGTAGGGCTCATCAGGGTGTAGAATAGAAGCATGCCATGCCTCTGATTGGTGAAATCGTATAGTGGTGGAAGACACGGAACAGATTTGTTAGAAAAGTTAGAAAGTCAATTCAAGTCATCTTTATTTGTATAGTGCTTTTCACTGTAACTTTACAATAAGGTTCCATTTGTTAACATTAGATTAATTCTTTTATAGCATTTATTAATCTTGGTTAATGATAATTTCAACAAACACATTTTTAAAATCAAATGTTGTATTTATGTGAATTTAATGTATTTAATGAACTAACAATGAACAATTGTATTTTTATTAAAAAACATTCATAAATACTGTAAAAAATAGATTGTTCACTGTTTGTTCATGATACCTAATGCATTTACTAATGTTCACAAATGGAACCTTATTATATATTATGTCGTTTGAGCTTAACTTGTATTGAACCTGGAACATTCCTTTAACAGATTTGTGTTAGTATGTGTGTTCTGTGTAGAAGTGACATCAAGTGGAGGAATGTCTGAGTCAGTATGAGTAAAATTTTAAAAGACAGAACGTGTGTTTTTATGCAGCGTCAGTCATTTTGAGCCAAACAAGTCGTACAGAGCAAAGGACAGCATACAGGTTAGAAACTAAACTATGTCTGGGCTGTCAAAATGAATAATTATAAAGGCTGGTCTTCCTCTGGGTGAGAAAGAGGAGGAGATAGAATGTTATTGCCTGATATCCCACATGCTTCTGCAATGGCAGTGCAGTGACAGACAACTAATAAAAACACCTCCTCTCTTCTTGATAAAAGGGACTTTATATAAACAGTGACTGCCCAGCAGGAGGCAACCACCACAAACACAAGCCACCACTCCCAGACTCTGAAACACTAGGATAATGAGATTGAGACTGTAAACATCTGAGAGAGGGATGTAGGCAAATCAAAACTGTTTGAAATATTTTTTTTATAAAGTAAAGGGAATGCATATTTATTATACAGACAGATAGATTGATTTATATTGTACTGCATTTATACACAAACATATGTATCTGAATTATTACATAATTAATCAACGATTCTATAACTATTTGATTCTATTTTAATTAAATCATTATTAATTGTACGAGAGAGAGAGAGAGAGAGAGAGAGAGAGAGAGAGAGAGAGAGAGAGATTTTAGTTTCTTCATGTGATTTTGTTGTTATATTAGGTGACTATGTGTATTAATAGGCCTGGTGTGTATGCTTGTTGTCGTGCTCTGTCCTCATTTTCTGAAGATGGTGAGAGGCCCTGCATTTCATTAAAGATTAGGGAGAAAGACTCCCATCCTAGAAAGATAGCACCTACCTATTGCAGTGTCTAAAATAATTTAGTGTTGGATTGTTTATATAACACGTGACTGCCATAGTCACAGACTTTAAGGATTTTAGTTGCTGTCCTTGGTACATTCTTGATGAAGAGAAGTAGTAGTCATAACTTACCTCTATAACCTGTGACATCTGTACATAAGTTCTGTAAAATAAATGATGGGAACTGATTGATATTATGGCTATTATTATGGATTATTGTTTGCACAAAGGTGGAAACAGACCATGTTTGTAAAGTGCTCAAATGTTTGAAGTATGTGACCTTTCAGAATCTCCAAAAATGTTGTAATGTGACACCTCTAATTGAATTTGCATATGACTATAATTTATTGTGAATGTTTTGAAAGTGGGTCTTCTTCTTTTTCTTCTGTATTACTGACCTTCTGGATCCCATAGATATGTGATGTAAATTGGAACTGCAGAGAACAATCAGTAAACTTTCTCGGTTGATTGCAAACCTGAGTCTGAGTTTTTTATTCCTTAATATTCATATTGGGGACCCAACTGTTACCCCCAACAATAGATGGATGGATGAATGGATGACCTTGTATATCTTTTATTTCTCAGTGCCATCAAGAAAAAGTAAATTGATTAGTTTATGAAGTCAAAAGTTGTTCCACAAGCTAAAGACTAGAGAGAAAATGTCTACAATGAGTAAGATATTTACTTTAAACTATTCCACTAAATTCATGGTTAAGGTCCTTATAGGAAACGATAGTGACTCAGAAAAAGTCCTTTACCTTGAAACTGTATTGGACAATATTCTGTGGAGCATGTGAATTGTTTGCTGTTAGTATTCTGGTGAATTCTTATTTCAACTCCTGCACTGTAAAAAATGTCAGTAATTTTAACAGTAAAATACTGTAAAAATGCAACAGAAATAAAATGTTAATTGATTAACAAATATTAACTGTAAAATATACAGTCAAATGTTTTAATATATTTTAAAAGACAATACAGTAGTTTTTACAATAAAATTATGTAAAAATTTAATTATTTAAATGTATAAAGTAAGATTTTCCTGTATAATTAATGGTAAAAAGAACAAGAGAGTACATGTACTTTTTTTTTATTGTAAATTATTGTTAAAATTACAGTAAAAAATTGTAATCAGGTGTTCCCACAATTCCCTGCGTGACCCATTACATTTCATTATATTTTTTGGGAATAGTAACGTTTCATCATATTTTTAATATCAGTTACATACACTGGGGTGTTCTGTGTTATATATGATGTATTTTAGTTAATGTTTACTGCATTATTTAAATCTCACATGTGTTACCATGATGGTGTTTAGTGTTTGTGTGAGTGATACTGAGAACTGTCTCAATATGTTTAATGGTTACTGCTCCTGGAAGAGCCACTACTGATGAACATCATGTCATCATGTGCCCTTCTGTAGTTACTACAGCAGTTAACAAATATCTTATAAAGTAAACAACAGATTTGTAGTTTCAGAAGGCATGTTTATGATTTTTTTTATACTGTAAATTTAACAGATTTATTTATTTTTATAGCGCCAACGTGTAAATTACAACCATTTTAAACTGTAAAATGTACTGGTTGTTCTGTAAAGTGGTTTACATTTTAACTGTATTTTTTACATAATTATTCTGGCAACCAGCTGCTAGATTTTATTTTATTTTTTGTAAAAACAACAGGATTTTTTTAAAGTGTGTGGAACACAAGAAAAATAAATATAAATGATGTCACTACAAAGTGTCATCATGTGCAGTCCGACCACAGGCACTCCAGGTATACTTACTGCCTCAGTTATGTCCAGCTGGTCTGGAGGCTTCACAAGAGTCTTTCCCTGCATCCACTCTTCTCCTTCACCAGTGTCATTCCCATCCTCATCATCCTACAGGACAAAAAAAAAAAAAAAAAAAAAAAGGTTTGAAATTCTGAGCGCTGTGTTTGATATATGTGACAAAGCATTAATTTCCACAAGGATAAAAAGTGGTTTGAAAGTTACCTCCTTCTTTCCATTGGCTTTTACACCCTTTGCAACAGGTGCCTTTCACTGGATATGAACATTAGATCCCTGCATTTGAAGAGAAAAAATGAAATATTTGTTGAGGCACATGAATATAATGCAATGCTTTTACAGAAAGCCATCAGTTATTACTCATTTGCATTAAAGGTAAATTGCATTATATTCCTATAATTTGCATGAGCTATAACTTCGTAACCATACCAATTTAAGATTTCACTGTCGCAGGTTTGTGAGGCACTGGCATTTTTAGCTTTCAAATAAGTAATGTTTATTACTTTGGCGTTCAGGCCTGTTATACAACCGATTAAGCTCAGAATGTAGCTCCACTTTTAAAAACTTTCAAATAACATCAACAGCATGCTCTCTTCCAAACTGCTCGTAGCATTACGTGCAGGTGTATACACGTTGTCATAGCGACTGCATCGCCTGACGCCACATTGTACTGCGCATGCGCAGTGTGCAGCGAGAGGTGTCTCACCTCTTACTCCGAAGAACTGCAAAGCAATGTTTTTATAATGTGCAAAAATAATTCACACCTTTCTTCCCTTTAATTCAGCTCGATGAATGTTACTTTATCTCACACATACATACGTTAAAAATACCCCAAACAATGGCTATTATTATTGAACATGTCTGAATGTAAAGTACGGAAGTAAATAAGGCGGGGCTTTGTTTGTGAATTAACCGTCATTCTGTTAGTGTAGCGGGTAAGAGAAATTACTACATTATCCACCTCCGAAATGAAGGATCGCCTGGTCGATTTAGCAGCCGTAAGTATTTTATTGGCTTACTCTGCGTTTTTTGGGATTAAAGTTATTGTTTAAGATTTTGCTCTAGTTTACTTAGTTTCACAATCGTAAATACAACGCAATAACATGTTTACAGAGATGTCTCGTGTTTCTCCAGTATTGCCCAAATGCATAGTATTCATGTTTGGTGTTAAAACAAAGCTTTACAAAACGATTTAAAGCGTGGTGTTTACGACCAGTTTGTAACCATACACCAAAAAACTCCAGCTGTCTCTGAGACATGTATTTTGACTGTCTGTAAACACACTCCTGTTCAGAGCTGCAGTGACATCAAAACTCCTGTGGAGTCAAATGCTTTCCTTGAGGAATTCCTCCCTAAGGTTGGTTTGTGTGTCCTGTCTATGTATTTATGTATGTTTCTACCTCTCTACCTACTACCTACCTACCTACCTACCTACCTACCTGCCTACCTATCTACTTACCTACCTTCCTACCTACCTACCTACCTACCTAGCTAACTAGCTAGCTTTGTGTCTTTCTGACCTCCAATTCAATGTTAAAGACATCAGCATTTTTTTGGTGTTGAGAGACTTGAATATCATATCATATCATGTTAACAGGTAGATGAGGTTCAGAAACTTCTTGAAAGGATTTCCTATTGTGTGGAAGTGGTGAAGCTGAGACATTGTACCATTTTGACAGAGGTCAAACCACAGCTACGTGAGTAAATGTGTGCACAAAAAACATTGCACACTGTGTTTGGGTTATGTCTTTCAAATTTGTTAAAGGAGTAGTTTTCACCCAAAAATGAAAATTCTATCATTTTCTCACCCTCATGCCATCCCAGATGTGTTTGAATTTATTTATTTCACCTGCTGAATGTAAATGAAGATTTTTAGAAGAATATTTTAGCACCGTAGGCACATAGCAAGTGAATGGTGTCCAGAATTTTGAAGCTTCAAAAAGCAAATAAAGGCAGCATAAAAGTAATCCATACTTCTCCTGTGGTTAAATCCATGTCCTCTTTTTTAGATGTGAAAGAGGAACTTGAGCATTTTAACAGTGAAATCAAGAGGACAGCGGATGTAATCAGGATTAAACTGAAAGGTGATTGCATTACAGCTTTTGTGTGTGTTTGTTTGTTTGTGTGTTTTTATCATTTTTTTGCTGGAAAACACGTGATGATTTTAAGGGATTATTTGACTTGCAAATATTGTTGCTTGATCATCTGTCCTAGAGCATTTATTTGTATTGGACTATTTGCTCAAATCATTCCCTTGTTTTAGTTTTTATTTGGAAATGTGTAAGCTACATTTCCTCGTTTTCTTGTGCAATAAAGAACATTATATGCTAAAATTGCCTCTATATCTATATAGATTGAAAATCTATCTTATTTGTCACTTGTGTTTTGTTTGCAATAAGGAAAATCTTGTCATCACTTTCATAATTGTTACCTTGAAAATGCATAATGCTTTATCGGTTGTTCATATAGATTTGGAAGGAGGTTTTACACAGAATGAAAATGCAAACAGTGGCTCTGTGTACTGCCGTATCCAGAGTACTCAGGTGAGATGTGACAATCAACTTCTGCTATAAATGATATTTTCTCTTAATTTTTAAAGCTGATTTGTGTGATTTTCTTTTTTTTTGTGATATTAAAATTCTTCCTTGTATAACTATACTATACTATACAAATAGTACTATACTGTACTGTTTGTTTGAGAAGCCCATCCATCCTGAAACATCAACATTGGTTCTATCAATAGTTTTATTTTGGGTGGGACTCTTTATTTGTAGAACAAATGGAAGGCTACGGGAGTTTGAAAATATTTTTTTAAATTACACACTTGAGCTTTAAACTAATTTTGAAGCCTCGAATTCATATTTATTTAGTCACCTGTTTTAATTCTCTCACTATTTCACTTTTATTTTATTAATCCATAGCACACAGTGCTTTCACTGAGGTTTGGAGAAATAATGAATGTGTATAACCAAGAACTGACAACTTTCCGAAAAAGAAGCAAAGAACAGATCCAAAGACAGTTGGAGATCAGTGAGTGAAATAAGACATACTTAACACAGAAAGCTTAATCATCATTTAAATAAATCTGCTTTAGACATAGTTCTTATGTTTGACCTGTTTTGAGATTGTCATTTATTTGTAAATTTAAGACAGTAATCATTAAAGTATAGTTCACCCATAAATGAAAATTCTCTCATCATTTACTCACCCTCATGCCATACAGGCATCATGTGTATGATTTGATTTCTTCTGCAGATCACAAACAAAGATTTTTTTAGAAGAATATCTCAGCTCTGTAGGTTCATTCAATGCAATTGAATGTTGGCCAGAACTTTGAAGCAGGGACATTATCGTTAACGAAAACTAAAACTAATAAAAAAACATTTTTGTTAACTAAAGTAAATAAGATACAAATATTACTAACTAAAATAAATTAAAAAGCACACAAAACTCTAAAATTCTAGTGACTCTAAAATGCAATGAATGCACACAATACTATCTGTGGCACCAAAATAAAGGTTAAAAGCCTACTAAATTGAAGTTGCACCTGCGCTCTCACAGAGATGTTTAACAGGCATTCCTAAGCTATACTGTGTCAAAGACAGTAGAAATGAGGTAATGACAAAAAGCATTACACAAACTAAACAAACGACACGGAACATTATCATCATATGAAAGGACACACATCTGGGCCACTAGTTCAAAAACGAGAAGACGCATTTGTTAATTTATTCATAGACACGGGCATGTCTACTAGACTTTGCAACACGCTCGCCTTCCGAAAGTTTATTGTCGATCTCAAATTTAAGTCATTAATATCTGTTCATGTTACCAAATGTTATAGTGGTACTGGATTTCAGTTTTATGTAATACATTCTCAAAAGTACAAACAGGGACTGAGGACTATTATTGGTATTTTTTTCCCCCCTCCCAGTTTATTTTAAAGCGCCATTTTATTTAATGTTTGAATCTTTGTTCCTTAGTTGGCACTAATTGGAAATGCATTTATTGCAAAAGCAAAGTGAGCAGGTTGTATTGCTTTCTAACAATAAATAATATTATTGTTTAATATGTATATTTGCTTAATTATTATCTGTTAAAGAAATTAACTAATTAGCTAAAGTACTTCATACATTATTCAATCTCAAAAATTAAAATTACTTAAACTAAAACTGAAATAAAAATAAATAATAACTAAACAGAAATATTTTTATTTAATAAAAACTAATAAAAACTACAAAAATCAAACAAACAAGAAAAATACTAAAACTGAAATTCAAATGAAAATTGAAAATAATATAAAATAAAAATAAAATAAAAAATATACTATATTAACAGTGCTCCAAAAGGACTTTAAGGCTGCATAAAAGTAATCCATATGACTTCACTAGCGATATGATAGGTGTGTATAAGAAACAGATCAATATTTAACAAATTTTTATTATAAATCTCCACTTCCACTTTTTACATTCTTCTTTTTTTTGTTTTTGGCGATTCACATTCTTCGTGCATATCACCACTTACTGGACACGGAGGATTATTTATAGTAAAAAAGGACTTCTATATTGATCATTTTCTTATAAACCTATGTAATGCTTCTTGAGACATGGATTTATCCACTAGATTTTTGTGGGTTACTTTTATGCTGCTTTTTAGAGCTTCAAAGTTCTGGCCATCATTCATTTGCATTGTATGGACCAACAGAGCTACTCTTCTAAAATTCTTTGTGTTCAGCAGAAGAAAGAAAGCCATACACATCCCTTAAAGATCCTACAATTTACATAATTATTCACATAAATCTATCATCAACTTATGAACCTTCTAATAAAAAGGTCTCAATAAAAGCAAGCATGTAAAGTTTTTTTTTTTACTGTTTTTTTTTTTAAAGGTGGCAGAGTTGTCAGCGAAGAGGAGACTGAGGATTTGCTACAGAGCAACAACCCTTCTCTCTTTACCTCAGATGTAAGTTTTAATGTTATGTTAACTGAATGCATATCACGACCACTTTAATTTTTGCTGTTTTCCACTAATGCTGTCCCAAATGTTTTGGTAACCCTTTGTGTGTAGATGCTTTCTGGCTCACTCATCACGGGACAAGCACTGAACGAGATCGAGTCGCGACTTAAGGATATTCTCGGCCTGGAGGCCAGCATTCGAGAACTGCATAACATGTTTATGGATATTGCAGTGTTAGTGAACAGTCAGGTAAGCTGGCTTCAGACACCAAAGAATGATAGAAACAATTGTAGATCAACAACTTAATACATGGTTGAGGAAGAACCTTTCATTGCAATAGCTACTACACATCTGCATGATTTATGCATGGGCTTCTTTTAAAGGAATAGTTCATCCAAAACAAAAAACAAAACAAGAGATTCTGTCATCATTTTCTTTCCCATATTTTATTCCAAACCCATATGACTTTCTTTCTTCAGTGAAACACAAAAGCAGATGTTAGGCAGAATTTTAGCCTCAGTCACCTTTCAGTTTCATTGTATGGAAAAAAGATGCAAAGTAAGTGAATGGTGACTGAGACTAACATTCTGCCTAACATCTCTTTTTGTGTTCCACTGAAGAAAGTGAGTAATTGAGATTTGAAACAATGTACATAGCAGTGTTTCTGGTCTATTACCTCATACAGTGAATTTACATTTACATAGTTTCATCTTTTACAGGGTGAAATGGCAAACAACATTGCAAAGTCTGTGATGAAAGCTGAAAACTATGTAGATCAAGGTAAAGGAAACACTGCAAATGCTGTGAATTACAAGAAGTCTTGGCGGATAAGACTTCCTCCTTTACGCAGTTCATTCAAGAGCAAAGCTAAACCAGTGACCAGTGACGGCTCTTGATAACTTAACCTACTGTCATTTTGAGTGCTCAAACTATGGAACCTGCCTTGTTTAAATTTGATAATGTGTCCTGTGCAAATGACTTGTGGGATTCATACAATGATTTATTCTTTCTCTAAAAAGCAGCAGTTCCTTGTCTTTAATAGCAGAATTTTTGTTCTATGTCTGGTAATTTTCAGATCATTTTCTATTTCCAAACAAACATTCTTGGTGTTTTCCACCAACATACTCTAGGTACTCATTAACCTTGTACTCAAATAGTTCTCTACTACAGAGACAGCACTAGTAGACTATATGATGCAATATTTCAACAAACCAATATGTGACTTGAGTCTCAACATAAAAGCCTATTTGTAGTCTACTTCATTTCACCTTTGTTTTTTTGTGTATAGTTTTGTTGTGACTTCTTGTGTGTGAGCATGTATTTATAACTTTGTGGGGAACAAATGTCCCCCATAAGGATAGTAAAACCTGACATTTTTTACCTTGTGGGGACATTTTGTCGGTCCCCATGAGTAAAACAGCTTATAAATCATACTAAATTATGTTTTTTGAAAATGTAAAAATGCAGAAAGTTTTCTGTGAGGGTTAAGTTTAGGGGTAGGGGATAGAATATATAGTTTGTACAGTATAAAACATGGAAACACAACGTGTGTGTGTGTGTGTGTGTGTGATTCTGATATGTTTGTGAGTTGGTGACAATTGGTTTTGTTACTCATACTCATTGTTTGACCTTACAACTCTTGATTTAAATAAAGAATGATCTAAGAATATCGGCAGCTTTCCTATTTCAAAATCCAATCATAGGAATGACAGGTCACATATTATAAGACACTTCTTATATCTGCAGTTCTTGAAAATGTATGACATGTTTTCATTGCTTGTTAATGGTTTAATTAAATTAGAATATTGTACGTATATTTTATAATTGACTTGCAGGTGCTTCAAATAAAAGGTCAGCCTACATTTAATTTAAAAGCGAAGGCTGTTGGTTTATTGAGGTGTGGTTCTGTTAAACATGTCCAAATGCAGACTCCTTGTCCCCCACCCAAACATACTGTACAACAAGAAAAACACACAATGTGTAAAAATATTAATAGTTCTTCAGCCCTGACTAAGGAAGAATCCTTCAACAGGCAAAGGTCTGGTAGGCCAACAAATGACTCACACCAGGCTCATTGCGATATACTGTAGGTGTTTATTATACTCAAAAATATAAATTACAACCATCTACAATATTATTTACAGTAATCCACTACTTCTGTTCTATATATAGACATTTCTACAGTGTATTTTGTGCCCTGATACCTTTCTATGGTTTTCTAGTTCATTTCTTCATTGCTCATTTGGGCTCCTTTCAGCCCATCTTCACTCTCCTCTGCCATATGGTCACACAGAAAGTAGTGACTGGTATGGGAGCGGCAAGAGGGGAAGAAGATTTAGATGCATATTCTATGTCTCTCTGTCTTATTTTGTGTATATTCACACACCGTGGAGGTGTACAGCCAGTCTCTATCTCTCCCTCTGTCTCTTTCTTTTCTCACACTTCTCTCACTCACACTTTGTTACACGTTGGAGAAAATGTCAAGGTCTTAGTCGCACTCAACCTTTCTGTACGTTAACTTGCTTAACAATGTCACAGAATGCAAAGTTCTGTTCAGCAGTGAACTGGGGCAGCTCTGAAAAAGGCCCTAAACACTTGGTAAATGAACAAGAGAGGACCAGCAAACATCAAAGGTAAGAAAAAAGAAAGATAGATCTTTTTTAATAATACATTTTTTAAGTTGACACATTGCATTGCTATGGTATTTTAATTAACTATTTTTACCTATTCATTTTGAAAAGAAATTTCCATAATATGAAATTAAAATCTTGGCTCCACTCAAATGCTTTGTGTAGCAAAAACATCTATTCTGTCCAAATAACCCCACGGAACTTTGATGATTTCTGTTAGCTACCAACAATATACCTTAGCATATTAAATATCTATTTTTGTACAATATGATAAGTATGGTGTTTATGTGGGTTTACTAATCTCCAGGCAGACATTCTGATGAGCTATCATGATGATTTAAGCAATACACTCTATTGCATTAGTGACAAATATCCTGATCCTGGACAAATATCCTATCCTGGTCCTAACCATTAGCTCCACTCTTCTCCACAATGGTAACCACATGAAAATCCAACTCCTTTAACCCACACATAACATAACATTAAACACTAGAAAACCTCATATTTGTTTCATGTTACATAGGAATAAATACATTAAAATAGCTTAATTTAGATAAATAAATAAAAAATAACTCACTCAAATCAGTCCCATGCAAAGGATGCTGGGAAATTTAAATGCCCTGCCTGGTTTTAGTAATACATGAACACAATAAATATTACTCATGTAGTCCCAACACAATAGAATTAAGTAAACATGATGGATTGTACAACATGTTGAGACCAAATGCTGAAGAATTGTGTTGTATTAGCTCATTTGAGTAAAAATCACGTTGAGTGAACATCATCTGTTAGAAGTCTGAATCCATTTGAATTTTTTTATAGCAATGTGAGTCTGTTGAACTTCACTTGGACTTTATGCAATATAATTATATTCTCATCTCAAACATTAATGTATTAAGTTTAATTAATTATGTTTAAGTATACTAGTTTAGCATTTTCAATGGAGCTGTTTTCCCTTTTTTTTTCCGATACATATGTTTACAGTATATTCACTTTTAGTTGGATTGATCAATACTTTAAAACAAAGAAAGCATAGAATAACACTGTTAATTTGCAATTGTCTTTAAATGTTTTAATCCTAATATTTTTCATACATGTATCAAAAACCACATAAATTAACAATAGAAAACAAATCTCAATTGAAGAAAATAAAAAAATCTTACCAGCTCTCAAGAACAGGCAAATAATAAATCCTGTTCTAAAGTTTTATTTTTTGTATTAATTCTTCTTTTTTTATTATTTGTTATTATTATTAATAATATTATTATTGTTATTTCACGGTTGGAAAGAAATTTTATGGACATATTAAAAATTCTGACTGTGTATGGCCTCATCACTCTGTGGGTCACCTGTCACATTGCTCACAGTGAGCGAGTCTTATATCGACAAAGGCGATCTGTCAGTCCCATTGCCGCCTGTGGCGAGGTGGTGAACTAGGGGCAGGTGTAATATGTCTCAGTTGGTATTGTTGGGATAGGGCAGAGGGCAAGAGTAACCATTTTCTTATCACTGAACAGCTGGGATTTCCCTTTTCTCTCACACCTCCACCTGTTTTTGTGCAGAGAGGACGTTTTCAGAGAATGTTTCTGTAAATGACTGAGAATGTTTTATCTGTTTTGAAAATGTTGTGTTTTTATAAAGCTTTATTTATTTAAATGTGCACTCACAATTCGTTTTTTTATTCATAATTAAAAAGGGTTTACCCATGAAGAAATTAATAGTAGCCTAATTTTGAAACAAATGCATAAATCAAGTCTACTCACATGAGATAAAACCATTCAAAATGCATAAATTCTTAATTAGAGTACAATGATACTTAAATACCCCCCTTAATTAAATCTTTTTTAATGCTGTCCCAAAGTACATAATAATATATATATTGAATATTAATGGATTACCATAATAATAAAAAAGTAAAATCTTGGCAAACATTGGACAAACACGCAATTCCCATTTATATTTAATCACTTTATATATATATATATATATATATATATATATATATATATATATATATCTTTAGTTCTCAACTATATTACAAAAAATTCTGATTTATTGTGCTTGTAGAAAATCAACAGAGTAAAATAACAAGTATAAAGAGTTCCAATTTTAGTACATGCTTATGTCACAATTGTATCTCTAATGCCTCTTTTCAGTTGTTAAAATGGACCCACTTTTTATGTTCACTGCAACAAATCCATTCCTTCCAAATAATGTCAAACAATTTGTTACAGGAGTTTAGGAAGATGCCCTAGTTCTTTCTGCCATCTAATGTTTGAGGATAAAATAAAACATCCAACAGATTTTTTACGGTACCATTGGAGGGGGCTTTAGCCCCATTGTACATTTAATATAAAATCATGTTAGTAAACTTATTTACGAACATATTACATGTTCAAAACTATAAAAATAAATAAATTACATACAATACTCTCTCTGTGTGTGTTTGTGTGTGTGGACATGTACATGTGTGCACAGACCGTTTGAAAGCAAAGCTTGCAATTTTAGGGGGGAAAAGGAGGACCCAGTGGAGCAGCTGGAAAAGCTTGAGAACAGAATGGGGCTATAGGAGCTACATTTGAGATCATTTGAAAATGTTTTAGGTCAAATTTGTTTAATAAAAGTACAAAAAAACTATTTAAAGCTGTAAATCACAACCAATTCTTGCCATTCAGGTAAACATTGACCTGTTAAGACAATGGGAGTTTTTTTTTTAACAGTTTGCTTGCAAAAATAAATTTTTTTCTTTTTTTTTCTTTATTATTTTGTTTGTTTTGATGGTCTTGACAAAGTCACAAGTTTGGTTCCAGTACCAAAAACTATAACGTTGCCTTTAAATGATGATGCATACACGCCCTTATGTGTCAGTGTAAGTCCACGACGACATAAAAAGTATACCTTTAAAGTATCAACTTAATATCAAGTTGCTTCGTAAGTAATTTACAGCAAAATAATAATAATAAAAAAAATACATAAATAAAATAACATTTATATATGTTTATACGAGTATTTTAGAATTGTTTTGACCAATGTCTTTTGTGTTTATATGTGTTTTTTGTAGAAGATGCGAGGTTCAAAGGATCGATGTAGAGCAGCTTCTCAGGCAGTCACAGACTGAACTCCTTTGTATCCAGAAACAGCTGTCAATCATAGCAACACGACATGCCAATCATGTCAGGGCCAAAGACAAGGTGAGTGACCCTAAAGTACATTCATGTTCACTCACTACATGTGTAAATTGACTAATTGTCACTTATCTGCCACATGATGTCTAGATAAAGTTCTGAAGGTATAATTGTCACTGATGTTTAAGTTCACATCACTGACTGTACATCATTGAGGATCTGAAATGTTTGTTTGAGATTATGAATGTAGGCATACACTTAAATTAGTGTTTTTTTTCCCACTCGAGTATATTTTTGACTATATACATTATTTAGTGTATTTAGTTATACAATTATAGTTAGTGTGCACAAGGTGGCGCCAATTTACTATTTATTTATTTATAAACAGCATAGTGCGCTTATCTACCAATCAGAGCACAACATATACGACCGACAATGCCAGCCAATGGAGGATGTTTGTGTCATGTGACGAAATGACAGGTGATGCACGCAGACAGAAGGTGTGGTTGTAGCGCACTGTCCTATCAGGATCATCTTGGAAGAGTGCAGGCCGGTCTCCTCCCTTGAGAACAGACAAGGCATCTTAAACTGATGCATTTGTAGAGGATTGCCCCAGTGCAGGGGGAGGGGAGACAGAGGGCAGTCAGCACTATGGAGCAGCTGGGGTTGCTTGGCAACAGAGCAGAGGAGACTGTAACATATTCCGTATTGGAATCTGTATCCTTTCCTCTTCTTTACTTTTTCTCTCTCAGTGCGAAGAGTGGCTAATAGCCAGGATGTGCCTACCGCACTGTCTAAGTAATCCCTCTTAATACCCCTGTGTGCATTAAAATCTGATGTAACTGTGTGATATTCCGAAACACTGAACTGAAATTCCCTGCGTCTGGCGTGGTTGCAGTTTGGATGGAGCAAAATGTCCTTGTTTTCCCTTGCTGTTCCTTGAGATAACGAGAACAAACTACAGCAGCATGCCAAAGGATGTAACAATATTCAGGATAATATATTCAGGTCTAATTACAAATGTAACGATTTAAAGGGACTGTTCAAACAAAAATGATTATTCTGTCATCATTTACTCACCCTCAAGTTGTTCCAAACTAGACGTCAATCGATGGTGGATTTTGTGGATACTGATTTCTAAAGAACGATTAATCAGCCATTAGTTTTTCAAATCGATTTATAGAATGTTAAATATAGTCGTACTATGAGGGGCTTTACTTATTAAAATCCCATATGTAGTTTGTTATTCAACCAAAATCAGAGTAATAGCCAGAAGAAGAAAAAAGAAAGAGAAAAAAAAGATTTGGTGCATAACATTAAACTTTAAGCTATAAACAAGCCCAAAATGCACCATGGGCTATTACACCATTACAAAATGGTGACATCATTTCTGAAAAATTTGAATAATTATAAAACTCTAATTATTTTAATAATGATGAATCTGCCTGATTTCAGCCTTGCTGAAGCACCCCCAGATCATCATCGACCCTCCACCAAATTTCACAGTGGGTGCAAGAGACTGTGGCTTGATGGCCTCACCAGGATAGGTGATGATCTGTGGGTGCTTCAGCAAGGCTGTCGTTGGCTTGCTGTGTCACAGCCTTTATCTGAACATAGAAATATTGGGTTGAGGAGGTCAGGCATTATAGGCCATGCATGAAAAAGGAAAATTATTTACACATCAGTGATGTGAGACGTTCTACACTTCATCGAACTCCATGTGTGAGCGCAAGAGAGAGAGAGAGATGGAGAGAGAGAGAGACTGTGAGTGCATTCTGGGAGTGCAAGACCGCGTACCAGTGAGCATGCGCATTCTTGATTAACGTGTGTGTGTGTGAGACAGAGTGAGAGAGAGAGATAGTGAACGAGAAAGGGAACACACAGTTCTGTTGCACCAATCTCATAGAGCCTGGAAATGCTCTCACGCTGTCTCCAATTCTGGCTGAGAGCTTCTGCTGTGACATGCATGCATGCCCACAAGCTCAGAGCCACACATAAACGCACACCACAGACGTGTCGTCACTGCCACAATCCCTGCCACTCCTGGCAGCCGGTGATATAACGGAGTGGTAGCATTGAGGAAGAGAGAGTAAGAGAGGGGGAAGCAGCTATTTCTAAGGTACAGTGCATGCATACATACACATACATCACGTTTAATATGAATGAGATGGCAGTAGCAGAGCTAATTTGCATGTAATGCCATTCTGTTGCGCCTACATGTTGCCCCTCCATGGCTCAGAACAGAACGTGCTCTGGTTCATTCTGCAATGCAAGGAGATAATCTTACAGTATATAGTGTGATCCTGATGCGCAGAGGCATTTGACCTGGCAGCATCTGGAGTCAGGTGGTGGATTGTGATGCCGTCTTGTTGCTTAGTGCTACTGGTCAACAGGAAGTTTGGATGTTGCAGACACCTTATACACGGACAACTTGAGGATATGAGTTGTGCTGGAAGGTGTGTGTAGATTATGGGGGGGTTTATGTGTTGACATTACAGACCATGGATGGTCAAGGTCACGGTTAGGTGTAAAGGAACTTTATATGCTAAACATAAATAATATAATTCAGCTAAGCACATAATTGCAGTTATCATATATAGATAGCAAAAAAAGCAAGCTTATCAGTTGTTATGGGCTTAAAAATGCTTCCCATACCGTATCTCTTGTTGTTGAAGTCAATGAATGTGCGTGCAGTCAAACAATACTTTGCGACCAATTTGTCTGTCACCAGTATAGGGGAAGCTACTTTGAAAATTTAGATTACCATGTAACGCATGATTTACACATCAGTGATGTGAGTGGCTCTATGCTTCATTGAACTCTATATGTGAATACAAGAGAGAGAGAGAGAGAGATGGAGAGAGAGAGATATGTGAATTCATTTAAGCAAAGTAAAGTAAGGCCCATGGGTGGGGTCAATATTAAAGTAGTTAAACTACTAGCCTATAAGTAATCTACTTAAGTAAGTTAAAAGTAGCTAACACCATTGAATCTACTGTATTTAAAGAAGAAAACATTTTTAATATATATTTTTATATATATACAATTAGTTGATAGTTTTAAATTATATGACATAAACTATCTGAAAGAACTGATTCACTTCAATTATTCAAATTCCGTTTCCTAGCACTGTTTAGGTGAGGTTTAGATGAGCTCTTGTGATTAGTTGGCAGATGTTGACAGATACCAACATGGAAAAAAATATGACACAAACTACAATAAGTAGAGGTAAAGGTTTTGTACTGTCTTAGGTTGTCCCTTCCTTGCTGAAATAACCAGCGTAGCTGATCTCTATTGCATTTTCAATGCTCGTCCATAACATGGGGTGCTGGTGTTCCACGAGGCCCTTTGACTTAATCAAGACATCCTTGCTTAATCAGCTTTAGCAGAAAAAACATAAACTCAGCAAAAAAAGAAACGTCTTCTCACTTTCAACTGCTTTTATTTCCAACAAACTAAAAATATTTACATACAAAAATATTTGTATGAACATAAAAAGATTCAACAAATAAGATAAACTGAACAAATTTCACAGACATGTGACGAACAAAAATGGAAAAATGTGTCCCTGAAAAAAGAGGGGGTCAAAATAAAATAAAAAGTAACAGCAAGAACTGGCAAATCTGGTGCAGTCCATGAGAAGGAGATGCACTGCAGTACTTGATGTAGCTGGTGGCCACACCACAGCTGGTGGCCACACCAGATTCTGGTGTGGCCACTAGCTGCATCAAGTACTGCAGAATATTGATATTCTCCATTGTTTACATGAGGTCTCACCTGTTAGAATTACCCTTCGTCATCGTTCTTCAACAAACTATGCAATCTGAACAGCATTCATATTGTAAATCTGTATATCATCTTATATATTAGAGTCTCATAAACAAAATGAGCCTGTCTTCAAAGTCTATTTTTAAAAATGCAGTGTAGTTTTATTCATAATAGCCAAGCAGTGCAGATTTTGTGTCTTCTTGAAAGGCTTTTAGAGAGAAACATTTTTTGTTAGATCATCTTCCAATTTGAAACATAACATCTTTAGACTTGTGGCTTGAGAACATTGTATTTCTGGGTTGTCTTGGCACTTTTATTATTGTATTTTTAGATTATAAAAACATGTTCAGCACTAAATATTTCCATTACTATAAACTTGAGCTTCTCTAACTTTAGAAAATAACAACATATATTAATTCTGAAACTTGGGAAATAAAGCCCAACGTGTCTTCTTTCAAAAGATACGACAACTGTGTCCATACTCCAGGGGTCCAGTAAATACAACCATTTAAGTTCAGGTATGTCATTTTCATGGTCTGTGCTCAGAAAGGGTGTGCATATCAACAGGTAAAACAATGCGGCATTTACACATGATATGTCTGCGTGTGGACTGGGGAAATTTTGTCCACTCCTATTACAGTCACCTGTTCCCAGGGCTATAAACGCACAGCTGGAGTGAGAAGTATCATTTCATTTAATTTTCCAAATTAATCCTGCCACTGTGGAGTTCCATTTGTGAAGGGATGTTTCTCTTTGTGGGGTAGGTTGACGGCCTGCTTGATTTGTTAGCCTAATGGATCATTAGCTCCTTGCTTAATGCCTCTGTCCTGCTTGCAGGCTTTTGATGTATTAGATGATAAGTTGGATATATCGTTCTATGTGGCTAGCCAATCTGTGTTCCTGTAGCAATGCTGGCCAAAGCCCAGGCTGGGTTGATACTGGTGGCAGTAGGTTGACTGGCTGTGACTGAGTCTGCTAATGTAGTGTGGCATGCAAGCCAGCTGGAGACCTGGCAGTCACAAGGCTTTGCCATTGGTAGTATTACCACTCTGACACAGCAGACTGTTTCTGAGATTATATAAGATCCCTTAGTAAAATCCATACAGTCACAAATGCTCAAACAAAACAGAAGAGAGAGCTTTGAAACATGGAAGAGCCCATGAATGTGTGATTAGGAACTGTTTTTTTTTTTTTTTGCGAAGATAGTACAGACCAAAAGTTCTCTGAAGAAGTGTCTCAGCTGTTGGCCGCACACAGCTACCACCGGACCTACCAACAGTGTAGGAAAAAGTAAAAAAAAACACTTAAAAGTGACTACAGAACCATCAAGGAAAAGTGGACACTATCTAAACCGGCGAGTAATGGGAGGGAGAGTGCCCTGGACCTGGAATCCACAATGGAGAGTGGTACATTTTGTTACGTTAACTCTATACTCTGCTTGAAAGCTTCACTTTTTTTTGTTGACCAGCTACTGGAAGCTTGCTTCTAAAACAACAGGCCAATTTATTTGTTACACTTGTGTAAAATCACCATGCAACAACTGCTTTATGCAGCACTATGAGCTAGTAGCTAACAGCTAGCAGTTGTGTTCTTGTTTTGGTCATTTTGTGTCATATTTAAGATGATATCACGGCAGTAGAGGCAGCGCAACTATGATGATCAGCCTATAATCCCACCCATGCTGGTGGGGCACGAAACTGCACTGGAAATGCAAGCTCAGAAAAGTAAATCAAGTAGAGTTGAGGCGAGTCAAACCGTAACGTGCAATGGAAAATTGCTAAAAGACAAAAGTTACTGAGTGCAACTTTAAAATAAGGTGGTAACTGTGCGTTATGAGCTGTGCTTCATAAATGGCTTTGAGGGCAAAAGTTTAGGCTAAATTGGGAAATGGTGAGAAATATATGATTAGAGTTAAAACAAAGCAATTTATTATGGAGATGAACAGGTTGCTGATGTCTAAAGTGACATGCAACTTGCTTTCAAAGGAGGCAACTATTACAAAGTGATTTTTGCTGTCATGTGCTCAACATCTAGCAGAATATATTTGAGATGACTGTAATGCAGAGAAAGATCAACTAAGCAGGCAGTTCCCTTGAGTCAGTACTTCCTAGTCAAAGTTAAAATGATGAGCTCACAGCATGAGTTGTCCAGATAGCACTTGCTGCTGATGTCATAGCGGTAACAAACAATACACTTTTAGATTGTGTCATCAGTAGACACAAAGGTTCACAGCTTGCCTTTGATTGGATATTAGGAACCTTGCTTGATCTGTAATATTTTGGCTGGTACACAAAATGTTCAACATTCTCTGCACTGTTGAGAATAAACTTTTTCTTGAATTTCTGTGTTAAATATTGTCACATCAGAAGGTTTGCATGATGGTTACACTGACTATAGTTTAGCTATAGCAGCTGAATAGCATATTCTCAAAGTCCTTTTGCAGCTGTCAGTGATTTAAAATAAAATTAAATGTATATAGTAGATTTGACATTTATCATGTTTCAGTGTTACTTAGCAAGTGCATAATTAATAATGGTGCAATGTCCCTTTAAAATGTCCCACAAAGTCTTAAAACAGATGCCATGCAATCATCTTGACTGACTTGGCAAGCTCAGTTTTCTTTCCTGTGTTGACAAAGTTTGGGCAGGACATATTAATGTGCTCTTAAGCTCAATCACCGATTGTTTTGTTTCTACATATTATTTATGTGTGGGCTTAACTGTCATGGACAGTGTATCAGTCATTTTAAAAGTAGGGGGGGACACATCTGTTAGTAAGTGGCTCGCACAGACCCAACACTTACAGTGCAGTATTAATAAATTACAGTATATATTAATATAGATGTATTATTTACTTTAGTATTTTAAAGATTCAAGTATTGTAAAATAATTGTGAATTTAGCTGCAAAAATAAAGGGCATCTTTTGGAGCGCTTCTGTTTCACACATGACAAAAAAAAGACTGAGCACAAGCTGGTCCTGAATAAATTATTTAATCAATTACAAAACTGACAATTGTGCATGTGCATAATTTTATTTTTTACTCTGTGCATGAGCATTGTTTGATTTTAATCCAAATGGCTCAAGTGTTCTGACTACGTTCTCCATAAATTGTTTAGATCCATTTTATGATTCAGTGACCATTTCTGGTGATGGCAGAAGCTGTTGACAAATGAGCGTCTTGTTTTAAATGAGTTAGTCAATATATCAACAATCAAAAGAAAATTTTAATCCTTTAAAATGTTTATGGCTACAGACCTACAAATACATTTTAGTGGAGGTTTTAAGCATTATAAGAACAAAGCAAATCTATCATATCCCTACAGTTTGTGAGCTGCTGAGCATGACTTTTATCAAAAGACAACAATAGGGGGCCTGGGTAGCTCAGTGAGTATTGACGCTGACTACCACCCCTGGAGTCACAAGTTCGAATCCAGGGCATGCTGAGTGATTCCAGCCAGGTCTCCTAAGCAACCAAATTGGCCCAGTTGCTAGAGAGGGTAGAGTCACATGGGGTAACCTCCTTGCCTCTCGATGAGGCATGTTGTGCGTGAATCACAGAGAGTAGCATGAGCCTCCACATGCGGAGTCTCCGTGGTGTCATGAACAATGATACACGTGATAAGATGCGCTGATTGACTGTCTCAGAAGCGGAGGCAATTGAGACTTGTCCTCTGCCACCCAGATTGAGGTGAGTAACTGTGCCACCACGAGGACCTACTAAATAGTGGAATTGGGCATTCCAATTTGGGAGAAAAGGGGATAAAAAAAAAGACAACAATAATAGTCTTACAAGAATTATTTAGGGGTTTCAATAAAGTCTGTATGTTTTCATGTATAAAAAAGCGTGTCTACATATCTATTCACTTCAGTAAAATGCCTAAGTGTTCTAAGAACACAGCATATCTATATTTTTTCCTTCAGTTTGTAGACTCCACATACAATATGTGCTTTAAAGAAGGATTGGCCTTTGGGGGTTTTTCTGCAGTGTATTTCAATTAATGCTGCCAATCAAGAACGATATGCCAATGAATAACTTTCATTTGTGTGTTCCTCATCTCTAGATTATTAATTTACATCAATGCTGATTAAAAAACATGGATAAATGAACATTGTTGAAAGCAACTTTGTAGAAATTAATGGAGGCGCATTGATTAGACTGTATATCTGATGGCCTATTATGTTAGGGTTGTTTCGGCTCATGAAACTCACCTGTGATTGAATGGATGGTTGCTTAGTCAGCCCAAAGTAACAAAATGCATAGAATACTGTATACAGATCCACTATTTGGACTCGGTATGGGTTTAGCTAGGAAGAGTGTGGGGAACATAAATCACCTTTTTAAAGAGTGTGGGGACTTGTCTCAGATGTCCCCCGTGGCTGCTACGCCCTTGAGTTGTATGGGAACACACAGACAAAATAGCAGGCACAGTGATAAAACAGCCTGTGTGTTTACTCCCAGAACATTTATCAAGCCAGCCAATCAGAATAGAGCTTACTATGAATATCTTAGAAGTGCTTTACAGTTTTTATGGAATATGCAGGAGACGGTCAGTGAATGGACTTTGGGTTGTGTGTGGATGTGCCGCCTGAGGCTGAGACTACTTTTCTCATGATATGGAGTTGTGTGAGGGAAAGTAACAGTTCTAGAACATGTTCCACAGACCTGTGAGGTAAATACACAGGAAGTTCCTAAAGTATCTATGGAGCTGTTGCCCTGACAACAAGCCAATTGGTGAGGGAGGACATGTCGGTAATGGAAAACTGACAGACCATAATAATGTTTTTTGTTACAAGCCTCAGTTGCAACAGATCCATTTCTTCCTGCTGAATGGAGATGGGAAGTGACATGCACAAATTTAACTGAGCTTGAGCACACTTTAGAACTATACAGGAAAGCATGCAGGATGCTAAAATAATAGTTTTGTGAGTTTTATTCCATGTCTGTTAGCTTTGGGGGACATCTTTATGTAAGCATACTCCTAAATTAAACTAAACTTTAAACTTTACACATTTACAATCAACAGTCTTTCTATTCTGGGAAAATTGAACAATATAATATGGATGACTCATCTTGCACTCAGTGGCGGATCCAAATCTTTGTACAATGCAATGCTCTCTTGAATGAGAATGCCACTTCCCTTAATACAAGTAGAAAATTATGGTTCCAGGCTGTGATGTAAATGAAAGTCTGTTGGCTTAAAAAAAATAGAATGAGCCATTCGATATGTCCCAACCTAACTCCCTGTTTTAATAGGAAATACATTAGCACTAGGGATAGGAAAATAATTTTAACCAAGTAACCACCAGTATAAACCGGATATTACATAAAAGGTCAACTAATAAGCCATGAATCAAACAAGTGGCCAAACGGCATGTCAAACGTCTATACGGGCTGCAACAAAACAGGTTTACATGACAGATGTGCATATTTAGCGAAAGTGTATTAACATTTGGATGAACAACTGTTTATTTTCTTTGTAAATTCATAACAATCTAATTTAATACTTATCACATGCATGCCAAATTAACCTACGAGGTGATAACTTTTGGCAGTTTACCAATGGAAAAATAAAAACTGTCAGCCTACCCACAATTTGTGCTGCTGGGCAATCAAAATCATTGTTTAGAAGAATCAACATGGTGGTATATATATATATATATATATATATATATATATACTTTATACATGGGCAGCAGTCAGTTAGTTGGTACACAGCCGGTTGACAGCAAACCTGGGAACCTGCTCTGAAGTCACTGTAGTCCCGCCGTGTATCGCACACCCATGTCCCATGCAACATAAGAGAAATACGTGTTGTTGGGCTTTAAACATATGCTCTTAGATCACGAGGCTTGCAGATGTTTGTTTTTTATATAAAAAATTCTATGCCTCCCACACCAGTGATGCCGGTTCGAATCCTGTTCGGAGCGGGTTGAGCAGGACTGGTTGCATTGGTGCCGTGACCGGGATGGGTGTGAGGTTTAGGGGGTGAGTGTAACGATGTGTAAACCTCACTCCCCTGGCCTCAATAGGTGCACTAGCGACTAGCACTATTGTCTGTAGCCTTTAGCCTCCTCGTTAGCATGCCCACCTCCCATGCCTGAGACGCTGGTTGGAATCCTGCTCGGAGTGGGTCGAGCAGTACCAGTTACATGTCTTCAGAGATGAAATTATCCTACAGCGCATGCTCAATTTTTTTTTGTCATTCAGACTGAGAGGAAGCTAGTGATTTATGTGTTAACCTGCATGTTAAACCCATCAAATTACCTCTCTGTTGTTTCTTTAAATAATCTCTCGGTTAATTTAAAACTAATATTAATAGTCAAACAAATTGTTAATGCTGTTTAACTGGTTATCCGTCTACATCCCTGATTAGTACATGAAAGAATACTGTTTGAAAATAAATGTTATGGGGTCTTTAAACCTGAAATAAACCTGAATTTGACTTCTGTATTAATAGCAAACAGTTCTCTCACTGCAGCAAACAGTAGGCACCACAGTAGGTAAATTGTACCATCAATTATTCATTTCAAAACTTGTATTATTAATAGGTATAGGAGACCATGTATACTGTACATGTCTGTATGTAAGAGTACACCCGTAATATTTCTTACTTAGAAATACAATGGGTATATGTATTGCTTAGACCAGTCCAAGGACCCCATGGTGGATAAATAGATGGAACAGGGACCTAAATGATCACACCTCTTCTTTAATAAGCTTCAGTGATGAACCATCATTGATAGTTTGAGCCAGACATATATGGTGTGAGAGTCATTGCAGAGCGAGTCCTATGGCTGGTTGCCAGGCGACCGTCTCTGACGGACAGCACAGAGAGTGAACCTGCGGTGAGGAATGACCTTCTGTCTCTAGAGGAATAGTATCACGCCTACTGCTGCTTAAAAATCACCCACCCCATCTCCATGGCAATGCCTTTCCTGTTGAGAATGGAAGGCCGTGGAAAAGCCTGACTGTAGCGTAATTGGTTTCATGATAATAAAAGCCATGAGTAATAACAAAAGCAGATAATTAATACAGAGTAGGAACAGTCCGTTGAGAGGTGCATCTACTTAATTAGCTAAACCAAAGTATATTTTAGTGGAGAATTTAGATTAACGTAAGGAGCACACAAGTGGGTCTGTTCCAAAATCTAGTGAGCTGCCTTGCTGAATACTGCTTTCTAAAGCATTATCCTGACAGAGATGGAACCTCACAAGTGAACAATTTGGAATGTTCTACATACTGTCGGCAGCAAGAATCACAATAGTGCGCAACAGTATTTTTCCTATTCATTTTGTCCATAGGCATTTCGTAAAGTATACTCCTAAAAGTGTTCTAAGCCATGAACCAAACCAATCAGCTCTGAGGTGAATCACAGCATACAAAATTTGATTTGAATAAAAAACTACTGGAAAATTGGAGAAAAAGACAAATGTAGAAAGTGTGCACTGTGCATGTCTAAAGTACAATCACATTGTAGAGGTCTGCTTAAAAGCAATAAAAGTAAAAATAAAATGTTCTTTGTGTAAACTTGTCTATTTGTATAGCTTTTGCTCTATGTTGAAAACAAATGTGGGTTGCAGGAATGGGAGCGGTCGGTAAGAAAATCATTGTGGGCAGAGAGCGGGTTAACATGCAATAAAAGTCAACAGGAGTGTTCGGGATAGAAACTTGCGGGAGCGGATGGAAAAAACAGTCCCGTGCAGACCTCTAAAGCAATGTGAATAAAGTAATCATAAAAATGATGGAAAATATACAACTATTGATTCAAAGTTGTTGATTAAATAATTAAATAAACAATATATCTTAACTTAATTGCTAAATATTAAGATATATACAAATATAGAAGCATTTGGGAGTGTAGGGAGCACTGTATTAATTCCAATACAGTTTGATGTTAGCATGTTGCTAAGCTAATGATCAGCCTGTCTGGCTCAAAGAGGGGCACCTTTCTGTAATTGACCCAATGCCCTAATAAGCATAAATGTATGTAGTACACACAAATATTTGGTAAAATGGTGAATTTTTATTGGATTGAACAAATTAGATTTTTTAGTATTGAATCATAATAAAATTTTCTCCCACTTTTTCCACCATTTTGGATTTATATTTTCACTGAGTATGTTGCAGTGCCTTCTTTGATTTGTTCTTGATGAGGGATACAAGTTATGCTGCCTTAGAATATGGATAAAACAAGGTATCTTTTAAGGCAGCATAGGCACCTATGATGCCTTTAAAATGCTGTCTCTGTGGGCCAAGCTAGATTTTGAAACAGATCGGGGGCAGATTCACTAAGAATGAATTGCGGTCGGTAATAGCACACTCTTTGCACATGCTCTCTGAGCTGGTTTAGCACCCAATTCACTAAAGAAATTATACAGACCTGGCAACGGTGCAATCGCGCCCACAAAAGCTGCTGAGCGCAATTTACACAAGCAATGCTGGACTGGGAAGAGAAATCGGCCTGGGATTTTACATTACAACTGGTGGATTAGTTCTCCCAATGATTGGCCCCAAAGTGCGTTGAGCCACCGGGAAAATGCCCGGTATGACAGATTACCAGTCCAGCCATGACTGTTTTGTAAATCTGCCCTTTAGTGTCTCTCAGTACAGATGCTGCCGGTGAGTAGGAGAGGGTTATTTCAAAAGGGCAGAGTAATGGCTTGGGTTCCCATTTCCCTTAATAGAATTAGACTCAGACAGTGATTTTTTTAGCTGGGCCATGCTGCTCATTTAACTGTATTTTCATCTCCATTGCATCGACCACCAGAGTGATTTAAAGCAGGAGGTGAGCTCCATTCAGATCCCTGTCTCAGAAGTTAGACAAGGGCAGAAAGCATCAGCTCCAACCTAACATGTTTGGTGAAAGTTGCCTGCTGATATAACCTTTTTAAAGGAATATTCCTGGTTCAACACAAGTTAAGATCAATCAACATCATTTGTGGCATAATGTTGGTTACCACAAGACTTAACTTCAAATTGTCCCTCCTTTCCTTAAAAGTAAAAAAAGAAGAAAAAAATCGAGGGTACAGTGAGACTTAAAATGGAAGTGAAAGGGGTTTAAAGGATGAAATGTGAAGCTTTTACTTGTATAAAAGTATGTACATTCATTCTTCTGTTAAAACTCATGTATTATTTAAGCTGTTAAATTGTTTACATTGTTGTTTTTTATGGTAATTTTAGTATTTATGGCTTTACATCGTACAAGTTGTAAAATTGGATATAACTTTACACAGGGTTAGGACGTGATTTTATCACACTAAAATCATGTTAACAAGCATATTGTGGTCTTGTGGCTGAAAAGAAAATATTTTGTGGTTAGCAACACTATCAATCCTGTCGATTGATCTTAACTTGTATTGAACCCAGAATATTCCTTTAAGAGTAAACTGATAACACTTTACATTAAGGTTCCATTCGTTAACATTAGTTAATACATTCAATAACTTTAGATTTTTTAAATGTATTAGTATATGTTCAAATTAACATGAACTAAGATTAATAAATGTGGTTAAGGATTGCTTATTGTTAGTTCATGTTAACACATTTTTTAACTAATGTAAACAAATGGAATCTTATTGTAAAGTGTTACCTATTACATGATAGCATATGTAACACACCAACATGCATAAGTGTGAAAATAGAACAATCTTCAAGCAATATTTAAAATCTAGACAAAAAAATAAAAAATAAAAAATTGAATTACTTACAGCTTTTTTATCACTTTGCATAATTTCTTAAAAACCCACAGCATTATGACAAAGTCATATATTAGGTGCATGATTGACCGGGGAATAACACTGTGCCTTCAGTTCATCTGGAAAGCAATTTCCACAATTGATTTATGCATGCTAGTTGCCAAAACAGAATGAATCAGTGCCTGTAAACTAAATCCTGGGATTAATATTTATTCCTCTGTTGCTTTTAAATTGCTGCTTTTAGAGTTGAGCCTGCATGACTCTGTGTGGAATAGAGAGAGAGAAAAAAATACACCTTAAAGATAGATATTTTCATTAAATTCTGGAACGAATGTACCATCTCTCGTCATTCGCTGTCCATCTGCAGTTTATTATTCAAACATACCAGAGGTATGTTTACAGTCAGCAGTAAGTGCATGAGGGAAGTTGACATGACATTGCAAGTCTAAAGTGTGACATGCTACAAGAACTATTCAAAAACAAAAACTATTTATAATACTTGTGTAATTATTAAACATGTATTTATGACTTTATTGAGAGATAACTTTCAGTGTATTTTTTACACTGTAGTATAGGGCTGTCACGATTATGAAATCATATTTTTTAAGGTGTGCTTTTTTCTGCATGTGTGCTTCATACACCTTAAGAAGTCATTTTTACACATTTACCTTGAAACATGAAAATCAAATAATAAAATAGGAATGAACTATGATTTCCTTTTAAGGCTTTAAAAACTTATGAATGACATGAAAAATAATGTTTTAAATTTCTAAATATTTCTAAATACTTAAAATGGTATTTTTGATCAACTTTAGTTTTGGTCAATTTTACATTTACACTTGTTTTTTTTTATAATATCATTTGTACGTATATTTTTTTATATTTATATTATAGTTTTATTATATTATGCAGTAGTAAAACATTTCTTTCCTAATTTCTTCACTTTCACACATTATTTTAATGCTCTGATTAAACCCACAAGCCCTTATTCGTCACAAAGCAAAACCTTTGAGATTTCGTTTAATCATTTTATCACTCCACAGAAATGCAGTTTTTTTTTTGTGGTCCATTTTGTGGTCCGTTCTGCATAATGCGGCGGCTCATTTTAGCTTATCGCGGCCCATTCGGCCCATTTCGCGGCCGAGCTACTGGCTCGCACAGTTCTCCCGATGGCCAGTCCGCCCCTGATCAGCCCCAAAGTGGGTTGGCCCACCGGGAAAATGCCCGGTATGACAGATTACCAGTCCAGCCCTGAATTACACATATTCATGGCATTTATACAGTATATTCACTTAAAATTCCCTTATTTGGGCATTAAAATATGATTGGAATTTGAATGCCTAATTATCGCTGTTGTCTCATTTAACCAAGATCAGTTGGTTATTTAATAATCACGACAGGCCTACAGTAGGAATATTTATGTGAATTGTAAAAATAAAAAAACATTAAAAAGGGTAATTCAAAATGGTGAATTTATTATTCATAAAGTAAAACAACTGCGAAAGACTTGTTGCGCAGCCTGTTACAAGCATACCTGTCAACATTTGGGTACACAAATCCGGGAAGGGAAGTGGGGTGCTGGATGGCAGAGACAGGATAAATACATACAAATTGTGCCGTTGTGATTTAATGTGCTGAGTAACATAATTTCCCCCACTGTGTCCGATATTAAAATCAGTGTGACACACATTGCAAAAGGCGTGGGTATTATGGCTTTGGGATATTAAATTAAATTCTTCCGTCCAGCTGTTCTTAAATTTACATGTGTGTGTGTGTGTATATATATATATATATATATTTTTTTTTTTTTTATTTTTATTTATTTTTTATTTTTTTCCGCCGAAGCTCCAGCTGAGTCTTCTCCTCCAATCTACCAGTGATGCTTGATTCAACTTCCTGCGTCTTCTGCCTGCGCAGATTTCAACAGAGCGGCTGGGTTTTGGTTGCCAGGTTGATGTCACAAATGGGTTGAAATTTGTATGATTGTGTGAGTTGGATGTGTTTCATACAATATCTGGCAACTGGAGAACCTTGGATTAACACGTCGATTTGATTATTTATATAGGGAGGTTTGGGCCATACAAATTACGGGAGTTTCTCGGGAGAAATAACTAAACGGGAGAGGGGCGGGAGATGGGTGTGAAATACGGGAGACTCCCGGGAAAAACAGGAGTGTTGACAGGTATGGTCACAAGCCGATCCCGAAGCAGCAATCCGTTTTACAACTGATATTTGGACATCTAACGTACGTTTAATGTCAATGTTGAGCGTATTGGACACTTCAGTTTTGTTCATAGACTTGTAATCTTTGGAATTGTTTTGTTAGACGAGTAAAAAAGAGAAAAAGATCCATTTATAAAAATAGTGGAAAATTACATCTGTTTTGTTATATAAAGCATTTGCAGTTAATTGTTATTTCTACTTCTTTCTAGTCACAGAGCACTTTAATTTGAGAGTTGTTTAAGTGAGAGAAGATCCTGTAACTTAATGCAGTTTGGATGAAATTGTAATGTTTAATAATTTATTTTATTATGAAAATAATTTTTTGCATTGAAGAAAGGTAGATTTTGTTTGTATACGCGGTCAATAATAGTTCTGAGAAAGAAAATCGGAATCTGAAAAAATCGGTGTTGGCAGGTCACACTTGGAATCGGCCAAAAAAAATTGCAATCGGTGCAGTAAAAAATAATAAAAATAATAATCATATCACTTCTAAAGATATGGATTTAACCACTGGAATCGTATGGATTACTTTTATGATGCTTTTATGTGCTTTTTGGAGCATCAAAATTTTGGTGCCCATTCACTTGCATTGTATGGACCAACAGAGCTTAAATATTTTTCTAGATATCATAATTTGTGTTCTGCAGAAGAAAAAAGTCATACACATCTGGGATGGCATGAGGTAAATAATGAGAGAATTTTCATTTTGGGGGGAACTATTCCTTAACATAGAAAGTTATTTTTTTCAATTAAATGTAATGTAAAGACATGTTGCTGTCTTTGTACAATGCAAATGCTACACCATATCTGTTTGAATATACTGTAGGCCCAACAGTTACAGTAATATGTGTTGGTGGCACTACAATTTTATTGGTACCATATACTTATTTGAACTTTATGGTTTTGCATCAGTATTTGACATGTGTTGTTAACTTCCAAATGAAGTCTTCCTCCATAATAAAATATATGCTCTTTCTTGCAAGGGAGTATAAAGTAAATATACTATAATATAGTAACAGCCATCTCTCCCAGACCTCTAACACTCTGCAGAATGACTCCCACGTTTCTCACCTCCCCTCACCATGCAAAATCCTTCTTTTCTTTTTCTGGAGGATCAAAGATTGTAGTAAAAAAAAAGAAAAAAAAAAGAAAAAATTAAATATATCAACTTTACTAAAATGAGACAAGTAACTCAAATTCCCCGTCTGTCACTCTCTCAACGTTGTGTTGATGAGTTGACAATAGGGGTCGCTCCTGCGGAGCCTAGACATCTCTGATCTTGAGAAAAGGCCAATGAAAATTGGCATGTGGAATTTGCATGCCAGTCCCCCGGACATACGGGTATTAAAGGAGTGACCCCTTTTTTGGGATGTCTTTCCGTTTGTGTGTATTTCCTGGTTGCATCTGATGCAACCTCTCCCCATCTGATGGCCACGATCGCTGCCTCTCATGTCTGGGTGCTACCCACGCGGAGTCAGCGTTTGTGGATGGTTCATGTCCTCACTGCGAGGGCATGACCATGGCTACGTTGCAGTCGTGGCTTGCCCTCGTAAGAGCACAAGCCAACCCATCCGCTCTCAGACTTGGTCCTTCTATCTACGAGTATGAGACAGTGTCGGCTAGCACTGGGGGCGATATGGGGACCTCAGTGGGAGCCTCTCAGCCGGGTATAACCCCACGGACCTCCCACTCCCCGACATGCTCGTATGCTTCAACCGAGTGCTGGAGCAGGGTTGCCGGTTCACTTCACGGCAGACACGTGGTCTCGTTCAGAGCGCCTGACGATGATGAGATCTCGATCGCGGCATCAGAGAGCGGGTTCATCATGTCTGCCGCTGAGGACTCGGCAGGACTCCCACCCTCGGGTGCGGCGGCTCAGTCGCAGGCTACCACGAGTTTTGGGCTGGAGTGGAATCCTCCGCCTCCCCCCAAACCCTTGCGGCTTGACGATTGGTTTGTGGGGCCAGAGTACCATGCTCCGCCCCAGTTCCTTTCTTCACAGAGGTGCATGAGGAGCTCATGCGCTCATGGCAGGCACCTTTTACTCACTGGAGAATCCTTATTTCCATTTGAATTTTATTATGCACATTTTCAAAAAAAGAGCAGTCACTGAAATCCTTTCAGAGGCTCCTGGGGCATAAGGCATCCTCAGCAATGGTCATGCTACTTGGGTTGATGCATATGAGACCACTCCAGCAGTGGCTACAGACCTGAGTCGAGAGACTAGCATGGTGCCACCGTGTCCTCGTCACGCAGGCTTGTTGCCGCTCTCTCAGCCCCTGCTCAGACCTAGCGTTCTTACGGGCAGGAGTTCCCCTAGGCCAGGTCTCCAGGCACTTTGTGGTTACGACAGATGCCTCCCAACGGGGCTAAGGTGCTGTATGCAGTGGCCACTCAGTCGACGGCCCTTGGACTGGCCCGCAACTGTATTGGCACATCAACTGCCTCGAGTTGCTGGCAGTACTACTTGCCCCGAGGAGGCTTTTGCCATTGATCCGGGGCAAGCACATGTTGCTCCAGACGGACAACATAGCCGCGGCAGCATATATCAACTGCCAAGGCGGTCTATGCTCTCGCTGCATGTCACAACTCGCCCGCCATCTCCTCCTTTGGAATCAGCACTGACTCAAGTCGCTGCGAGTCACTCACATCCCAGGCTACATCAATAGCACAGCAGACGTGCTGTCGTGGCAGGTTACATCCAGGGGAGAGTAGAGGCTCCACCCCCAGGTAAGTCAGCTGATCTGGAGTTGATTCGGCCAAGCGCAGGTAGACCTGTTCGCTTCCCTAGAATCCTCCTATTGCCCACTATGGTACTCTCTGACCGAGGCTCCCCTCGGCACAGATGCCTTGGCACACAGCTGGCCCCCGGGGCTTTGCAAGTATGCGTTTCCCCCAGTGAGTCTACTTGCACAGACATTGTGCAGAGTCAGGGAGGATGGGGAGCAGGTCCTCTTAGTGGCCCCTTATTGGCCCTCCCGGATTTGGTTCTCGGACCTCACACTCCTCGCGACAGCCCCCCCCCCCCCCTGACGAATTCCCCAGAGGAAGGACCTTCTTTCTCAGGAACGGGCACCATCTGGCACCCGCGACCAGACCTCTGGAATCTCCATGTCTGGCCCTTGGACAGGACGTGGTAGACTTAGGAGGCCTACCACCCGGGGTGGTAGACACGATCACTCAGGCGAGAGCCCCCTCAACGAGGCGCCTTTACGGCCTGAAGTGGCGTCTGTTCGCTCAGTGGTGTTCGTCCTGTGGTGAAGACCCCCAGAGATGTGCAGTTGGATCAGTGCTTTCCAGTGCAGGAAAAATTGGAGGGCCGGCTGTCCCCCTCCACCTTGAAGGTGTATGTTGCCGCTATATCGGCACATCACAATGCAGTGGAAGGTAAGTATTTAGGGAAGCACGATTTGGTTATCAGGTTCCTGAGAGGCGCGAGGAGGTTAAACCCCACTAGGCTGCACCTCGTTCCCTCGTGGAACCTCTCCGTGGTCCTTCAGGGCCTTCGGGGAGCTTCCTTCAAGCCCCTTGAGTCAGCAGAGCTAAAGGCACTCTCTCTGAAGACCACCCTCCTGAGGGCGCTCACCTGCATCAAGAGTGTAGGGGACCTGCAGTCATTCTCTGTTAGCAAACTGTGCCTAGAGTTCGGCCCGGCTTACTCTCACGTCATCCTGAGACCCCGACCGGGCTACGTGCCCAAGGTTCCCATGACCCCTTTCAGGGATCAGGGAGGCAGACCCAGCCTTGCCGTTGCTGTGTCTGGTGCGTGCTCGTCGCATCTACTTGGACCGCACGCAGAGCTTTAGAAGCTCCGAGCAGCTCTTTGTTTGCTTCAGTGGACAGCGGAAGGGAAGCGCTGTCTCCAAACAGAGGATCACTCACTGGGTCGTCAATGCCATCACAATGGCATACCACGCCCAGCATATGCCACCCCCTGCTGGCCTACGAGCCCATTCTATCAGGGACGTTGCGGCTTCTTGGGCATTGTCCCACGGTGCCTCTATAACAGACATATGTAGAGCCACGGGTTGGGCAACACCTAACACCTTTGCAAGGTTCTATAGCCTCAGGATTGAGCCAGTTTTTCCTGTGTGTTATCAGGTGACACAAACAGGTAAGTTTGCGCTCTTTCTCCAGTTGCGTTCACAAGAAGAGTGAACCCTGGAAGTTCTTCCTCCCTAGCTTAGCGGCCGTCGAGTCTTCAGGGAGCCTCGTTGCCGCCCCTGTGCGGGCGTTACCAGGCCCCCGTACTGAGGTAAGTGCTCCACATGTGCTGGTTGTCCCCCTGGGCAACCCTCTGTGATGTATATTCCGCAAAATGGTTTCCCTGCCGGTAAACCGTGTCTTCCTTGGACGGAGGGCTCTCTGCCCTTGGTTGCCGTGTTTGTAGTAACTCCTCCCCCCTTGGGTAGGATCTACCATGAAGCCGCTCCACACAATGTGCTTCCGCTCCTAACCGGTAAGACCGTGTGTGTATTCCACCTAAAATACCCCCCCCCCCCCCCCAACCCCCCCCCCCCCCCCCCCCCGGGGCCGGGTGTGGTCTCCGCGGTGTCCTCCTCTTTGGAGGGACACCCCCCCCCAGCTTAGACCATATACTGTCCCCCAACCAAACATTTCTGTTCCTTTTACAGGGGAGCGCAATAGAGAGAAGTCCCTGGATGGGCCAGCCAGACCTTATGCTTCTGAACAGTTAACCGTTCCCCTAGGTTCAGGGGACCGCTTCATGCCTGCCAGTGTGTTGGGGGTAGTTATGCAACGGCTTGCTGCGCTGGCTACGAGGCACACAGAGGTCTGCCCGTCTCGCACCGCCAATCTGCATAACTCGGTTCAGCTCTTGTGGCATTTTCCATGGGGAACCCTAGTGTCAACTCATCGACACAACGTTGAGTGAGTGACAGACGTAACCTCCGTTCCCTGATGGAGGGAACGAGACGTTGTGTCCCGCTGGCCGCAACACTGAACCAACCGCTGAAAGCGCCGGGTCTTTGGCTCGGCTCCTCAGGGCGATACCTGCTGTGGATGTGCAGTGTCACTCCATTTATACCCGTATGTCCGGGGGAGTGGCATGCAAATTCCACACGCCAATTCTAATTGACCTTTTCTCAAGATCAGAGATGTCTGGGCTCCGCAGGAGTGACCCCTAGTGTCAACTCACCGACACAACGTCTTGTTCCCTCCATCGGGGAATGGAGGTTACGTCAGTAACCGAGATGTTTAGATTATTTCATTTTTGTATTTGTATAATTAGTTAATTAAGACTTACTGAGTTGAGCTGAAATTGGACAGTGGTCCTGAAATATTTATGTTCCTGCTGTTTATTTATATGGAATAGGCTCAAAGGTTTTTTTTTTTTTTTGGGCTAGGTCTTTGGCTTCTTATTGCAGAATAATTTAAACATTTCATGTTTTTAATATGCTTTTCGTCACTGTTTCTAGTATTCTATTCAGAACATTTCTTAAATTGAGAGACTACATGGGATATTTGTACTTTTAAGAATATATTTTTCACACCGCAGGACCATAAAAAATTTAACTAGTATACAAAAACTTCAATAAAAATGGTGAAAAAGATGCAGCACCTAAAATATACAGTTTCCCTTCTACATTCATATATTTTTTTACATTAAAATATTGATACTGATAAATCTGAAAGCTTGTGGACATTTTATGCATCAATTAAGGATTTTCCAAATATAATTTGCCTGTATTGCCTGTGCCTGATTCACAGCTGTGTGAAGGTTTTGGGATCATAGGGGTGGGGCATGGCTTCAGGAGTTACCGCCCCCTCAACAGCCTCTTCACCCACGCACACACACTCTCCCTCTCTATTTCTCTCTCTCTCTCTCTTTCTCTCTCTTGCACTTAGCTTTAGTCACTCAGGGAGGAAATTAAGGGTCCACCGTAGTGTATGTTGGGGGAGCTCTGTGCCTCGGCTTCTGCAGCATGCAGCAGGCCTTGTAAGGAGAGAAGGAGAAAGAGAGTGTTACCGTTAACAATGTCTGATATTTGCACACCCACAGGAAGCTAAATGAAAGAGGACAGAAAGAGAAATAAGGAAAAGCAAAGGAATATTTTCTTAGCAGGTTAACAGCATTTGGAACTTGGAACTAAGACGGTAAATATTTCCTTATCTCATTTCTCCTGCTGCTGTATCTCTCTGTTTCCATCACTTGCCTTCCTCTGCCTGGAGCTTGGCTATAGGGATTCCGACATGTGATTCTGCATGTGGAGCTGTGCAGCATTGTAAATCCTCTCTCTCTCTCTCTCTCTCTCTCTCTCTCTCTCTGTATACATGATCATAGCTGGGAATTGTCCCAGTTCAGTATATCATGCATTTGTTGCCTTTATGAGCAGAAACTTAGGTCTCTTTAAGTTTGTCATTCTTGTGTGATTCTACCAAAGCATTGTATTCAACCAGGAATCTTTTTTTTTTTTTTTTTTTTTTTAATATTCAAGTACAGTTAGGTCCAAAAGTCTGAGACTACATTGATAAATGTATGTATATGTTGAATAAATAAAATTTTAGGATTTTGAACAATTTAAACAAAAAATGTTATGCCATAAAATTAATATTTAAGATTCTGCCCTATTTCCAGATAACAAATCAAAAAACAAATTTGTGACATTGAACATGGTTACTGCTTTCTACACAAGGACAGATTTCTTTGCTTCCATTGAAGCACACAATTTCAAAATTACAAACACATGGTTTAGCTATCTACTTTTACAAGCTTAGTTATTCAGATCTAGATAAATTTGGACTTTTATGCAATTTGCATTTTTTTTTCAGAGTGACAGATTTTAGATGGACCTCTAAACTGTGGTCTTAGGTTTATTGTTTTTCACTTTGTCCCGGGTCAGAGTTTCTAACCCAGAAATCAGTGACTGCAGCCAGTACCCTCACTGCAGCCCTTTGGTTTCCATGGTTAGAGCGAAAACCCCTACCTTGACTGAGTGACACTTTCTAATCAATAGCTATTGCCTTATTTAAAAATACCCCGCGCCCCATGTACTCCATCTGCTTCTCTTACAGACATGGTCCTTCAATCCACTCTGACAGTCGTGTGAATAAATACATTATTCCAAATCTGCAAGATCAGAATACTTCAGTCAGTATACTATATGGACCTGAGCACATTCTGTGGAAAGCTGTCTTAATGCTTCATTATTTGCTCACTTTTTCAGTACTGATAAAATTACATACTTAGAGCAAAACCCATAATCTTCTTTCTAAATGTACATAATTTGTTTTGCATTGTGTGATCCCTTTGAAAATGTAACAGCAAAAATCTTAATGTAAAGTCCATTTGGTTCTAATTAAGTGAACCTTTGCTTAAGGACATTTGCAAGAGTTTATCATCCATAGAAGAGCCTCCTACATTCCTTTAATACATTAGGCTAGTGTATGTTCAAAGTCAGCCAAGATATCCTCTTGAGTCTGAGCCATAATAATCTCTCTGTTTCTTTTTTGGGATGTTGGGGAAACAGGCTTAAATGACGGTACTCTAATACCCAGCAAAAAAGCCATCCTGTGCAGCCTTGAAATCCATGATGTGGTGATTCATTCTCTATGCCCTCTTTCTAGAGTAGAATACACATATTTATATGCCTCACATGCTGATCTGTTTCCAAAATGTTTAGAGAAAGGAGAAATAATAATAATAAACCTGTGCACCTCCATGGGGTGCTGTGGTGGTTGCCTGGGTGTAGCTAAGTGGTTGCCGAGGTATTCAGGGTGGTGGCTAGGGCATTGGAAATTGGTTGATAAAGGGTATTCTGGGTGGATACTTACAGGCCCAAGCCAAAAGAGCCCACCCCCAAGTGTCTAAGAGTTTCTGATCTCTAGATATGGCTCAGATTCCTTCTTCAATCTAAGTCTATTTTTTTTGTCTGTTTTATTGTCCACTGTGCAGAAATAATGAGTTGGATCACTTATAAAAGTAATAACACAACTGTCCTTAACAAGCTGCACAATGTGAGGTGTCATTCATGTCTGTTGCATGGTTTGGGATGAGTTTTGCTTCAAAGTTTAGTACTAAAGTTTAGGGAATTTTTTAAATCTCTAACCAAACAGTAAGTATAAGTTTTTGTAGTAGTGATGCAGCATCACTGATGCTTGCCTTAGCTAAAACATAGAGAATCAAGCCAGCCAACTCAGAGGCTTCCAGGCACCAAGAGTCTCAGGACAGCAGGATGCAGAGCCAAGAATAAATCAGTCAAAGTGTTGACATCCTGAGCTCTGCAACATCATTATCACACCCCATGCATATATCTCTGGGGTTCACAGGAGGAAGCCTTCCACCATCACATATGTGTGTGTCGTGAGAAAGACTCAGAGAACAAGGAGGGTTGAGAGAGTGTGTGTGTGTGTGTGTGTGTGTGTGTGTTTGAGAGAGAGAGAGAGAGAGAGAGAGAGAGAGAGAGCAAGAGAGAGAAGTATCTCTGGAGTGTTTTGACAGTGCGCTTTCTCTCTTAAGCAGAGACCCAGTGGGTGTGTGATATTTCAGACAGCTACAACAGCAGCAGTAGTAATGCTTTCTAATTTCTTACTTTAAACACACTGTACAAATTATACCAACCTCGTCTCATAGAATCACGTTACTATACCCAGGGGCATAGATTCCAAGGGGGATGGGGTGTAGGTAGCCCCAATAATAAAAACAAGCAATTACACAACCCCCCCCCCCCCCCCCACACACACACACAATTATTTTGTACTTTGATCAATGGAAACATGTCAATTCTTCACACTGTAACCCCTACCCATGTCCAAGCCAAATCTACACCCTTGACTATACATACATTTTTGCTAAATTATTTTTACATGGCTTCTTGTATGTTTCGCTGTAGTTACCTAGAGGTTTAGGGTAGGGGCTGTCAGTTTTGGTGATTTAAAACATGATAGAGCTTTGACCTTAAAACCTTATCTTAATGGGATAACATTCCACTTGCCTTGTTAAACTTTGTTTAACTTGCCATCTCGGACATGTTGCAATACCTGCAATGAACCACGCAAAGTCATTTTGCAAAAATCTAGCCACAGTCAATTCATTTTCATGAGATCATGCTAAATTAAAACATTACTTTCAGAAAACATTTTGGTATTTTTCGGCATGTAATCCAATGTGTCTTGTGTAATGCAAACTGTAATTTGGCATTACTAGCACAATTAGAGCTAAATGCCAATTATCCAAAGTTTCTTGTGATATTTGTAATGTAAATCTCTAATTAAGTGATAAATACTGAAAGTTCTTGTCATATTTTGTCTACGTACTGCTAGATACTGATCACAACTGAAAGCGTGGTTAACGCAACTTCTGTTTGCTGCTGTCAATTCAGCAACAGGTGGAAATACATGCTTCCAAGCCTTACTAACTTGGAATCTAATTTTTCAAGTTATTGAAATGTGCAAAACGTAAGTTCGTAAAAAGAATATGTAATCTTAAGACCCACTTTTGTTTTTGGAACCCCAAACTTTTGTTTTGACTTCATCTTTTGGGGGTCTTAAATGGTGGGTCAGACCCCCTCATACCCTTGGATGCTGCTGTAAGGCGGGTGCCAGCAAGTCTGGACTTCCCCTCGAGAAAACAAAAGGCTCTCATGAGAATTAACATTTGAACTCTCTCTTGCATATGTAACAGCAACATCCGAGACGCAGCACATAGTGCAGCTCACACCTCACTTCTACAGTCTCATAATCTCCCCCTACTCCCCCCTTCTCCTCCTCACTTAAAGCTCACTAAAAACCTATGCAATGTTAAGTGTGTACAAAAAAGTAACTATACATGTTTGGTATCATTTAAAGTGTTTCAGTGTGCCTGGTAAACGGGTCTCATCCTCCCACCCATAATGAAAAGCTAAAAGAAGTTATAAAATATGAGAAATGTGGTGTGCCCCTTAAAGGTGTGCCCTCCCCCAGATCCTCCATACAAACTACCTCCTGTATGTAAATCTGAAGGAATCAAGTACACATTAAATTACAAATTCTGATCCCACAGTTGTGAACCCTTCAATAGGGGACCAAAATCTAATTATAATGACAGACACCACCATTTGTTAAGCATATTGAATTATCTGGGTTTATAAGGAAAACGGGCAAAAGGTTCGGGGAGTCTGTAGGTAGACTTCCTACACGATTGCTGTGTGTAGTATTCATTGCCAGGTAAATATTTCTATAAATTCCTCGATTTCCAAATTGTTGTTATTATATTGGACTGATTGATGATTTTACTCTATGAATTGGATTTTGAATTATTGTAACTATTACCTGGTCAAAAAATTGTAAACATTTTATTTTATTCTGACTGACTCTGAAATTGTTTTCCCAAGTAGATTAAGCGATTCGTATGTTACCGCAAGTCTGCGTCAGATTAGTGATGACTAATATTTGGAATCAATTCAAGTGTACTTGGTATGCAAAGACAAAAAGGGAATTTCCATTTAGAACAGCAAATGTGGCTTGACCAATCTAAATTTGGGTGTGTCATACCTCTGTTTTAATTTTATGTGGGAAAACACGGTATGGCCAATCCAAAGCTATTATAAGAGAAGTTATGTTGGTCTACTTTATCTGTAATAGTGGCCGTGACCTCTACTGAAGAAAACGTTATGTTAAATTCAAGTGTATGCAATTCCATGGGGGCTATACTGAAGTATCTTTGATTGTGTAAATGTGAATGTGACCAATCTTAGGTATATAGCAATATACCTCAAAGCGACATAGTTTCCTAATCTGAACGGGTAAAATATAATTAAGAGTTAAAAAGAATAATCAAGCATTCGCTCACTTTTAATAATGCTCAGATATCATTAAAACCATTTTCATCTATGGAGTCAGATGACATAACGAGATAATATACATAAGAGAAAACGTATTTCATTTAATCTTGTTGTGTTATGTAAAAAGAAAGACAGTAACACGCAGAGACCTTCACACGTATTATTGGAGACCGCCACTGAAACGATAAACGGGCTAATTTGTAATGTACAGCATTTGAGGCACAAAGTAAATCACAAAATAAAATTTTGTCCTATCTCTCCTTTAAAAAAAAATTATTATAAAATAAATTAAAAATCTAGGTTACAGAGAAGATAGAAGTGAATGGGGCCAATTTTTGGAGGGTTTAAAGTCAGAAACATGAAGATTGTAATTTTATAAAAGCACTTCCATTAATTCATCTGTTAAAACTCTGAGCTGTAAAGTTGTTTAAATTATTGTTTTTTCAGTGGACTGCTAAATTACCGGGATAACGTCTCGGTTACGTATGTAACCTCGAAGAAGCGACACTAGGGGTCTCTCTTGAGTGCCGAATATGCCTCTGATCTATGAAAAAAGGCCAATGAGAGTTGGCGAACAGTATTTTCATACCCCGCCCCCGGACATACGGGTACAAAGGCGAGGGAAATACGCTCGTTCATTCAGGATTTTTCTGAGGAGCTGGGAGTGTCCGGCCACCTCAGCAGCTCTGCTCAGCGACGTGGCCGGGAGGACACAACGTCTCGTTCCCTCCATCAGGGAATGGAGGTTACACACGTAACCGAGACATTCCCCGTCTGTCGCTCACTTCGATGTCGTGTCAAAGAAGCGACACTAGGGGTCCACTTCAAATCACGCCATGCGCTGAGCCGTGTACGTGTACTGCTGACACAGGAGCGGGCAGGTATTTCACGTGCACAAGCGACCAGCTGTGTTTTAGACTGCACGTACCCTTCCCCAATGCCCCAAAAAAGTCATCGGAATCCTTTTGGTTACCCTAGAGGGGAACAAGGCGACGCTGCCAACTACGGAACGGGCTAAGCCTGGCTGGGCCTCTTTTCTCTCTATGTTTCTCGGCAAAGAGCAAGAGCAGCCGGGGCCCTTACTGCATTGTGGGAAGGGGGTCTTACCCGAATTCCTATTCTTTCAGGGGGAAAAGACCCTGCGGAGGCCACACCTGCCCAAAAGGGGAGGTAAAGGTGGCAAAATACATCACATGGACTCTTCGGTCACATGTGGGAAAGAATGGCACGGTGGTAGATCCAACTTCGAAGAGGGGGGAGTTGCTACAACACGGCAACCGGAGGGCAGCGAAGGACTGCCTAAGGGAGGTGCGGGTCAACTCGTAAGGTGACCGTACCGTGGAAGTACACACAGGAGGAGTACGTGTAGGAGGCCTGATCTGTGGAGCACCTATTCCAGTAGGGGTAGCCTGGGGTACCCATAGTGGACTGGGTCAGCGAGTTCCTCCGCTGAACTGGGGAGGCTAGGGAGGAATCGACCAGGAACCTAAAAGGGGTCTCCTGGGAAGAAGGCGCACTGTTTTACCTTGGCCTTGGGAAAGGGCACTGGACGCAAGCGATTCACCCGGTCAGACCGTCGACATGTACCGAGTTCTACGGGCTCGGACTTGAGAAAACACGGGACGAGACTGACTCAACCCTGAGATTGTAAAACCTTGCAAATGTGTTAGATGTTGCCCAGCCCTCAGCTCTGCAAATGTCTGCTAGGGAGGTGCCCCTAGCCAGTGCCCATGAGGATGCCACACTCCTGGTAGAGTGGGCTCGAACCCATAGGGGGGGGGGTGGCACAGCCTGGGTGTTATAGGCCAACAGAATGGCGTCCGGCACCCAGCGGGACAGCCTCTGTTTGGAGACAGCGTTCCCTTTCTGCTGTCCCCCAAAAGCAGACAAAGAGCTGCTCAGAGCTCCAGGTAGGCATGCAAAGCACGTACCGGACACAGCAGTGAGGGGGCTGGGTCTGCCTCCTCCCGGGGCAGCACTTGCAGGTTCACTACCTGAACTCTGAAGGGCGTGGTAGGAACCTTGGGCACATAGCCCGGTCGAGGTCTTAGGATCACATTTGTGTCGCCGGACCGAACTCCAGGCAAGTGTCATTAGTAGAGAATGCTTGCAGGTCCCCGCCCCTCTTGATGGAAGTGAGCGCGATCAGCAGGGCCATCTTTTTAAGACGGGAGGGGAACAGGTTTGGCCGGGAGGGATTTAGCCTCCGGGCACCTCTTAGGAACCTGACGTTTAAGTCGTGCTTACCCAGGGACTTGCCGTCTACTGGGTCGTGGTGAGCTGCGCTAGCGGCAACATACACCTTCAAGGTGGAAGGGGACAGCCTCCCCTCCAACCTCTCCTGTAGGAACAGGAGCACTGACCTAACTGCTCACCTCTGTGGGTCTTCCACCCATGAAGAACACCAATTAACGAACAGACGCCATTTCAGGGCATAGAGTTGCCTGGTAGAAGGGGCTCTGGCTTGGTTGATCGTGTCTACGACCGTGGGTGGTAGACCAGCTAGATCTTCCGTGTCCCGTCCAGGGACCAGACGTGGAGGTTCCAAAGGTCTGGATGCGAATGCCAGAGCATGCCCCGTCTCTGAGAAAGAAGGTCTTTCCTCAGGGGAATTCACCAGAGAGGGGCTGTAGCGAGGAGTACAAGGTCCGAGAACCGGGCCCGGGTGGGCCAGTAGGGAGCCACAAGAGTGACTTGATCCTCGTCGTCCCTGACCTTGCACAGCACCTGTGCAAGAAGGCTCACTGGGAGAAATGCGTACTTGCACAGCCCCACTGGCCAGTGTCCACTGCGACTTTCGTGAAGACGCGAGGGGACAGAGACATGCCGAAGGGGAGGACTTGTACTGATACACCTGGCCATCGAACGCGAACCGCAGAAAGGGGAGGTGTCGAGGCAAAATTGAGACGTGGAAGTACGCGTCCTTCAGTTCTGCCGCTGCGGACCAATCTAGATGTCGAACGCAGATTAAGATGTGTTTCTGTGTGAGTATTTTGAACAGGAGATTGTGCAACGCTTGGTTGAGAACTCGCAAGTCCAAGACCGGTCGTAAGCCGCCGCCTTTCTTGGGTATGATGAAGTAAGGGCTGTAGAGACCCTTCTTCATCTTGGTTGGAGGGACAGGCTCTATTGCATCTTTGAATAAGAGAGTAGCGATTTCCATGTGCAGGGACTTGGCATGTAAGCCGTGTACTGCGGGGGGGTGGAAGCCTGGCCAACTGAATTGCGTAACCGAGTTGGATGGTCTGGGCCAGCCAGCGAGATGGGTTGGGAGTGACAGCCACGTGTCCAACTCCGCGCTAGGGGCACCAAGGGGATGATTATTTTTGACATACCCGGCGGGGCGGAGCAGGTAAAGTGCCATCGGGAGGCGGTGATGCGTCCCGAGGCTCTGGTGCTGAGAAAAGACTGAAGCACTTACCTTGCTCCGCACACCCGGCAGGAGGTGGGTTAGCGACTGAGCAGGAGGAGGTCCAGGGTAGGCGTCCTCTAGACTCAACGGAACTGGCCGGCCGGGGAACAGTCGTGGGGGCTGGAGGCAGGTGGTCCGCATCCAGGATGCCGGGACTGTTGAGATCTGGCGGCAGAGTGCTGTGAGAATGGCATTTGCGGGCCAGGTGATCCAGAGACAAAGGAAATAGCTCTGTTACTGAGAATATGACAATGTGAAAACTAATTCAACAAAAAATTCTCCTCCCGGCCCTCCACCGTGGACGGAGCGGTCTTACCATTTCCGGAGCTAACGTCTTGGTCCCTGGGTCGAGCGTCTACGGAGTGCCTGGGAGCCTTCCGGGTCCTCGAGGGGGTCCGTGAGATGTGGGTGTATGCTTCCTGCGGAGTGCTCGACGCTGGGGCTGAGAGCTGGGCCCAGGTTGAGGCGGAGCAGAGTGTTTCATAGCCGCAGGAGGATGCCCTCAGCGAGCAGACGGGGCATGGCCCATGGTGGCAGGCTTGCGACGGGGCAGGATGTGAGATGGCCTCCATCTGCTTCACCACTGAGGACTGCTTGGCAGAGTCGTCAACGGTGGCGCCGAATGGACGGAGCTGGGAGACAGGGGTGTGGGAGAAGGTGTGCCTTGTCTACCTCCCGCATTTCGACCAGGTCCAGTCCATAGATGCGTTTCTGTACCACAAGAGTGGCCATCGCCTGTTCGAGTGCCAACGCTTCTGACCTCCGTGGCCCGGGGGCGCGGTTGGTCATCCAGCGCAGTTCCTGCAGCACATCAAGAACAGGACTACCCAAGGTGCAAGTTTTGAAGTGCCTTGGCGTTGGTTGCAGGAAGGACCATGGCGTGCAGGGCGGAAGCGGTCTGGGACCGTTCCACCGCTAGGGTAGTGAGAGCGGAGGAGCGAAGAAGCCTTGGCTTTGCTCAACTCGTCATGCACGTCCGAGAAGAAACGAACCGGGGGGAGGCGCGGCTGTGAGCGGCGCACATGCCCGCAGGACCGATCAAGTAGCCCGGGAAAGCATAGTGGACCTCCGTGCGTCAGGCTCAGGCTGGGTGAGCAGACCCGATGGTGGCGGCCCAGGTGAGTCATCAGCATCAGACGCCGCTGTAACGCTCTCCGATGCAGCGGTGATGTCATCCAATTCTGAAGCAAGCAAGCGTGCCGGGGAGGCAGGCGGTTCGAGGGGGTTTACCCGGCGAACAGAGCCCGTCATTGTCCCCAAATCGCCTTCATCACTCACGGCGCCTGCGTCAATCCCGTAGGAAGGAGGCGAGGTGCGGGGGGCGGCTGAAGTGGCTTTCATTACAAAAGAAAGCCGCACGACCGCAATGCTATAACGGCCATGTTCTCGCACTGAGAAGATGAACCATTGGAGAGAATCGCTCATCCCGAGCTCAGACGGGAGCAAGCAAGCGTGCCGGGGAGGCGGGAGGTTTGAGGAGGTTTACCCGGCGAACAGAGCCCGTCATAGTCCCCATATCGCCTTCATCGCCCGCGGCGCCTGCGTCAATCCCGTAGGAAGGAGGCGAGGAGGGGTGGGGGTGGGGGGGGCGACTGAAGTGGCTTTCTCGCATGACAAAAGAAGGGCGTGCGACCACAATGTTGCCATGGCTATGTTCTCGCACTGAGAACATGAACCATTCATAAAACGCTTTTATGACCGTGAGAGGTGGGGAGAAATCACCGCATCCAGAAACTACACAGGGGCAGAAATGACATCTTTATAAAGATGCGTCCTGAAAAGGACGTTCAACGCCGCTGTGTAATGCTCTTTCAGAAAAATAAACCCTTTTACAGAGAAAATCACTCTTTCAATGTAACTCTTTCAATTCTCTGCGCTGTCGAAGCGCCCAGGGGCAAACTGCACTGCCGTGCAGAGAAGGAGAAAGCCGCTGAAGTGCGCCGTAGATCCAACAGCAAAGAGAGCGTCAGAGGAACAGAAGCAGTAATCTGGTGTGTGTGACTCGCAGCTGGCTGCATACACGACCACTGGCTCCGAAGAAAATTACTGAATGAACGAGCGTATTTCCCCTCGCCTTTGTACCTGTATGTCCGGGGGCAGGGTATGCAAATACTGTTCGCCAACTCTCATTGGCATTTTTTCATAGATCAGAGGCATATTTGGCACTCAAGAGAGACCCCTAGTGTCGCTTCTTCGACATGACGTCGAAGTGAGCAACAGACGGGGAACTGGGTTGTCATTACATCGTCATGGCAAGAAGTTGTAAAGATGAATAAAACTTTACACAGAAAAGTTTAGTAAGCAATTAGTAAAATCATGTGAATACGCCTATTGTTTACATCTTGTGTCTATACTTTTGAGACAGTGAGTTTTTAACATTTTAAAATCGGACCCATTTAGTTCTATTGTAAGTGCCTCACTGTAACCAAGATATGTGCTTTGTGTTTCTTTATTTTTTTTGTGATAATCAACATTATGCCACAAATGCTGTCGATTCTCTGTCTCTCCCCTCCACCTTTCCTCTTTTCTCTACTCCCCTGCGCAGAATGGCAACAATTGCTTGTTACAATGTGGAGTGTGCCAGGCACTGAGTAGGTGGGTACACCACGCACATTTATTTTGAAATCCCAGACATTCTCCCTTTAGTGCCCCACTCCAGATATTATCTCTGAAATGTCTCAAACATGTAGGAGAGAGCTCGGAATAAACTTCTGCCTCCTGAAGAGCAAACACATACCCTCTGCGTGGCTTCTCTGCCCTCATTTCACATAAGTCAGATGTGCATTAATTGATAAAGCCAGGAATAGTCTTTAATAGTTAATTGTGTTAACATATATATATATATATATATATATATATATATATATATATATATATATATATATATACTACTGTACAAAAGTGTTTGGCACTAGTCTTAAGATATTAATTTATATCTTCAGCTTTAGTGTGTCAATAGAAAATATAAATGTTATACTCCCAAACATTCCTTTTGCGAATAGAATAGAATAGAATAGAATAGAATAGAGGAACAAGGAGCCCTGCAACAGGTGGCATAGCACTTACAGAGCCCCCCCACTGAACATCGAGTCAGTCTGGGATTACATGAAGAGACAGACGTAATTGGGACAACATAAATAAATAAAAGAACTGTGGTGAATTCTCCAAGAAGCTTGGGACATCCTATCTGCCAACAACCAAGAAAAACCGTGTCCAGGTGTAAGTAGTAGAATTTGTGCTGTTTTGAAGGCAAAAGTGTTCACACCAAATATTGATTTAGCTCTTTTTCTATTTATTGGACTTTGTATGACATTAATTGATTAATGAAAACTATTTATGTCATTACTTTTTTTAAATCCTCACTTTGAAAGTTTTTTAAATCCTCACTTTGACAAGTGCCTAACATTTTGCACAGTATTGTGTGTGTGTGTATATATATATATATATATATATATTATTGTAAGACTGACAGGCTTGCTGTTGAAACCTGAGATTTTCTTCCCACTGAGATGGACCATGTTTCATGGTGATTTCTCCATAACCTTTTGATGTAGGAGTACAGTTACATGTTAACCATTTTATGTTTTCACTATGTCTGGGAAATGGCAGAGACTAAATATATTAAATATATTTTTTAGCTTGTTCTGAGTTAGCATTTTGATTAAATAGAAATAATTGAATGTTCATTGACCTAATGCTGCAGTATTTTGTATTCGCACTCACTTGCTCTGAATGGTGGTACATTTTTTCCCTAAAATATTAATATGAAAAATGAAACAAAAAATATAGATAGTTGGTGTTAGAATACCAGTACAGTATTGTGAGGTAAAACCACAATACTTTGAAGCAGAGATGCTGTATCCACAGCTGAGTTCGTTTAACAATAAATTGTGAATGAGTGCCAAAAAGGCTGCTCATTCTCACGGTTAATATTCTACAGTACCTGAATGATTAGGTTTCTATAGCAACTCCAGAGTCCCCTACCCCCACTCTAAAACACACACATATGCATGCACGCAATACATACCACTTTGACTGCTCCACGACTTACTGGAGGTGTTGTTGTCATTTTGCCAGTGAACTTCGAGTAAGCAGGACAACTGAACCACTTGTTATAGATTTACCATAAAAAGTTACTGTATAAGATAGATAGATAGATAGATAGATAGATAGATAGATAGATAGATAATTTATTGTCCTCAAAGAGGAAATTTGTTATACCCATGGACCTGGTATAAAAGGCATAGTTCACCCAAAAATGAACATTACGTCATCATTTACTCACCCTCACTGTTATTCCAAACCCACTTGACTTTCTGTCTTCTGTCTTCTGTAGAACACAATAGGAGATGTTAGACAGAATGACCACCTCAGTTACCATTTACTTTCATTGTATGGATGTACTGAATGGTGACTGAGACTATTCTATTCTCTAATGTCTATTTTTGTGTTCCTTTTTTACAATTAAAAGCTCAAACGATTAGTGTTTTCTCTTTCATCTTATTTAAAGGTATGTGTTGTCTTGTTATAATGAGGTTTGTTTGGGTGTAAAGCCCTCAATTTAGCAAAGCTCAGCTGTGTAACATGTTGACGGATGAAATTGCTGTTACTTCCACACCAATAGATTTGAGCTCCCAGCTGTTCTCTTCCTGTCCCAGAGGCCCTAATACTACGCATCGTTGCTTTAAAATGTTCATCATTAGGAGTCAGACACCCACACACATGGACCTTCCTTTCTGTCACACCAAGATACAGTACATTCTTTATGCTAAATACCCATCTGACTTTGTCCTTAATTGGTGTTGAATTACTTTTTTCTGGCCCTCTGGGCAGACTTTACTTGGATTGGACAAAGAAGCTGCCAAAATTTTCAAGGCATGTAATGTATTAAAAAGTATATAAAGAGTAGCATCTGGTGAGCTTCAGGACCAATTAGAGAAAGATGCATCTTCTGCACATCTAGCCTAAATTTAAAGGTGAAGTGTGTTATTTCTGCAGGACTTGCTTCACCAAATATAATTGCAAAAATAAAGCCTGTTTCCAAACTGGTTTCCCGAACACTCCCTTAATTTGCCAGTTGTTAGACTTACATAAAGTCCTGCATTTAACTCACGCCATTTGTTTAGCCAATTATGCTATGTTAGGCTGGTCGGGGTATTCGAACAAACAGAACAATGTTTTTATAGTGCTACAAAATCACACATTTAACTCTTTTTGTATAAATCAGCCTACAAATTACTTACGGTAGCTGAATCTGCATTGAAGCTGACATCACACTAGCAGACTCAAAATAACTCTATTTTGGCTGAGGTTTTCACACTTGCCAACTCTTTTGCTTAGATCTCGCTCTCCTCAGTTAATTAAGATTGGTGGAAGGGTGACAGACATGCCAAATCACTGCAACTGTTTGAATCCCTGTCACATGGAGCCGAAATAACAACAGGAGTACCATGTGAGGCTTTAAGCAAAATTCTAAAAATGGTAAACGAGTGATTAAGGATGCAATTGTCACAGTTACTTTACTCTATTAAAGTGTGTGATTGTGCATTTACACCTCGAGGCTTGCCATATAAGAACGCGTATATCCATATGAAGCTTTCAGTGGGTAAAGAAATTACATTCAATAAAGACTGTTTAACCTTCGCTTTCTGATTTCATTTAATTTCAGTTTAGGAGAAATATACAGTAAAATGCTTGGTGACAGAATCACTATGGATTACAATCAGCATTTGTGATGATACAGTATACAGCTGAGAGTGATGAAAACATTCACATCAGCCTGAATCTTGTCTGTTCTTCAATAAAAGAAAGAGCTCACTGATCACTTGAAGAGAACACAAGAGTTGACAGAAAAATGTTTTCTGTCATGTTGGATATTTTTTCCCAGTTGCTGGAACCATTAAATCAGCAGGGAGTCCTGAAGGTCAAGTGATGAATGAGCTAATGTGTGTTTCATCTCCCTCTGCCTGGCTGAGATTATGTTATTGAAGCTCACACCTGAAAATCACTGGAAAAATAGGCTAGTTTGGCACCGGCTTATGCTGGGATAGAACAATGTATTTAACATTGAAAAAAATACACTTCACCTTTAAATCTTTTAAATTCAATCAATATGGTCATTAGTTTCGTATTTCCTCTCATTCTTGTATTTTTAATCCCTCCAGGAGTCAGAGGTCAGCAAGAGGAGGAAAAGGTGTCAATTTCTTGAGAGGGAAGTAAAGAAAAAGACATTAACATGTAAGACGTTGGTAAGTACAGATGTTGCAATGCTCATTTCAATGCAATTCATTGTGCATAAATAAACATGAGATTACTCCAGAAACATTTGTGTTCTGTTTGTCCAGGTGCACTTCATAAAGTTTAAACCTCAACAATGGTCTGTAGACTTCAAAGTTTGAGCTTTTCTCCTGAGGATACTTTTGCTGGATTGTCTGTCCCTCCTTTTGCCTATTTTGTGTTATTTGTATCACTGTAACAGAAGAGCCTTGTTGCTCTGAAAAGGTTATGCTTTGCTCTCTCTCTCTAGGGCTTTAGCAAACATGGGTAGTCTTAGCAAAAGTCATGGGCAGGCTTAGCCCCTAACACATACAAGAAACAAACCATTGCTTAGCACGGTCGATTCTGTAGGATTTCACAAACTGGGCTAAATGTTTCTCATAAAAACAATTAATGCCCTCAATAAAGCACAAACCGATCCTGCCACTCAAGATCACCATTGCCTTTGCTAGCTAATACCTTTTCATTGATTTAAAAATTGAGTTAACTTGTTGAAAAAAAGAGCATAACTCATTTTGTCCTTGACAGTTCTCGTTGTTTTTCACATTAGTGGTAAAAAAAATATGGGGTTTTCAATTAAAATTTACAAATTCTTTAACTAGTATCGCAACCTAAAGCACCAAAATATTAAAACCTGTCATAATAAATTTGGAAATTGAATCCTTTACAAGCATCTCAAAACAGTTTTCCGTAATGATCAAAATTAGGTGGTAACTGCTAATATGTCTATTTTAATGCCTGTCTGACTACACACATAATTTATCTTTAGTAGCTGTAACTGGAGAGTTTACTGACCAAGATACTTATAATTTGAATAGATTTGACTTGATTTAATGTCTCTAAAAATAAAAGGTATTTTCTGACTATTTTCATTCCTGTCTACTCATTCCTGTCCATAAAGGTTCACTTTTGGAACATTCCACAAGCTGCCACATAAACTTCAAGTGTTCTTCAAATCTGTCCTCTATATCATGTAGCAAGGTTTGTGCAACAATTTGAGAAAGTTAAGAATTTTGACACAAATCTCAGGGGCTATTCACACAATGTGACCTTTTGATACAAAAAGGCTTGGTGTTGCATCACATCAACGGATGCACCTGGTGAAGACAGAGTGAAAGAATGAATGGAATAGACCTTATTCACGCTAGCACCATCTTTGATTTTTATTGGGAATGACAACGAGGCTGTGAGAGATAGACTTGCCATCTCTTGAATGGCACAAACATTATAAAGCTGTACAAAGCTCCTAGATCACATCTGATTTTCCAAATCTCAAGTTATCTGGAGTTCTTTTTATACTGAATGCTCTTGGACAGATATTTTATCCATGTTTTGTCTGCGGAATGATCCAAAAACACATTAAACTGCAGCACAGCCCATTGAAGAGTCTGCAAGTCTATCTCTCACAGCCTCGTTGTCATTCCCATTAAAGATGGCGCTAACGTGAATAAGGTCCTTTTCCATTCCATTCTTTCACTCTGTCTTCACCAGGTGCATCCGTTGATGTGACGCAACACCAAGCCTTTTTGTATCAAAAGGTCACATTGTGTGAACAGCCCCTGAGATTTGTGTCAAAATTCTTAACTTTCTCAAATTGTTGCACAAACCTTGCTACATGATATAGAGGACAGATTTGAAGAACACTTGAAGTTTATGTGGCAGCTTGTGGAATGTTCCAAAAGTGAACCTTTATGGACAGGAATGAGTAGACAGGAATGAAAATAGTCAGAAAATAAATTTTATATTTAGAGACATTAAATCAAGTCAAATCTATTCAAATTATAAGTATCTTGGTCAGTAAACTCTCCAGTTACAGCTACTAAAGATAACTTATGTGTTTTGAGATCTGCTTTTTTTGTGATTAACATTTTTTTATTGATTCACACATCAAACAAAGAAAAGCAAAACATAAATACACAGAATCAACATTTAAACCCCACTACCACCCCTCCCCCTCCCAATCCCCAACCCCACCTAGACCCTCAACAAACACCCCTGTTGTCACACATGAGCACCTACACACAAAAAAACACACACACACAACCTCCCCACAAAAACATACAATAATCACACACATTAATGACTACACCTCTCTCTCAACTGCCCCACCCTGAGAGCCCTCCAAGAATGCCAAATATTTGCCCCATTTCCCAAGAAGCAAATTCAAATTCCCCAGTCTTCTAGATGACCCTTCTTCGAAAGCCAACCACCCTGAATTAAACACTGGACACTTTTGTCCATACCGATGCCAAATGCGAGATAACGGGGTGTAACTTAATTTCTCAGATTAGTTTGATAGATAGGCTTTGCAATGGCGAAATGGGGACAAGAACTTCCTGTTCAATACAAAACCAGGGAGGGGCTCTCTCAGGTGGAAGCGTTCAATGTGCCAAATGTCTGAGCCCAAATGCATAATGATAAAACAAAATCTTGGGTTTCTTAGCCCACATATGTCAATCAGCCTATGCAATTTACTGAAATGTAATCTGAGACGTTTACCATTCCAAATGAAGGACTTCACTATACTATAAAATTCCTTGACATAAGAGAGGGGGACAGGCAATCCACTCATATTAACATCTAACATTTTAACATTATAGAAAAAATATATTGTATTTCATAAACAAAATTATAAAGACCACATTCCAACAGTCCTACAATCAAACCCCGGAATTCCCCCAGAATCAAAACAAACAGAAAAAAGTAAGATGTGTGCATTAACACTGCGCTCGACAGCACCAACTGGCGTTCATCTCTATAAACTCAGTCCATGTATGCCTACGAGAGCCCCCGCAAAAACTTTGCCATCAGATTGCTCAAGTCCAGTGTTTCTATACAAATTTTGTGAGACAGAATTATACAAGAAAATATCATCTCTAAAACAAACTCCAGCCAACAGGTGGAATAAACACAAAGAACATGTAAAGTCATCAACATAACTGTCCCAAAGGTGTGTTACTCCACAAAACAAACTCCAGCCACTAGGCAGAACCAGCACAAAAAAAATAAAAAAGGCACTACCTTTCCTTGGACAGTCAAACAAATGTTCAGTGAGCTGGCCCATTCGGCTGCTACATGAGTACATCAAATGACCTAATCACAATGACTTGCAAGAAATATCCCACAAAACAACTCCAGGCGCTAGGTGGAACCAGCACAAATCAAAACAAAAAAGGTGCTCAGTTCCTTGGATAGTCAAGTAAATGTTCAATGAGTCGGTCCACTCGGCTGCAACGTAAAGTACCACAAAATATCTTACTCACTCCATTGACTTTATGAAGGACATCGCTAGCTGGGGACATGTGAATGTTTTATGGCCATCCTTAGCATCTATTCTCAGTTTGGCCGGGAACAACAGTGCAAAAGCAGCTTTCCGTTGATGTAAGAGTTTCTTGCATTCCTTGAATTGATCACGTTTCTCTTGTCAAATTCTGGGAACAAGAAAGTGCTATGATTCTTCCAAGAAAGCCTTCCTTTAATCCTCACCTCACGTTACACGAGATCTTTATCAGATTATCTGAGAAATTTGGCCAGAATTGATCAGGGTCTGTCTCCCCCAGCGGATCGCCAAGCCGGAACACTTTGAGCTTGCTCGATTTCCAGTTTATGGCCTGTTATGTCAAGCAGATTCAGAAAGATGACATTCTGGAATTTCACCATATCCTAAGCCTCTTCGCCCTCTGGAATTCAAACAATACAGTCTTTATTCCATCGGCTATGGTTCTCCAAGTCCTTCAACTTCTCCCAGACATGAACCAAATCCACCCTGGTCACTAGCGGATTAGCAAATAATTCCCTCTCCAATGACTCCAGATAATTGATCTGTTTCTCGACATCCCCCACTCTTGTAACCACCTCAGTGAATTTCATCTCCATGGCAGTGATCGATTGACGTATTACAGCAAGATCCTCCAAGTTAGCTACGACCTTCGTCAGCATTGCCGACATGTTCAACATTTCTCACCGAATTTCCCGGAGCTCTCCGACCAAATAGACTCCCGGGCTCGGGGCCCCCGAGGATGTCAGCTTGAGCACGTAAGTGTCTTTTAATGTCTCCAGAGCCCGAGGATTTTGAATTCTTTGACATATTGTCCTCCTAGAACAGTTATGGAACAGAGTGTATCGAATTTCATAGGTTTATGACATTAATAGTGTTAAAACTAGCAAAGTACGCAGAGCTCACCGTTCACACCTCCGAACCTTGCATGGTGTCACATGACTCTCTCGAGACCCATGTAACCCAAGTTCTTTTAACTTGATTCTCATCTTAAAAATGCTGCTCTCATGGCACGAGATGCTGAATAATCAGCAAAACACGGTGGTTAAGATGTCTATATAAATTATCCCATCAAAAGGGCAAATAAGATATCCACCATCTCCCTACTGTTTGTATGAATGATACAACCTTAACCTAGAGATCCTGTGGGTGTTCAAGAGGAAAGCACAGAAATAGCATGTGATCTTAAAGCACACTCTCCTTTGTTGCAACTGCTCAAATGTGCTTTCAAGATTCCCAGAGAAATATTTTTATCCTTTAATGTCAACTAGCTTAATTTGATTGCTGGAAACCCTTGTGTTGCAATTATAGTAGCACTGCTTGCCCTGTAGTTGATTTACTCTTATAATTTCTCTGAGCTAGGGGGCATTAATTAGTGTGCTCCATGAGAAGTGATTTTTGTGACTTGTAAAGATGACATTTCGAGAGGTCACTCTGAAAAACAAGCAGCTGTCAAAAACAATCAAATCTGTCTAATGAGCATTATTCCATCAGTGCTCGCTGCAATGTTTGTTTACAGCTGTATATACTGTATATTAGCACAGTGACAGTGTTCTGACAGGCTTATGGAGGATGCTTTCTCCCTCTTGACCTCCTGTAGCTGTCATGGCAACCACCTGCTCTCTGTGGGAGAGGAGCCCTGAGCTTTCACAGCAGGATCAGAGGCTAAGAATCAGTTTGTTACAGGTGCAGACTGGAGTTGTCACTTAAGATTGGCAGATCTGCCACTATAAGCAATATGTTAAAGGATAGTGTTGCACAGCTGAACAACTGTAGATAGAAAAAAACACATTTTAGTAAGACTGAGGGTAGAGCTCACAAAAGCTACACTTAAAAAAATGTGCCTTGGCAGTACCCTGATGCAGGGATGTTATCAGATGGCAGCACTAAAGTATTTTTTTGTATACTGTATAGCATGCTATATGATTAACATTTTTAATATGAATATGATTTATATTAAATGGTATTCATTAGGTAAATGACAAACTGTCAGACATTACCCACTTAGCAATCCTCCACCATTACCTTCTCCTGCCTAACTTAAAAACAGGTAGACCAGTTAAATCAGATCTATATCATTATGGGCAAACATAATCATCAGTTGCATACACTGCAGAATATAATATTCAAAGTAGGTCTGCAACTAATGATTATTTTGATAATCTATTTATCTAACAATTATTAGGACGACTATTCGTCTATTCAGCAATTGTTGCAATTATTAATCATTGTGCTTACTAACAAAGATAAAAATAAAGAGGACTAAATAATCTTTTAAAAATACCTCTAAATGACATTCACTGATTTAAAGGAGGAAAAAATACTTTTTATTCTAGAATCCTATTGTTATCAAGTGTTTTGTCTTCCATTTAAATTAGTCTAAAAATCCTTAAAACAAGATATATTTAATTGAGAAGCAGCATATAAGATATTGAGACATGCTTTATTAGAATGTATCTTAAATATAAGTGTATTTTGTACTGTATATAAGTGTATTTTTTCACTTGGTTATACTTCTGCGAGTGCAGTAAAGACAAAATATACCTATGTTTAAGTTCTATTCTCTAAAAGCAAGTCTAAATATTTGTAAAGGAGGAGTTTGAGAACCGGCTTGACAATATAAATAATATTTTTAATGAAGAACTTAAACGAAAAGACACAAACACACAAAGGTGTCGGACAGCTGCCCATAAACGCTCTCGCGCGCTCTCTCTCTGTCATGTTCTGTCTGCGCCTGTTTTATGGACTTTTATTTTGAAGTTTTCTCCCTCACTACATTTCCCATAAGTCACTGTTTCAATCACTCCTTCATTGTCCCCACCTGCATGTCATTCCCTCGTTTGGTTCCTTGTGTATAAATACCCTTTAGTTCTGTCTGTCTGGGTCAGTCCTTGAATGTGAATGCGAGAATTGTGTTTGGTAATATTGGTATTGTTATGTTTGATCCTACTCCAGTGTTTGCTGTACTCCAGTGTTTGCTCTACTCCAGCTCTATTATTAAAGGATTTAAAGTTCCTACTCCTGTGTCTCCTATCCTCCTTGAATCCCAGCACACCCAAGCGTTACAGAAGGACTGACTAACACAAGAAATACGGATACCCACATGACCATGGACCCAACAAGTTCATTCATGAAGCTTTTCAGGCAGGATCTTCCCCTCCTGGAATATTCCCTTAAATTCTACCAACTTGCAGTTACAACCGACATTGCAGATCCATACCTCAAATCTATCTATGGTATGGGTTTAAATTTCCACAAGGAAGCGGGCACCTTCTCCCCAGTCTCTTCCTGTGCCTTCCACGCCTCCTGTGCCCTCCACGGCTCCGCCCCCAGAGTCCTCCACGGCTCCACCCCCAGAGTCCTCCACGGCTCCGCCCCCAGAGACCTCCTTGGCTCCACCTTCCACAGCTCTGCCTTCCATGGCTCTGCCCACAGAGTCCTCCTTGGCTCCGCCTTCCACGACTCTGCCCACAGAGTCCTCCTTGGCTCCGCCTTCTTGAATCCGCCTTCTCCTATCCTCCTTGAATCCCAGCACACCCAAGCATTACACTCTCGGCCTTTATCCCTCTCGGAGGCTTGATTAGCTTGATAAGGGGCCGGGTGTGTAGAATCACGACCCGGCCCCACCCTCCACCCTGTTACATTCCCCACTCAAGCCTGGCTTCAGTTTCACATGAAGCATACACACTGATCGATATGGTCACACTGCGTACATGGATATTTATATATCACAATACACACAATATACAGTTTAAGTCAGAAATGTACTTACACTTTGTGTGAAGTCATCAAAACTAATTTTTTAACCACTCCACAGATATCATATTAGCAAACTATAGTTTTGGCAAGTCGTTTAGGAAATCTACTTTGTGCATGTCACAAGTAATTTTTCCAACAATTAATTACAGAGAGATTGTTTCACTTTTAATTGACCATATCACAATTCCAGTGGGTCAGAGGTTTACATACAGTAAGTTAACTGTGCCTTTTACCAGCTTGGTATGTGTACTGAATTGGAGGTGTACCTGTGGATGTATTTTAAGGCCTACATTCAAACTCAGTGCGTCTTTGCTTGACATCATGGGAAAATAAAAAGAAACAAGCCAAGACCTCAAAAAAAAAATGTGTAGACCTCCACAAGTCATGGGACCATGCAGCCATCATACCGCTCAGGAAGGAGAAGCATTCTGTGTCCTAGAGATGAAAGTAGTTTGGTGTGAAAAGTGCAAATCAATCCCAGAACAATAGCAAAGGACCTTGTGAAGATGCTGGAGGAAACAGGTAGACAAGTATCTATCTTCAGAGTAAAACAAGTCCTATATCGACATAACCTGAAAGGCTGCTCAGCGAGGAAGAAGCCACTGCTAAAAAACGCCATAAAAAAGCCAGAATAAATTTTGCAAGTGCACATGGGGACAAAGATATTTTGGAGAAATGCCCTCTTGTCTAATGAAACATAAATTTAACTATTTGGCCGTAGTGACCATTGTTATATTTGGAGGAAAAAGCTTGCATGCCAAAGAACACCATCCCAGACGTGAAGCATCGGTGTGGCAGCATCAAGTTGTGGGGTGCTTTGCTGCAGGAGGGACTGGTGCACTTCACAAAATAGATGGCATCATGATGAAGGAAATTTATGTGGATATATTGAAGCAACATCTCAAGACATCACCCAGGAAGTTAAAGCTTGGATGTAAATGGGTCTTCCAAATGGACAATGACCCCAAGTATACCTCCATAGTTGTGGCAAAATGGCTTAAGGACAACAAAGTTAAGGTATTGGAGTGGCCATCACAATCCGATAGAAAATATGTGGGCAGAACTGAAAAAGCGTGTGTGGGAATGGAGGCCTACAAACCTGACGCAGTTACACCAGTTCTGTCTGGAGGAATGGCCAAAATTCCAGCAACTTATTGTGAGAAGCTTGTGGAAGGCTACACAAAAAGTTTGACCCTAGTTAAACAACTTAATGGCAATGCTACCAAATACTAACAAAGTATTTAACAAACTTCTGACCCACTGGGAATATTATGAAAGAAATAAAAGCTGAAATAAATCATTCTCCACTATTATTCTGACATTTCACATTCTTAAAATAAAGTAGTGTTCCTAACTTAAGACAGGGAATGTTTTCTACGACTAAGTGTCAGGAATTGTGAAAAACTCAGTTTAAATATATTTGGCTAAGGTGTATGTAAACTTCTGACTTCAACTGTAGCAATATCTCTGTCGACTGACACTTTATATCATCGCCGCGATATATATCATCATATCGCCCAAGGAATTTAGGTAGCAAAAAGCCAATTAGACATTGTTTTAGCAAACTTGCATTCATATCTGGCTCCATTTTGTTCTAGAACAGTAATTTTCCACGATCCAATAATTTCCCAAAGGATAGAATCAAGTTACACTACGTTTTTTCTTGTTGAATATCATTTTTAACTCTGAAATGCGTCACACTACAAGTAAAATAGGTAAAATAGGTTGCGATCAGGGTGGATTGCAATTTAAAAAAGCATGGTAATACCATGGGACTTTTTTTAAGGGTAGAGCAAAAAGTACAAAATATTTTGAAATATTGATTATACTTGCTAAATATGAGCATTAAAAATATTCCTTTCTCACATCTGTGTGACCCTCAGATTTTCAGTCTCCTGGAATCTCTTTCCCTGTCTTTCTCCTGCTATGTTTCTGTGGTTGTATAACAACGCCCACACACCCCATATATATCTACAAAGCTGTAGTGGTTGGCCATGTAAAGAGCCTCATCTCAGTGAATGTTGTGGAAGAATAAGCAAAGCTTTTCTGAGCAGCTGCAGAACCAGGGGCCAAACTAGAGGGTGGGGATCGGGTAGCCGTGTCTGCTTGAATTAGTCCCGGTTTGTGGCATGCTTTCCTTCTCTCATTCTCTCTCTCTCTCTCTCTGCCCAAGACATCTCCTTCTTTTGCTGTTCTGGGACTTGATCCATCCATGAAAATCAGAAGTACAATTCCTGGATTTGATACGTGTCACTGCTTTAACTCACATAGAATTTCATCTGATAATCCCTTGACAGTCTAATCTTTTCCACGTGAAATCTTTGTTTAATCGGCCATGACTGAGCACCGAACATAAATTAACATTTTTTTACACCCAGTTTCAATGTTTAGCCACTTCATTGGTCTGTTAAAGGAATAGTTCTCAGAAAAATTAAAATTCTGATGTAATTTATTCGCCCATCCTTTCTTTCCTTGAAGCACAAAAAGAAGATATTAGGCAGAATGTTAGCCTCAGTCACTATTCACTTTCATGGCATCTTTTTTTTTCATACAATGAAAACGAATGGTGAGTGAGGACAACATGAGTAAACAAGTAAATGATGACACAATTTTCATGATTGGGTGCCTTTAAATGTCCCCTGAACAGGGGCCAAAAAAATGTCCTTTCATTTGAGGTAGTAGAACATGATAGCTAAAATGTTCCCAAATGTATATGCGGATAATCTACATGTTGTAATCTTTCGGGTGTAACGAAGGACAGACGAGGAGTGAGAATCTAAATGCAGTTTTAATGGGAAAACAAAAGATGAACAGGATAACTATAAGACAGGGAACAAATGAAACAACCACGATGGGAAAACCAAAATATAAACAAGAGAATTCCACGAAGTGCACGGGCAGGAACACATTCAAAACCAGACAATACATTTAACAACTGACAAATACTGATAAAACAACAGGGCATTAAATACACAAGGGATGATGACTAAAGGAACCACAGGTGAGGACAGTGAAGGAACAGCTGGCAGTGATGAGGGCAGGGAATTATGGGAAGTGTAGTCTGGGACAGGTGGCAAGGGAGAAACACAGGGCAGACAACAGGGAATCGTGACAACGGGGGGTCATCATGGCTACCTTTTGTAGGCAATGGAGTGTGCAGTACTATTGTGTGCTGTAGCTGTCATGTGGCACTGTGGTTGACAGACAGGGTTTCTTACAAAAAAGTTCAAATACGCCTCTAGATGCTGTAGAGCAAACCTGCCACCTGATACGCTGTGACATATGAGTCAATAAGGAAGGGACAGGATGCTTAGTCAAAGACACTTATGCAGTTCAGCCAGGTTGTGGCACTTTGGAAGCTGACAGGGATTGACAGCTGTGTTAAACTGTCACATGAGATGATCTGAAATGGCTTCTCTGTTTTCATGCATTTAAGAGTAGATACATTGTGATGAGATATATTTTCAAGCCTTGCGATTCAAAAGGATTTGACTCTGTCTCTTAAGAAGTGAGACAGATCTCATTGCCTTTTGTGAAGACCCCTGAAAGTCTGGCCAGTACATATTGAAGAGCTTGTCCTTTGTTTAGGCTTTAGATATGATAAAGCCATGAACCATGATTTGCTATTCTAGAGAGCATTTGATGGACACAAATCTGTGTAGGTGAAGATAATTTAGCAATATTTTTGGTCTGTTTTCCTGGGAAAGACAATGCATTTCAAATGCTTATATGTTTAGGAGTACACGACCATATACTGTAGATAGCCTACATTATGAGCCCCTAAAGTTGCCTTGTCTCTCTTTCTGACTTAATTTTCTAAGCATATTTATCCAAAAGAAGCGTTAAAAATGTCTGGGATCCAATTAAAAGGGTAATTTACCAACAAAGTGAATCCTGCTTTTTAGTAATAGCTGATTGTGCCATTCTCCTTGAAGTATTGATACATTTTTTATGCAATCTGTGTTAGATGAATTTGAGATGTGGTTCCTATAGCACAGTCTGTGATGGATGACAAGGTGAGCTCCCATCTTTGGTCCCTACAGGCTAAAGAAATGTATGTCTTATCACTGAGTGCATCGCCTGAGTGTTACAGCTTATGAACTCTCTAATCAGCCACAAGTATGCACCCTGTTGTCCACAAGACAATTTGTATATTGATCTCAATCTCTTTCTGTGAGCAATTCTGTATATCTTATTATAATTGTTAGTTTTTGCGTATTGGATGGATGGAGAGATGGATGGATGGATGGATAAATGGTTGAATGGATGGATGGTTGGATGGATGTTTAAATGGACAGAGAAATGGATGGATGGATAAATGGTTGGTTGGATGGATGGATGGATGGATAGATAGATATCTATATTACCCTCTATTACTTCTACTGTATATTCTGCAATTCCCTTTACTCTTTTTCCTCTTGACAGAAGAATGAGCTTCAGGATGCTTTGCTGGAGAGCAAATGGCTCAGTCGTGAGCTGTTCAGTCACATCCTGAAGACCACGCAGTACAAAAGGTAGGAGATGGTCATCACACACAAGCTGAACTCATCAGATCTATGGCTTCTCATTACACAGCTCTTCATTTCATTGGAGGTATTGACCTAATCCCATCCAATGTCCACCTTGTTTGTTTTGAACAGAGTAGTCTCAATGAGACTGGACGAACTTTTGCCTCTATGCATTTATTATGGTTTGAAATCCATGTAGTCTGAACTCCTGCATTTTAAGCCAGGCATATAATAATGTTTGTATAGTACCATATTAACATATTTTCTTACTTTTTTTATGGTGCTTACATTGCAAACATTTAAAATAATCATTATTGATTTACAGAGTAATATACTTTTTATGAATATACTGTATAATAAATTTTACGAGAACAATATAACATTTAGCTGAACATCAGCGTGTTACCTTTAGTTTTAGTTGAAGTTAATATTGCATTTAATTTAATTCATATTCAAATTTATTCACAAAAAAGAAAACAAATTTTGAGATAAAACAATAAATGGTGGACCCACTGAATTGGAATGATATGGAATGGCTTCATGTAGTCCATGGATTGCCCATTGTCTGTTCAATGATATTCTGGTGCATATTGTCAGGGTTGGGGAGTAACGGAATACATGTAACGGGATTACATATTTTAAGTAAAAAATATTAGTAACTGTATTACACTATAGTTACAATTTAAATATTTGGTAATTAAAATACAGTTACATTCAAAAGTATTTTGATTACTGAAGAGATTACAATGCATTTTATTTGACATTTGATGTTTTTTCTTCTTTTGATGTGTTAAATTCATACGAACAGACAGAGAAGTAAGTTTGAAGTAAGTTTGGAGCAGAAGAAATAGAAACAAACCTTGTGTAAATTGTCAGATTTTTTCTATGCTAAAATGCTATTTCTAGCCATTTTACATGCACGTTATAAGGCACGATCATATGTTTTTATCAATAAAATAATCTTGATAATAATTTTTGTATTGTTTCCTGTAAAAATATCTAAAAATCCTTAAAACAAGATCAATTTGATTCATCTTGTTTTAGAAACAACACTGCTTAAGATATTTAGGTTTTTCAGAGAATGTATTTTGTAACTGTACAGGCAGAGTTTTTATAGTCAAAACAAGTGAAAAAATCTACAAGTGCTGAAGAAGTAATCCAAAGTACTTAGAATGCGTAACTGACCTTGAGTAATCTATTTGAATAAATTATAAATTACATTTTACATTTTACATTTTACAGCATGTATTCTGTATCTGTAGTGGAATACATTTCAAAAGTAACCCCCCCAACCCTGCATATTGCACACAAAACTAGTTGCACACAGAAGCACTTGTGAACACAAGGTCTTAACAGATTAAATGACTGCTACGCAGCTTCCTGAAGTCAGAGTGCACAGGGTTTTATCAGTCCACCTGGAAACAATGTCAGTATTTGCAGACACTTCGAATCCATTATTTGAATGACTTTTTTCAGTGTAGGTCTATCATTATGGTATTATGTATTTCAAGTTCACCTGGCCTTGAACAGCGCACAACAATTACTGTAAACAAATGTGTAATTTTACATATCTATCACATGGTTTTGCCCTGTTAAAGTGAGTGAATCTTGCCCAGAATAAGCTGCAAAGTGGACCAAACGTTGTGTTACTAGTCAATAGGATAGATCTGTCGGAGAAGTGCCCTTATGGTCGTGTGAGTGAGAGTGCTGTGATATATTGAACTGTGGAGCTCTTGGGAGACCAATGTTCAAGTCATGTTTCCTTCCTTTTCCCCTCTCCCTTAATTTCCTGTGTCTCTACTACTGTGTCTATCAATAAAATGTTGTAAAAAAAAATCTAGATTTGCTTGGCCAGCCTCCATAGATATTATTGACAAGCACACTGGAGTTCATCAGAAAGTGAAAGACTAAATCTAGTTCATTGAAACCCAATCTCATTGTGGAGGAAATCCGGTGTCACCCATATAAGGGTGTCAGTGAATACTGTAACTGATCTCTCCTCAGATATTGCTGCTCTGCAGAGAGAGTGGATATTTTGCTAACACAGGACTGCTGAGAGTGGCAGGCATTGGAGTTCATTGTGTAAATAGTGTCATTTTAGCTGGCACTTTTTGCCAAGCAGCCAGTGCACAGTTTGGCAGTCTCTCCCCGAGTGATTCACAAGCTGCTCTTCTCCTCGAACAGCAAAAAGGGGCCATCTGTCACAACCCCAGACAAGCGTCTGAGATAAAATGTCTTCTGTTTAATCAGGTAGTGCTGCCCACTCTTAATTCATGTCCCCTCAATGATCAAAGGTTAATTTTCCATCATTCCAGGGCTGCCAAGTTGCTAACAAGACAGAGGAGAGTAGGTAAATAAGCCCAATTGGATGGGTCAGTTTGTGACACATTTCAGCACCAGCTGCAATCTCATATACCAATTTTAGAGATCAATATGAGATGTGAAACAACCTCGCAATTTATTGGAGCTTGAAAGAATGAAGTGTCTCCTAAATTAGAGAGAATATGGACGTGTGCCAGTGCAATGCTGCCACGGTGTTATATTGGTTGCTGGTTGTTGATTTGTGGATGGAATTTCTGTTTGGCTGTATCCTAAATTGACCCTCATGGCACTCATCAGGTGATTGGTCATGTTTTGCTCAGCTTTGCCAGCTTTTGTGAGTCAAGGCAAGTACTGCATCTTTATTACAAATCATACAAATTTGTATTATATGTCCTCCAGTATACCTTAGAGTTATCCTTCAAGTTGAACAAAGAATCACTGTATCTTTTATGCAGGTGAAAAATAACCACTGCCGAAATATATTTTCAAAACACAAAAGAGTTCTTAGACCACACTCAATGTACAATGCGTTCTCATGGTCTATTGTATAATACATTCAAGATATAATGCTGTGTCACCTGTTTTATTCCCTTTGTTTTAGGCATAATTAAATGTCCAACAGCTAAACAAGTCTGGCCAAGGTTCCTATAATAGCACTGCAATTCATTGTTAAAGTAATAGTTACAATATGTAAGTTAAGCTGATCACACTTTCGTGCATTGTCTTATTGTCCTCATTTGTTTCACTCCAAAGGTGAAATCAGACTATGATCAGCTCAGAAAGACATTTGGTTGTGTGAGTCAAGAGAGAGACTTGGCCAGGCAGGAGAAAGCTCAGCTCCAAGACAAACTGGAGAACTTTGAGCAGGTCCTGTAGGTAAGGATGTCTCCAATACAGCTCTGTTTTAATTTCTCTCACATTCTCATGGTTATTTTCTACATTCATCAATGGTACTGTCCCATCTTATTTTGGCATCACTAAATGAAATTGCAAAAATAACGACTGTTCCCCGTCTGTCGCTCACTCGACGTTGTGTTGAATGAAGCAACACTAGGGGACTTTCTTGAAGGCCTTGGTTACCTCTGAACTTGAGAAAAGGCCAATGAGAAGTTGGCAGACAGAATTTGCATGACCCTCCCCCGGACATGCGGTATAAAAGGAGGGAATCGTGCATCTGTTCATTCAGATTTCTTCTTCGGAGCCGAGCAGTTGTGCGAACGGCGAGCTGAGATCACTTCTGTTCCACTCACTTCTGCAGAGCGTTGCTGTTGGATCTACAGTGCGTATCAGTGGCTTTCTCCTTCTCTGCACGCCAGTGCAGCATTGCCCCGTGTCTGGGCTGCGATCACATGCAGGCAGCATTTTATGAATGGTTCATGTTCTCCGTGCGTGAACATAACCATGGCAACGTTGTGGTCACGGCTTTCTTTCCTCTGAGATAAAAGCCATTTCAGCCACCCCCTGTGCGATGAAGGCAATTTGGGGAGTGCAGTGGGCTCGGTTTTGCCAGGTAAATCCCCACAAACCACTCGCCCCCCAGCACGCTCATTTGCTTCTGTCCGGGTCCGACGCAAGACCGGCTCACCCCACGGGCAGTCTGATGTCTCCCTCGGACCCCACGAGCTGAATGATGATTTCGCAGCTGCATCGTAGAGCGTCACAGCGGCATCTGATGCTGATGACTCGACTGGGCTGCCACCTTCGGGTCTGCTCGTCCAGTCTGAGCCTGACGCAAGATGTCCGCTATGCTTGCCCGGGCCGCCGTGAGTGCAGAGCTGGACTTGAAACCTCCACCCCCCCCCCACCCCTTACGGCTAGATGATTGGTTCCTCGGGTCAGGGCGCCACTCACAGCCCAGAGGTGCTTGACGTGTTGATGAAGCTGTAGAAGGCCTCTCAAGCTGTCTCGGTCCTGAATGCCATGGCCCTCCTGCAAGTCAACCAGGCCAAAGCACTTAAAGATCTGCACTTGGGTATTCCTTATCCTGATGTGCTGCAGGAACTGCACTCGATGACCGTGCCCCCTGGTTCACGAAGGTCACAGCGCTGGCACTCAGACAGGTGATGCCCGCACTCGTGGTCCAGGAACGACATCTGTGGCTGAACCTGGTGAAGATGCGGGACCTGACAAAGCCTGCTTTCTCAACGCCCCCGTCTTCCAGTTCGGCTTATATGGCGACACCGTTGAAAATTTTGCCCAGCAGTTGTCGGCAGTGAGGAAGCAGATGGAGGCCATCTCCCACATCATTCCTCGCCGCTGTTCCAGCATGACCATGCTCCATCTGTTTGTCGAGGGCGTCCCCCTGTGGCTTCTAAACAACAGTCAGCTCTGCTTCAACCTGGGCCCAGCTCTCAGCCCCAGTGTAGAGCTCCCTGCAGGAAGCGACCCAGACCCAGAAGGCTCTCAAGCGTTTCTGAGATGAAAAAACCAAGGAGCGAGATGACCGCACAAAATTGGTATCTGGACCACTCCATCCCCCGGTGGAGGGCCAGGAAGGAAACCTCTTGCCACACCCCACCTGGGCTGCAGTACTCGCATTGCCAGGAAAAAGAGATCGGTTCCTTCACTTCTTCGGTTCTCACGACGGTCTGGCACCAAACACCTAAAGTCACGGTAACATGGACGCGGTCCCCTCGCATCCACACCTTCGACTGTAGACTCCCGGTGGGCTGGTTCTGATGAGTCTAGAGGATGCCTCCATAGGACCTCCTCCTCATTCACTTTCCCACCCCCAGCCGGGTACACGAAGCAATGTAAGTGCTTTGAGTTTTTTTTCCTCAGCACAACTGTTTCGGATGCAACTTTGCTCCCCAATGTAATATTACTGGGGCTAACTTGGAGCTTGGAGCTCGGAGCGCGATTTAGTTCACCAGGCAATTGCCCCACAGGGATGCGATAGAGCGTCCCTCCAGCCAAGATGAAGCCAGGGTTCTACGGCCCTCACTTCATTGTACCCAAGACAGACGGTGCGTGGCGACCAATCTTGGACCTGCGAGTTCTGAACAGGGCCTCACACAGACTCCCGTTCAAAGGTGCTCATGCAGAAACTTATTCTAACATGTGTCCAGCATCTAGATTGGTTTGCAGCGGCAGACCTGAAGGATACGTTCTTTAGCGTCTCACTTTTTGATGGCCTGACATACTAGTACCAGGTCCTACCTTTCGGCTTGTCCCTGTCCCCTCGCATTTTTACGAAGGTCACAGAGGCCGTTCTTGCCACGCTAAGGGAAGTGGGCATCTGCTGTCATGTCTAGTGCGTGCTTTGCTTACCTATGTGGACCACACACAGAGCTTTAGATGTTTTGACCAGCTCTTTGTCTGCTTTGGTGGACAGCAGAAAGGGAACGCTGTCTCAACACAGAGGCTAGCTCAATGGGTCATCGACACCATCACTTTGGCCTATCACACCCAGGCCGTGCTCGCCCCCTTCTGGGTTTGAGCACACTTGACGAGAAGTGTGGCATCCTCGTGGGCACTGGCTAATAGCACCTCCCTAGCAGACATCTGCAGAGCAACAGCTGGGCAACACCCAATACATTTATGAGGATTTACATATCTCAGGGTTCAGTCAGTCTCGTCCCATGTTCTCTCAGGTCTGAGAATGTAGAACTCGGGAATACGGAATGTCTGACCAGGTGTTCTGCTTGCACATAGCGCCTTTCCCATCCTCTGAGGTGATCACGTGCGCTCTTTCGCCCAGGAGAGTACATGTCCTTCCTCCCTAGCCCTCTGGTCCGCAAAAACAGTGGAGGAATTCCCCAACCAGACCCACTATGGTTACTAATTACTCTGTACTGTAATCGGTGCTCCACAGGATGGGCCTTCATGGATAAATACCCAATATTTTCCGCGGTACGGTTCCCCTTCCGGCAGAATTTTGATGTCAAAGAGTCAACTGAAATCTGATGCCCCCCTAACATATTTGTGTTATTCTCAGTTTTCTGCATTTTCACAGAACATGTTGTATTTACCGAGTGCTGCTCCATCAATCGCTGTTGGTATCATCACTCACTGTCACTGCTGCATTTAATGTGTCTGCTAAAGCGTCTGGGTGGTTATTGATGGAATGTCTTTTGCCTAATCTTTTGAAGTCCACAGCCTGAAACCATCAAGTTAGAACAATGATTAATGCTATGCCATAAGATACATTTTTAAAGCTGATGTGTGTAATTTCTGCACTACTAGCAGCACCAAACAGAATTATAAAAATAAACACTGTTTTCCACAGTTTTCCCAAAAACACTCCCCCTGTTAGCCATTGATTGGATAAACAGATTGGTCCATCCTAAATTCACACCATTTGTTGGGCCAGTGTTGCTATGTAAGTCTGGTTGGTATACTCAAACACAGAGAAATCTTTTGATAGTGCCACAGAGCTACATTGTTTACATTTTTAGGGAGAATCAATCAGCAAATGGCTCTCGTAAAGTTGTCACTGTATATTAAGTTGGGGTTTTAGAAATTATACACATCACCTTCCACATTTACATTTATTCATTTTGCATATGCTTTTATCCAAAGTGACTAGAATTAATTAATGGTGTTTATTTTATCAGTGCATTTGTTCCCATGGATATAAACCCATAATCTTGACATTGCTTCTGTGGCACCATGCTCTACCACCACTTGCTATGCTTTTGTGTGAAAGTGACAAACACATCCTGATGTTCTATTTAGATTTTTCTCTTTCTATTCTCTCTTTTTCTGTGTTTGTATCACTCTTTCTCAGCATATGCAAGAGGCTGCAGACCAGTGGCAGCAGTTGGAGGCAGAGCATGAGCAGGCCCTGGCTTTCCTCAACTCCAGACAGCAGAAGATCAACCTTCTGCAGAAGGTAAGGGCCTCAGTGAATGCCCAACATACACACAGATACATTTCACAGCACAAATAAATGTTCTAACAGCAGCAGAATACATTGTCAGTCCTATTTGGAGTGATAAATGTGGTTCTATTCATACATATTTTGGTTAGTTATTTATAACTCAAGGTTGTCTCATGGAGTGACTTTGATTACATGTTCATACAGATATACACTACCGTTCAAAAGTTTGGGGTCACTTACTCATTCTTTATTTATTTATTTATTTCACATTTTAGAATAATAGTAGTCAGCAAAACTATATAGAATAATAGAAATGGAAATATGGGAATTATTTTGTGACCAAAAAATCCAAAATAAATCCAAAACTATGTAATATTTTAGCATCTTCAAAGTAGTCACCCTTTGCCTAGATTTTGCAGACATGTACTCGTGACATTTTCTCAACCAACTTCTTGAGGAATCACCCCGGGATGCTTTTTAAACAGTATTGAAGGAGTTCCCATCTATGTTGGGCACTTATTGGCTTCTTTTCTTCATATTTTGATCCAAGTCATCCATTTCAAAAACTTTTTTTTTTTTTAGGAAATTTTAGATTTGTAATTAAATAAATGTATATGTTTTGGCAGAATAATATTTTGTCTACAAAGTTAATTTCAAACTTTTAAGCATACACCTTCAGATCAAAAGATTTTTAAGATCATGAGAAACATTTCAGACAAGTGACCCCAAACTTTTGAACGGTAGTGTAATTAAATCTGCTCCGGTCTGCTGTTGTATGCACAGGACTATTTGAGTGTCACAACTGTTAGCAAATACAGTTGCCAATCCTAAACACTGACTATGTGAACGTAGTCTATGTATAACAAGTAAGGCTAAGAGGATTTTCTACTGACATGTAAGTAACAGAAAATTTGGCAAATTAGAGCTGAATAAAATCACTTCAATGACATTATAGGACCATGGCTGCAGACGTCTTTGTCTGTGTCCTTTCAGGAAGGAGCAGCGACAGGCAAACAAAGCAATTAGAGCAGACAGCAGACACTGCATCACTGCAGATCCATAGTGAGGGGTTCTTGACAGAGCTGTCACCTTACTAACACACACAAACAGATGCACAACCACACAGGTGTAAATGAACAAATTACTTGCTTATACAACTTGCATATCAATCATAGCTTGTCTGTTTCCTGAATATGTGTATCTCCAAACCCTGCTTTGCTGATCACTGACATGCATTGTATTTTGGATGCTTGTCCCCAGACTTTTTTGACTTGCTTAACCAGCAAGGCTACTTTGGTCAAGAGTTTAAAGCGTACAAAAATGAGAATTCTCTAATTTTTTACTCATGACTTTCTTCACCAGAACACATTTGAAGAAAAAAATCATAGACCATCAGCATTAACGTCATCCATATGCCACCAGATGTAAAATGAATGTCTTTTAAAGCAACACGATCGCTTTTGGTGTGAAAAAGATAAATATTTAAGTAATTTTTTAAACTCTAAATTATGCTTTCGGTGAGCAGCAGTACATCATTAGCATTTTAAACGTGAGAACTTGTGTACGTGCATCACAGCCGGAAGAGCAGCGCTGTTTACAAGTGAGAAGGAGGAATGCTTACAGTAGCTTGGTTAGTTTTGGTTTAGATCTGTATTTATTTGTTTCTTTACTCAAAATGGTGTGTTTGTGTGCTTATCCTGAATGTCCCAACCGAGTAGAGAACGTGAGATAACGTTGGTATCATGGCAACACGAATACGTCACACGAGAGAACGATTGGACTCCACCCTCTCGTGAAGCTTACCCTCATGTTGGGTTATAGTTAAAGATCTTTTTTTGCCACAAAAGGGAACATATCGCTTAAGAAGACATTAATTTAACAGCAGGTGTTGTATGGATGAGGTTTATGCTGACTGTCTGTAATTTTGGCGCCTCAAAAGAGAAATCTCTATTTTCATTTTAAGGACCTACCGAGCTAAGATATTTTTCTATTTTTCTTCAAATGTGTTCTGGTAAAGAAAGTCATACACACCTGGGATATAATGAGGGTGAGTAAATAATGAGAGAATTTTCATTTTTGAGTGAACTATCCCTTTAATTAGAAATACTATGCTGAACCACCAGCAAAAATTCATGCTGGTCTAAGCTGAGACTTTTCAGCAGGAAAGTTATTCCTGTTTGCCTGCAAACAAAGAGGTTTCACTGCAATTGTACTCAGTTATGAGTCACCAATGTTTCCCCTAAAAATGTGACTCAATCACAGTTTTGCCCTTTACATCCTGAATTTCTCCTTTGGGATCATAAATCTGCATGTGAAATTAGATGAAGTAGTTTTGCCAGCAAAATCTTGGCACAAATCATTCATTCAGAATGTGATATTATAATGTCCACCTGACGTTGAAGTTACTTCCCGACTTTTAAGTTAGTCAGGGTTTTAGTTAATGCAATTGCAATTGTACTGTCAAAATAAATCACTTATCACATATTTTCAGGTACAGGCTGAAGTTGAGAAAGAACGTGAAGTGGTGCATCTACTAAAGGTAAAAGATAATCTATTTCCTCTCCTTCTTCCTTTTGACATCCCACTGTGAAATTTGCACTTCTAGCCTGGTCAGCACAGTCTGAATTTCGTAAAAAAAAAAAAAAAAGAAGTGTCTACCCTCATTATCTGTTAACTGTAGAGAGGACCAGTGCAGCCTGCAGCATGAGTCCCTCATGTGACCACCATTGCTGACATTTGGGGCTCTCTGAGAAGTTTTAGCTTGTCACGTAATGCCAGACATCTGAGGAGAGCTTCAAGGTGTCCACTTCAAGGCATCCATCCAATGATTCCTTACTTTATGACGCTTATAATTTTTGACTCTCTTAATGTTGTACAGGAATAATTTGCCCAGACATTATCATTCACTACCCTCTTATCATTCCAAACTTCTTTTACTTTCTTTTTTCCATGGAACAACAAAGGATACATTTAGCAGAATGTCCGAGCTGCTCTCTTTTGTACAATAAAAGTGTATGTAGACCAGAGGCTGTGAATCTCCAAAATTGACAAAATGCACTGATAAAGCATAATACAAGTAGTCCATATGTTCTATGGGCTATGTTCCAAGAGTTTTGAAGCCATATTTTGTTTGAGAAACAGACTGAAGTTTAAGTTGTCACTGGAAATCTTGAAGTTTTTGCTTGACAGTTGTGGTCACCATTCACTTTCATTGTATGTAAAAGAACAGCTTTAACATTCTACGATAAATAACTACTTTTGTGTTCCAAAGAAGAAAGACAATCATACAGATTTCGAAAGATACGAGTCTTTCAGATGGATGACAGAATTTTCATTTTTGTTTTAACCCATTGTAAAGAGATTTAAGAAGGGAAAGGAGGAGGCGAGAACCGGCTTGGCAATATAAATAATATTTTAATAGTAAACTGAAAGAAAAGACAAAACACACACATGACGGACATGTCCACAAATTATCTCTCTCTCCCGCACCATCATCTGCAGTCGGCTTTTATCCCTCTCGGAGGCTTGATTAGCCTAATACGGGACCGGGTGTGTAGGAGCCCTCCGCCCTGCCACACCCATTTATGTTTTATTCTCTTTTATTTATGTTTATTTTGTATTAATATTATCTCTAACCCCTGTTATTCTGATTTCTGTGTGTGTGTGTGTGTGTCTGTGTGTGTGTGTGTGTGTGTGTGTGTATATATATATATATATATATATATATATATATATTTACATATTTATTTTTTTTCTTCCCCTTTTGTCCTTTTGTGTTTAAACAGAGCCACATGGACAATATGCAGGTACACACACTCTCATAATATTTTTCTAACATTCTATATCATTCCATATTAGAGAAGAAACAATATTTTTTACTTTAAACTTTATACTTAACTTTTCAAACAACCATGGGTTCATTGAGTATTGTTTCTTCATTGAATTGCTGCTATCTATGTGGCAAAAAATAGTTGTTGCAGATGAAAAACAAAATGGGAAGCCACAGAATGATATCCTGATCACTTAGGAGAAAGCACAACAGGTGGGCGAAGTACAACAGAATACGAGAATATTGATGTGCAATTTTTAGGGCTACCCCCAACCAAAGAATTTCCTAGTCGACTAGTAGGCATTACTTTAAGCCATTAGTCGACTAGTTGTCGCATGTTTATGATATTAATTTAATTACTTTAATATATATACAGTGGATATAAAAAGTCTACACCCCTGTTAAAATGCCAGGTTTTTGTGATGTAAAAGAATGAGACAAAGATAAATCATGTCAGAACTTTTTCCACTTTTAATGTGACCAATAATGTGAACAATTCAATTGAAAAACAAACTGAAATCTTAGTGGGGGAAAAATTTTAATGAAAAAGCTTACAATAACCTGGTTGCGTAAGTGTGCAAACCCTCTTATAACTGGGGATGTGGCTGTGTTCAGAATTACAATTACAATTAACAATTACATTCAAACTCAAGTTGAATAGAAGTAATTACACATCTGCCATCATGTAAAGTGACTCTGATTAATCACAAATAAAGTTCAGCAGTTCTAGTAGGATTTTCCTGACATTTTCTTAGTTGCATCTCAGAGCAAAAGCCATGGTCCACAGAGAGCTTCCAAAGCATCAGAGGGATCTCATTGTTGAAAGATATCAGTCAGGAGAAGGTTACAAAAGAATTTCCAAAGCATTAGATATACCATGGAACACAGTGAAGACAGTTATCATCAAGTGGTGAAAATATGGCACAACAGAGACATTACCAAGAACTGGACGTCCCTCCAAAATTGATTAAAAGACGAGAAGAAAACTGGTCAAGGAGGCTTCCAATAGGCCTACAGCAACATTAAAGGAACTGTAGGAATTTCTGGCAAGTACTGGCTGTGTGCTACATGTGACAACAATCTCCCGTATTCTTCATATGAATGGGCTATGGGGTAGGGTGGCAAGACGGAAGCCTTTTCTTACAAAGAAAAACATCCAAGACCGGCCGAAGTTTGCAAAAGCAAACATCAAGTCTCCAAAAAGCACGTGGGAAAATGTGTTATGGTCTGATGAAACCAAGGTTGAACTTTTTGACCATAATTCGAAAAGGTATATTTGGCGCAAAAACAACAGTGCACATCACCAAAAGAACACCATACCCATAGTGAAGCATGGTGGTGGCAGCATCATGTTTTGGGGCTGTTTTTCTTCGGCTGGAACTGGGGCCTTAGTCAGGGTGGAGGGAATTATGAACAGTTCCAAATACCAGGCAATTTTGGCACAAAACCTTCAGGTGTCCGTTAGAAAACTGAAGATGAAGAGGAAGTTCACCTTTCACCACGACAACGACCAAAGCACACATCCAAATCCACAAAAGCATGGCTTCACCAGAAAAAGATTAACATTTTGGAATGGCCCAGCCAGAGCCCAGACCTGAATCCAATTGAACATCTGTGGGGTGATCTGAAGAGGGCTGTGCACAGGAGATGTCCTCGCAATCTGACAGATTTGGAGCGCTTTTGCAAAGAAGAGTGGGCAAATATTGCCACGTCAAGATGTGCCATGCTAATAGACTCCTACCCAAAAAGAGTGCTGTATTAAAATCAAAAGGTGCTTCAACAAAGTATTAGTTTAAGAGTCTGCACAGTTATGCAACCAGGTTATTGTGAGTTTTTTTTTTTTTCTTGAATTGAATTGTTCACATTATAGGTCACATTAAAAGTGGAAAAAGTTCTGACATGATTTATCTTTGTCTCATTCTTCTAAATCACAAGAACCTTGCATTTTACCAGGGGTGTGTAGACTTTTTATATAAACTGTATATATTGGGGGGCATCAGAAAATGGCTTGAGTTCCAGGGCTGAGAAAGAATGTTGTAAGTAACATTGGGGCAGTGGTGGCTCAGCGGTTAAGGCTCTGGGCATAAGGTTGAACATAAGGTTGAGTGTTCAAGCCCTAACACCGCCAAGACACCACTGTGTGACCCTTGAGCAAGGCCCTTGATCCTATCTGCTCCAGGGGCGCCGTATCATGGCTGACCCTGCACTCTGACCCCAGCTTGGCTGGGATATGTGAAAAATAAATAATTTCACTGTATATATGGAGAAATGTATGTATAATGTGTGACAATTGATCAATTTATTCGTTTTTATTTATTTATTTTGTTAACACTGTTCTACATTGTAGAGAAATACTACACCGTAATAATATATTTATTTTACAAGTGCACGCACAAACCGAGCCGCAGCGACACTGGCAAAAGCGGTAATGATTCTGAATGTGTCGGAAAAACCTGCAAGGAGACTGTCTGAACATTTTGTTAATTTATAGAGAGAAATGCACATTAGGCTTGTGCCAACAGACGATCTCGGGGATCGACGATAGACAGAGTGCTTGCCAATAGCTGATGCCTTTGACGATGTCAAGATGATATTTGGTTCGTTTTCCCATTAATGTATTAAATTATTGTATTATTAGGCTATTATTATTATCAAATAATATTACAAATAATTTGTGTCCTGGGTAGCTCAGCGAATATCGACACTGACTACCACCCCTAGAGTCGTGAGTTCGAATCCAGGGCATGGTGAGTGACTCCAGCCAGGTCTTCTAAGCAACCAAATTGGCCCGGTTGCTAGGGAGGGTAGAGTCACATGGGAAAACCTCCTCGATGTCACTATAATGTGTGGCTTTTCGCTCTAGGTGGGGCATGTGGTGAGTTGTGTGTAGATGGCTCGGAGAATAGCGTGGGCCTCCACACTTGCTACATCTCCGCAGAAAAAAAAAATTATTTGCTTTTTTTTTTTTCATTTGGAGTGCAATTTTAATTTGAAAATAGAAATGTATTTAAGTCCTCATGGTGGCATCAATCCAGATGAATCTCAGTTACCCCCCGCATCTAAGACAGTCAATCTGCACAATTTATCACGTGGCTAGTTGAGCACATTACTGCAGAGACATATCGCATGTGGAAGCTTCACACTATTCTCCAAGGCATCCATGCACAACTCACCACACACTCCACTGAGAGCGAGAACCACATTATAGCGACCATGAGGAGGTTACCCCATGTGAATTAACCCTCCCTAGCAACCGGGCCAATTTGGTTGCTTAGGAGACCTGGCTGGAGTCACTCATCATGCCCTGGATTCGAACGCGCGACTCCAGGGGTGGTAGTAAGCATCTTTACTCGCCGAGCTACACAGGCCCCAAAGTTTTCCGTTTTTTAAATAAATGAATTTAATTTTCAATGCAAACGTCACCAAATCAAGAATATTCAAAGCTATTCTATAAATTAAACTCGGACCAGTAAGGGGAGCGTGTGCATCCTGGATCCTCCTCTGGACACTCCCAATCCTACATGACGCCACTTTCACCATTAGAACACCAGATTCCCCTTTATTTTGGACACTTTCCCTCATGGACATTATTTCTCCCATTTTTGAACATTCTACGTTAATTATTGTTTTCTGACATTGGTGGTCGCTGAGTGATTTCGCTCTGCATTTGCATAGAATGAAACTTTTCTCAACTTTGTCGTGTCTCTTAACCCGGTCAGATCCTGTCACCAATGGTCACTGTCACTCCTATCGAGAGAAGTCCCCAGCTCTAACTGAATGGTCTCCTGTCGCATTCAGCAACAAAATCGCAGACAGTGTGAACAGGGCTGTGACATCAAGTGGGAAATTCTGCATGTGTGTTTACAATTACAGCAACAATTAAAAATAGCACAGACGGAAACGCAAGAACACGTACTGTGAGAACTGGACACACTGATGAACTCAGTGCAAAACAGATTGCTGTTGTTTGTAGGCTTGTTCAATGATATAAGAATTAAACAAACAATATATTGAGTTCTGATAACAATTTTTGTACTGTCTAATCAATGCGTTATTCATCTGCCACAATAATAAAATTTAATATTTAATAACATTTAATTATGTATCCTTTTTAAATGAATTATCTTTATTTGGGTGCCTTTCTCAGCAAATAATGATGTATATTAATAATTGCGATTAATTAATCTCTGTCATGCAACTAATTTTTATTAAAAATATTAATAAATTGACAGCCCTAATTATTACATGAACAATTTTATTTTATAATGTTTCTATTTCTTTCATGTGCATTCTGACCCTTTAAGGTCAAAGTTCATGACTTGGAGCATAAATGCCGGACACAGATTGAGCAGTGTAATATTTTGCCAAAAGAACTGGGGAAATATCACCTGGGGTCAGACACAGAGGACACACTCAACATTGACTCACAGGAGAACAACTTGGGCAACGTTTACAACAGCTTGCAGCAGCAGGCAGAAAAAAGTGAGTGAAGCATCTTTATAAACAAGTGGACCTGCAGTCAAAAAAGAAAATCAAGTTTAATGCATTATTGGAGCTGAGTTTACTCTCATTTAATTTACAACTTCTTCTCTCTAACACGACTTCTCTCTATAGCTGTCAGTCTAAAACCTGCTATTTGAATTCAGTCAAGGGGGTTCCCTGGGCTTTAAAGTTGCACAATCCAGTTTAGCAATCTCCCTGCCCATCAACAATGAAAATTAACCCCCCCCCCCCCCCCCTTTGCCTTTGCAAGTCATAATCCATCCGTGGTTATGCTAGATGACTTTTAATTTTTGTCCTTTTGTGTCGCTGTCTTTTTAATATGTCCGATTTTTTGCTTGTTATTCTATTTCATATCTCATATGGTACTCTCAAATAAGTGCGATGGTATTACCATGTTTTTGGTTATGTACCGTAGTAATACAATGGTATTTTATTTTATGGTATGCAATGTTAATACAATGTAAATACCACAGAATATGATGGGAATCATTCAGTACCATGGTATACCAACTGCCATTACTTAACTTGAAACAAGGTACATTTTTTGTAGGGGGAAACATTCATAATCAATCATAATATAATGGTAATTAGTCATTAATTTAAAACAGAAACCTTTGAAAAGGTCTAGTGAGTCCTCTTAGCCATGCTAAGTCCATTTTCCATGCATTCCAATACTGTATCCTGCAACAGGAATTGTGCATTAAATATTTCTCTACTGATTCCTCTAATTTAAAATAAACCTTATCATCTGGTTAAAGGGATAGTTCACCCAAAAATGAAAATTCTCTTTTCATTGACTCACCCTCATGCTATCCCAGATGTGTATGACTTTCTTTCTTCTGCAGAACACAAATAAAGATTTTTAGAAGAATATCTCAGCTCTGTAGTTCCATCCAAATCATGTGAATGGAGACCACATTTTTGAAGCTCAAAAAAGCACATAAAGAGAGAATAAAATTAATCTATAAGACTCCAGTGTTTTAATCAATGTCTGATTTCAAGCTTGATTACACTGCCTAGTGCTTGAAACATGAACAGAGCACTATATGGTACTAGGAAGTGTAATCAAGCTATCATGATTGCACAAGCTTGCAACAATCTTTTTCTTTCGCCATGGAGACTGCTGATATCAAGATTTATTGTGAAAAAGGAGTTATATTTTGGTCTGTTATCACTTAAAACCAATTGAATGGTTTTCAGATAACATGGATTAAACCTCTAGAATCATATGGATTACTTCTATGCTGCCATTGTGTGCTTTTTAGAGCTCCAGAATTTTGGTCTCCTTTCAATTGCATTGGATGGACCTGCATTGCATTTGTTTTCTGCAGAAGAAAGAAAGAACGATATACACATAGGGGATGGCATGAAGGTGAGTAAATGATGAGAGAATTTTCATTTTTGGATGAACTATTCTATTAATATTGTTCAATAATCAAAGTCATTGATTTGCTATTGATTTTGTCATTGATTTCTTTTATAACTCATGCTGGCAGGTGATGAGAGATCTGACAGATCTCCACTGGTCTCAGAACTGCCATTAGTACAGCAACACAACAGAGACAAGGCAGAGAACCAGTCCATCAAACCCACCGTCCTCACTCGCAATCAATCCAGCAGCCCCATGCAAGCATCTCTCTCAGAGGTTTGTCTCACTCTCATCCAATCACGCATCCCCAATACACTGGTTAACCATGATAGATTTTGTTAACCGGAGCGGGAGATGCAAGTAGAGATGTGGAGCAAACAAGCTTATAGTTTTGCTGTGAGCAAATTCCAGTATCCATTCATCTGCCTGAAATTTACTCAAGAGAAAGAAATTGCCTAATTTTATGTCTCTATAATGTGCCTCTTTCTTTATAATTAGATTCAAAAATGGCTTAATATCAGATGTTTGGGTTGAAGATTTGGTCAGATGCTGTAGGAAAGAAAGTAAATCGTTTTTGTGAAAACTAAGCCCTACAGTGGGCTTCTAGAGTCTCGTTGCAACATGGAGTAAAAAGATAACATTTTGTAATTAACTTTTCCCTGACTATGTGATTGACATCATTGCAAATAGGGTGTAATCATCACTTTGCACAGAATCATACATGAATCGAATCATCCGTGAATACATGCATCCATGAACACATGCACTGTTTATGATGGTAACAGGACTGAAAATAAATTGTTAGATGTTTTGTAATGATTCTCTGACAAACACTGCCATAATATGTTCATGCTTTAATGCACAGCATGGCATTTAAATAAGACATAAATAAATAAGATAAAGTTGTGTGTCAGCTGATTTTTTATTTTTTTCATTCTTAGATGGATAATGAGGTGAGCCCAGCACCCAGGTCCAAGAAAAGATACACAGGACAGGTCCGCCTCTGCACTTCCCGCTACAGGTAAAATTCAACATTGAAAAATAGAAGAAAAGTCGAGAATGTTCATACCACATCACAACAGGAGCAGAAGGACCACTCTTATAAATGCCTTTTTATTTACTCTAGAAAATACATGCACTATAGCGAAGCCAGCGTTAAAAATATTGTTACTGCTACTTGAGCTAAAGAGGCACATTTTAAGGGCCGTTCAGACCAAACGCATTGTTGCTCTATCTGGAAATCAGAGGAAAAATAAGAATGCCATTGTCTCAAGATGTGTTTTTAAAAGCTGACCTTCTTTCTACCCTGACATGGCGTCTAAAAAAATGAACACAACAATAAAAATCATCCATCTAGCTCATGTTTATATAGAAAAGCAATTGAAAAACATCTTAGCTGGAAACAAAAAACATGTTCAGTGTGAATGGCCTAAAGAGACCATTCTTGTCAAATTTTAATTCTGTTTTGAAATACATATCTTCACCAGTGGTTTGGGAGATTTAGGTGAAATTGATTATTGCTATACTTTCTAAACTTTTATTAAGACATGAGTAAACTCATGTGTAAATAGGGATTTTGAAGTCAATGTACTATAATTGCCATTTATTTGCATATCAATTGCAGTATATAACTTTCTCACTCACTGTCTGGTCTTTTTGTCAGTTATAATCCCTATGATGGACCTAATGAGCATCCTGAAGCAGAGCTCCCTCTTGTGGCAGGGAAGTACCTGTATGTCTACGGGAACATGGACGATGATGGATTTTATCAAGGTAAATAAAACTTGTTATGATGTCAGAAGAATAATGGATCTAAATTAAGTTTACTTTTAAAAATACCAGACTTGTACATATTTTAAACACTGAACACTCTGAGTCACCCGCCTCTATACAGTGCATCCGGAAAGTATTCACAGCGCTTCACTTTTTCCACATTTTGTTATGTTACAGCCCTATACCGAAATTTATTAAATTAATTATTTTCCTCAATTCTACCAAAAAATACTCACTAATGACATCGTTTGTTTGAAATCTTTGCAAATGTATTAAAAATAATGAAATAAAATAAAAAATAAAATCACATGTAGATAAGTATTCACAGCCTTTGCTCAGTACTTTGTTGAAGCACCTTTGGCACCAATTACAGCCTCAAGTCTTTTGCAGTATGATGCTACATGCTTGGCACACCTATTTTTGGGAAGTTTCTCCCATTCTTCTTTGCAGGACCTCTCAAGCTCCATCAGGTTGGATGGGGAGCGTCAGTGCACAGCCATTTTCAGATCTCTCCAGAGATGTTCAGTCGGGTTCAAGTCTGGGCTCTGGCTGGGCCACTCAAGGACATTTACAGAGTTGTCCCATAGCCACTCCTTTGTTATCTTGGCTGTGTGCTTAGGGTCGCTGTCCTGTTGGAAGTTGAACCTTCGCCCCAGTCTGAGGTCCAGAGTGCTCTGGAGCAGGTTTTCATCAAGGATGTTCCCTTTACAAAAAGCTTCACTATGATGCTGCGCTTTGCTAAGCGCTATGGGAACAATCCTAGTTGTGAATGAGCTGTGAATATGTGTGTAACACGTCAATGAACATTGACCGGAATTTATAGCCTTGGCTGATGTAGTCATTAGACCTGTGGCCAGGCTATAAATGGATGCGACACCAGGTGTCGTCAGATCCTCTTTTTTCAGAGCGATTCTGTGTGTGTGTGTGTGTTTTACAAACCCTGTCAAAACTTTCTTTCCTCTGCTAGGAATTAGAATTTGTGAGGCAGTGTGCAGTTAACCTTTTCTCCTTTCTCTTCTGTCTAGAAAATATATATATTTTTAAAAGAAAGAGAGAACGATTGAAAGCCGTAAACGATGCGTGTCACCCTGTTCTCGCTCTATAGCTGAAGAGGACACGCATCAGTTTTGCTCTGTTTGGGAGGGGCTCTCGTATGGATCTGGCTGAGGAGCGAGAGATGGTTTCATCCCTTTTGCTCACTCTCTCCCCAGATCCAGCTGATCCTCGTAAGCCTGAAGCGCGCCTCGGCGCCTCTTCGGTTCACGAGGACACTGAACCTCTGTAAATCCCACGCATAATAATAAAGCGGCTGTGGAATTAAGAGACAAATATGAGCATTGCGATCTGCTTTCAGGCAAAATGCTTCAGGCTCGCCTCGCTTACTTCCGGGAGTCAGCGCCCACATTTCATTCATGCTCTCGCATGGATCTGGCTGAGGAACGAGAGACGGGTTCGTCCCTTTCCCTCGCTCTCTCCCCAGAACCAGCTGGTCCTTCCCGTGATCTCGAAGCGCACTTCGCGCCTCTTCAGTTCATGAGGGGGGCGGGGCGCTGAACCTCTGTACATTTCACGCACAATAATAAAGCGGCTGAGAAATTACTCGAGGTGATTACACGGACTGTGGCCAGACTACAGCTAGACTGGCCACGCGAACAAGAGACACTCCCCCAAACGCTCCAAACTAGAAGACAAATTTCTGTTTGGTGGCCAAAATAATTAAATAAATAAAAGAGGGAATGGAACTCTATATCAGTCCCTTCCTTTCTTCTATGACTTCCATAACAAGTATTTTCTTTATGGAGGAAATTTATACTTCCCGTGTCTTCGTGCCCTTGATGTTGGTGTATTCAACTTTCGTGGGTGCTGAAGCTCGGGGGTATTCGGTGATGCCGCCGGTAGAAGTGACACCTGCGGGTTTTCTCTCGCCTGGCTCGGCATCATCGCTAAAGAGACCTACTCTCCCCACAAAGCTGTGCAGGACCACCTCCACACTTGTGGGGAAAGCTTATCAGGCAGCAGGTCAGGCTGGTGTTGCCCTGCACACTATGGCAGTGTTACAAGCGCACTAGGCTAAATCTGTTGAAGGACCTGAGTGTGGGCACCTCACTCAGGGGGAGGGGCTGTCGGCCACCCAGCCCCGCCCGGTCCTTCTAGACGGTAGGCTCTAAAACAAAACGTGGTAAATCGTGCTCCCCCTCGTAAAGACTGGGATCCAGTTCATCACCCTCAGCAGCCCCCAATGCAAGACCTCAGGGGCGTGATTTCTAAGAAAAAGAAACCCTGACGGTCTTGTACTCAGCCTTGTGGGAGTAGTTCCCCTTGGGACGGGGCACGTGTATCATCCACTTCGGCCCTCCCGATACCCTCACGAAACCTCTTCACTCCCGCCGCCTTTGGTGTTTCGGGTGATAGAGGCTTCCAACAAAGAGTTGGTAGTACCGTTGCTTCCTGCCTTGATCCAGGACGTGGAACACTCGACATCCCCTCAACAGGAAGTGTCAGAAATAATACCCATCTCAGAGAACCTGGCAGCGTGGATACTTCTGCCAGGTATTTCTATGTGGGTTCTAGAAACAGTAGAAAGCGGCTACAGAATTCAATTTGCTCGCCGTCCTCCCCATTTCAACGGCGTGGTTCCCACTATGTCTACTTTGGAAAGAACTGCAAAATCTCTTGGTCAAAGGGGCCATAGAACATGTTCCCCTTCCAGAGAAAGAGTCAGGCTATTACAGCAGATACTTCCTGGTTCCCAAGAAGGGTGGGGGATTGCGTCCGATTCTAGATCTTTGAGGCTTGAACCGCTCGGTGTTCAAGTCCTAGATGCTGACTATCAAGACGATTGTGTCACGATTGTGTCATATAGAGCCACAGCACAGGAAGTTCCTGAGGTTCGCTTTCGGGGGCGAAGCTTTCCAGTATCGGGTTCTTCCATTTGGCCTAGCCCTATTAACCCGCACATTCAGGAAATGCATGGATGCAGCACTGGCTCCTCTGCGACTCCAGGGCATCCGCATTCTGAATTATATAGACAGCTGGCTGATCCTAGCGCAGTTCCAAGAACTGGCAGTTCAGCACAGAGATATCGTCTTGACTCATCTGGGGATTATATGGAATTCGGTCACGATGCAGGCACAATCGTCTCCCGCACGTATCATTTCCATTCAGAACACCCTGAGCAACGTCAGGCTAGGTCGAGGTTGCACTGCTCATCAGAACCATTGAATACTAGGTCTCATAGTGTTGGTGTCCGTGGTGATCCCTTCGGACCTTCTGCACATGAGACCGCTTCAGCTGTGGCTAGAAGCCAGGGGGTTTTATTATAAGGCAAATAAGGGTTACGCGCCACATGCTTCGTTCCCTTTCTATGTGGTTCAGACCCCGGTTCTTACCTTGGGTCCCACTCCCTGACGGGCTGGGTAGTGGCCTTAAGTGGTTGTCCGGCTTAAAGGGATAGGAGGGTCGTCAGTTCGGTTGTCACAGTAACTGTCTCGAGCAGATGGCCGTATTTCTGGCCCTGAAATACTTCCTCCTGAGGCTGCCATGCCTTGGTGCGGGTGGGCAATACAGCAGTAGCCTCTTACGTAAACCATCGGGGGGATCCACGTTCACGTCAGCTGAATTCCTGGCTCGTTGGATCCTCCTTGGGGCCCAGGGCAGCTCCTGTCACTCAGGACAGTTTCGTCCCTGGATGCCCGTGTGTGTGGGAGCAGATTTACTCTGAGGTAGTGAACAAATCTGGGTGAGATTTCACAGGGCAGAAGAGGACCTCTTCGCCTCTATGATAGTGCAATGTCTCCTCTACTTCTCCCCAAGTCACCCAGTTTCCCCCTCCAAGTTCATATTACAGAACCAGCTAACTGCCAGTTTGCTTCAGTTCTGGATTTTCTGTAGAAAGAACTGTCAGCGGGCACTTGCTTTGCCACTGCCAGGTTCTATGCCACGCCTTGGTGGGCGGGGTGCCCCCTAAGAGGCATCCTTGCTAGGACCTCTTCATAGGGTAAGACCCCCTTTTTAGACCTCTAGAGTCAGCTCAAGATAGTTTGTCTTATGGCAATTATGTCTCTAAGGAGACTTGGGTACCTACAGGCTCTGCCTCTTTTGCTGGCCTGTTTAGAATTTGCCCCAGCTATGACCAAAAGCATTCTTTGCACCCTCACCCTAACTACCTGCCCAAGGTGCCTTTCGCGACCCTTGGCCGGTTATTTTCTAAGCCTTCTGCTCCCTGCCGTTTATAACACCGGAGCAGCTAAGACTTCTCAGACTTTGTCCAGTATGTACCCTTCAGACTTATGTCCACCGCTTTTGCTAGTGGCGTAAAGTCAGGGCAGCAATTCTTCACTTGGAAGCCATGACCGGGGGGCGGTCACCTCCTGGCAGACTATGTCACTTTGGGTGAGGGACATTATTGCCCGGGCCTACGAGGCACGCGGTCAAGCTTCGCCAGTAGGTTTTAGGGCGCACTGTACCAGAGGGCTCTCCTCCTCTAAAGCCTTGGCTAGAGGTCTTCCTCTGCAGCAAGTTTGTGATGCGACTGGTTGGTCCTCTCCGCACACATTCATAAAATTTTATGGTTTAGATGTTTGTTACTACGGGCTCTTATGCCCTTGAGTCGACATCTCAATCTCATGTCTCTACAAGTTTGTGATGCGGCAGGCTGGTCCTCTCCGCACACATTCATCTGATTTTATGGTCATGTTACTAGATGTTCATGCTACCCCGGGCTCTTATGCCCTTGGGTCGACATCTACACTCATGTCTAAGCAAGTATGTGATGCGGCAGGTTGGTCCTCTCCGCACACATTCTTCAGGCTCTATGGTTTGGATGTTCATGCTACTCCGGGCTCTTACGCCCCTGAGTCAACGTTTGAAGCTCATGTTTAAGCGAGTCTGTGATGCGGCGCATTGGTCCTCTCCGCACACATTCATTAGACTTTTATAGTTTGGATGTTCTTGCCACTCCGGGCTCTTATGCCCATGAGTCGAAGTCTCGAGCTCATGTCTGGTCAAGTTTGTGATGCGGCTGGCTGGTCCTCTCCGCACACATTCATAAAATTTTATGGTTTAGATGTTTATGTTACTCCGGGCTCTTATGCCCTTGAGTTGACATCTCAAGCTCATGTCTGAGACCTCTCACATTCTTGTGAGCACACTTCACAACCGTATGGGTCCGGACAGCCCCAGTGCGGAGGCGTGGGTATTGCGTTCCCATAGCGCTTAGCAAAGTGCAGCATCATAGTGAAGCTTTTTTTAAAGGGAACAAGGGTTACACATGTAACCTGCAACGTTTCTGTACATTGCTGCATTCATCTTTCCCTTGATCCTGACTAGTCTCCCAGTTTCTGCCACTGAAAGACTTCCCCAAAGCATGATGCTGCCACCACTATGCTTCACTGTAGGGATGGTTTTGGCCAGGTGATGAGCGGTGCCTGGTTTCTTCCAGACATGATGCTTGCCATTCAGGTCAAAGAGATCAATCTTTGTTTCATCAGACCATAGAATTTTGTTTCTCATTGTCTGAGAGTCCTTCAGGTGCCTTTTGGCAAACTCCAGGCGGGCTGTCATGTGCCTTTTACTGAGGAGTGGCTTCGGTCTGGCCACTCTACCATACAGGCCTGATTGGTGGAGTGCTGCAGAGATGGTTGTTCTTCTGGAAGGTTCTCCTCTCTCCACAGAGAAATGCTGGAGCTCTGTCAGAGTAACCATCGGGTTCTTGGTCACCTCCTTGACTAAGGCCCTTCTCCCCTGATCGCTCAGTTTGGCTGGGCGGCCAGTTCTAGGAAGAGTCCTGGTGGTTCCAAACTTTTTCCATTTACAGATTATGGAGGCCACTGTGCTCATTGGGACCTTCAATGCTGCAGAAACTTTTCTGTACCCTTCCCAAGATCTGTGCCTTGATACAATCCTGTCTCGGAGGTCTACAGACAATTCCTTGGACTTCACGGCTTGGTTTGTGCTCTGACATGCACTGTTAACCGTGGGACCTTATAAAGACAGGTGTGTGCCTTTCCAAATCACATGCAACCAACTGAATTTACCACAGGTGGACTCTAATTAAGTTTTAGAAACATCTCAAGGATGATCAGTGGAAACAGGATGCACCTGAGCTCAATTTTGAGTGTCATGGCAAAGGCTGTGAATACTTATGTACATGTGATTTTTTTTTATTTTTTTTATTTTTAATAAATTTGCAAAGATTTCAAACAAACTTCTTTCACATTGTCATTATGGGGTATTGTTTGTGGAAATTTGAGGAAAATAATGAATTTAATTGGAATAAGGTTGTAACATAACAAAATGTGGAAAAAGTGAAGCACTGTGAATACTTTCCGGATCCACTGATATATATACATATAATTTTTTTTTTCTTTTTTTACATTCTCTTGGACATTATAGAATAGACAACATACCTAGACAAGTTAGTTAATGCAATCAATAAGCATTACTTGGCTGCATAAAATGACATGCTTATTTATGAATACATTTCAAATACTACTTATGAATTGAGAGTCTGATTCAGCTTATCAGTCAGAACATGAACAATTTCTATTTGTGTTTTTCTAGGAGAGCTTTTGGATGGCCAGCGTGGCTTGGTTCCCTCTAATTTTGTTGAGTTTGTCCAGGACAAGGAAAAACCATCTATAGAGGGGGGAGAGGAGCAGGGTAGGCTGGAGCATAGCTGTCTGAGCCTGACTACCATAGATGGAGGTGCTCCTCTGGACAGCTTTAGCAGTGACGTTCTCAGGCACTGCAGTAATGGGACAGGCGCTCTGGACGGAGAGGAGCTGAGTGACGACATTGTGCCTTACCCCAGGAAGATCAACCTGATCAAACAGCTGGCGAGAAGCGTGATTGTGGCCTGGGAGCCACCTTTGGTATCACTTGGCTGGGGAAATATCAATGGGTACAATATCTTAGTGGATGGGGAAGTGCGTTCCTCTGTGCCCTTTGGGGGCAGGACCAAACTTCTTTTGGAGAAGCTAGACCTGGATGGCAGCACCTACCGTGTATCGGTACAAAGTGTGACGGACAGGGGGCTCTCCGATGAATTACGGTGCACCTTGCTGGTCGGTTGCAATGTGGTGGTGGCCCCCACCAGCCTGAGAATCGATGAAATATTGCGGGATTCTGCTGAACTTTCGTGGCTGCCCAGTAACAGTAACTATGCCCATGCTGTGTACTTGGATGGCGTGGAACATGCTATGGTGAAGCCGTGTTCTTACAGACTACGTTTTGTGAACCTAAATGCCGCCACAGTATACAAGGTAAAGGTGCTGGCCAAACCTCACCAGGTGCCCTGGCACATGCCACTGGAGCAGAGGGAAAAGAGAGAGGCTGGGGTGGAGTTCTGTACTCAGGCTGCAGGTCAGACTCAACACTCTCACTGCAATAATGTTCTTCTAATATTGCACTGATATTCAGGATTGTTAAAGTTTTAACAATTTAGTTTTTTATTTAGTTTTGATTTCTATGTCATTTAAAACTTTTCCTTTCAATTTAGTGTAGTTTTTGTACATTTTTACTCTATGACTCTTAGTTTCAGTTTTTTTTTTGTGTTTTCTAGTTTGTTTAGTTTTTCCCGTATATTAAGTTTTTATATTAGTTTTAGTATATTTGGGTTGCCAACATTAGCTGATTTCATTTAAATATGTTGAATTCCAATACATTTCTCAGGGCAGTCTCGTTTTATCACTATCTAGTCGCATTTTCATGTTTAATGAAGGTGGCTTGAAAAGGTTTAAAATTCTTTATTAGGTGTCTCTCTTGAATACTCGATTCTGATTAGTTGGTGGCGCCATCTAGTAATCTGAAATCTCTGAGATCACATCCACACATCAGACTGCTCATCCAGGTATTGCAAATTTGTGAGATAACTGTGTGATCTCTACAAGTAAGCTAATAAAATGTTTCAATGTGCATTTATTATATTGGCAAGTAATCTTGTAATAAACTGGAAATGAGCTGTCAGATGGTCATTATTTACAAAATAAGCACTAACAGATCTCCGACACACACCAGAGGTGGATTATAGCTGTTCAGTGATTTCTTTCTTCTCACATAATTGCTTAATTTCAATGCAAATCAAAGTTTCATGTACATATTTTTATTTATTTGGCAAGTAGTCTTGTAATAGTTTGGATAATGAGATGTCAGATGGTAATTTTTACAGAATAATCACCAACAGAACTCTAATACAAACCGGAGGTGGATTTCACCTATTCAGCAATTTACGTCTTCTCACATAATTACATAATTTCAATGTAAATCAACATTGAATGTCCACATATTTTATTGTTTGGTTGGTAGCCATGTAATAAGTGGGGTAATGTACAGTCAGCTGGTTGTTATGGCAAAATAAACCCCTTCAAGGTGATACAAGACCCCTGATCACCTTGTCTGGATTTATTTTGGGATGACAACTGGCTGACTGTACATTATCCCTTACATAATACTGTATACTGTGTTTGATTAGTACAACACATCACTTAACATAGACAAAGGCAACAGAAATTGATTTTGTGGGGCTAATTGGATAAATTAATTTGCACAAAAACCCAGACTCTTGGAAGTAATTTACACCCCTAGCACCATCATTCAGCCATGAAGATTATTGGCTATTTGAATTACCATATTACTCTAAACTTGAGCTCAAGCCATAATATGCAAAGAACACAGAGAAACAATCTGTTCTTAACTTCATACCTTTACAGTTTCAAGTGTGCTACTGAAAGTAACTGGTGGCAGCTCTCTGTCCCTCCCAGGGCCCCCTCTACCCCCCCAGGAAGTGCAGGTCCAGTGTGGTCAAGCCACAGGGATCCTCCAGGTCCGTTGGAAGCCCCCTCCTATGACACCTATGGGAACCTCCAATGGTGCAAATGTCATTGGCTACGCAGTGTGCACGAAGGGTCAAAGGGTAAGGATGGGCATGCATCAGCAGTCATATTTGGTGATGTTTATGTGATAGAACAGGTCTTGACTGCATGAAGGCTGAACAAGAGTCATCAAGACCTATTCATAGCATAAAGTAAAACTGATGCCCTCTGTTGATGGATTTGGGTGGTTACAAATACTCAAGCGTCTATCTGGTGGAAGCAACTTTTCTGGTGTTTTTAAGTGAAGGAAAACTTCATTCAACAATAGGGGTAGTTTACCCAAAATGAAAAATCACTTGAGGTTAGACCATGAGGTGTAAGGAATAGATCACCCAAAAATGCCCCCATGCCCCCATCCCCCCGCCCCCCCCCCCAATTTACTCACCCCCATGACTTCCCAGATGTTTATGATTTTCTTTCTTTTACAGAGCACAAATATTTTTAGAAGAATATCACAGCTCTGTAGATCCATTCAATGCAAGTGAATGGTGGCCAGAACTTTGAAGGCCAAAAATCATGTAAAGGCAGCAAAAGAGTAATCCATCATAGATATCATAGGCGTGGGTGAGAAACAGATGACTTTTTTTTACTATAAATCTCCACTTTCAGTTTCTTCTTCTACTGTTTTTGGTTATTCACATTCTTTTTGCATATTGCCATACTGGGTAGGGAGGAGAATTCTTAATAAAAAAGACCTAAATATTTATCCATTTCTCACTCCTCTCTTTGATCACCATTCACTTGCACTGATTCTTCTATAAGTCTTTGTGTTCTGCAGAAGAAAGAAAGTCATACATTTCTGGGATTGCATGAGGGTGAGCAAATGATGAGAGAATTACATTTTTTGGGTGAACTATTCCTTTTAATAAAATGATGACAGAATTGTAAGTTTTGTGAACTATCCCTTTAATGTAATGTTCTGTTATAGTTTGTTAAAATTTGTTAGATAAATGAGGAGAATATGAAGTGACATCTTAAGTATTTTGCTAATGATGCAATGTTGGTTTCAGATTGCTGAGGTGTTGTATCCACTGGCAGACTATGTGGCAGTAGAGTTGAACCATCTCCAGTGCTTGGAGGCCCGAGAGGTTATCGTGAGGACTTTATCAGCACAAGGGGAATCTCAAGACTCCCACGCCGCCGTCATTCCAAACCACCTGCTGGTGCCTCTTCCTAAAACTCACCCTCCTCCTCACCATATCCAGTCCCCTCTCCCACCTCATCAGTCCCAACCCTTACCCTCTCATCCCACACCCTTGCCCCTTTCCCCTCACCCTGGACCTCAACCGCCCCCCCATCTCCAACCACTCCCCGTTCGTCCCAACCAGCCTCCTTCTCACCTACATCCCCACCAAATGCCCCATCCCACGCAGCCCTCTTCATCTCAAGTCCAGCCTTTACCACCACACACCATCCCTCAACCCCAACCCACCATCCCAATGCCCCACCCCCAATTGTCCATGCCTATGCCTCAACCCCAGCAGCCCATGCTCCATCCCCAGCCAACAATCCCTATGCCCCAGCCTCACATACCCCAGCTGACCATTCCCCAATGCCAAAGACCACTAAGTGCCAGAGAGCTGGAAACCAAAGAGCCAGGGCCAGGAATGCTTCATCATGGAGGGGGCTCACCTCAGCCATGGGAGCCCGGCTGCTCCCCATCAGGCATGCCCTCAGGCATGCCACACGGACACACTCTGGATGCCCCACCTTGCCCCAACCGTCGTTCTCCTTCACCTCAAAGAATCCTCCCCCAGCCCAGGGGTACACTCATCCCTGACACAGTGGCCAAGGCTATTGCCAGAGAGGCAGCCCAAAGGGTGGCTGCGGAGAGTGGACAGGTGAGTCAAATCAGAGCAAAAAAAAAAAAACTGTATGCTGTAGTTGCAAACTCACCTTAATATATGCAAAAGAGAACTGTCCTATAAGATCTAGTACTCCTTGAAATAGTTAAAGAACAGACATGCAATAGATTAGTAGATATCCTGACACAGTGCTTAACCTCAGCTAAATTATTAAAGGAATGGATCATCCAAAAATTAAAATTCAGTCATCATTTACTCTCCCTCATGTTGTTCCAAACCATATCATTGGACACAAAAGTAGAAAAATTTTTCTTCATACAATGGAAGTGAATGGTGCCTGAGGCTAAAATACCACTTAATGTCTCCTTTTGTATTCCATGGAAGGAAAAAGTAGCATGGTTTGAAACAACATGAGGGTGAATAATTGACAGAATTTTCTTTTTTGACTGTCCTTTCCCTTTAAGACTTCTGAAAGTACTATAATATATTTAGATGGAGAGGAGAAGCCAGGGCTTTCACTCTCAAAATTCAGATGAGGAAGAGGATGAGGAAAGCTATCAGGCTCGAAGAAGAGGAGCATCTATGGATGACTTCCTCAGGGGCTCAGAGCTGGGCAGGCAGGTATGGCAGTTTAAGTGATTGCCTTACCAAGTAATAACAGGAATAACAGGTAAATGATAGTGCTGAGTCCTTTGGCCCGTTGGATGTGGTTGGCTTTTTGTTGCTGTATTGTCTCAAAACATGCATTCCACAGTCTCATTACAGTCACAGTGAAGAGTACCAGACAGAAAGCAGTCGAGGCTCTGACCTGTCAGACATCATGGAAGAGGATGAGGAGGAGTTATATTCAGAAATGCATGAAGAAGGCAGGCGACGGAACTCCCACAATGCACTCAAGGTATCGCAGAGGACAGGGATCTAGACAGACAGACAGACAGACAGACAGACAGACAGAGAGATAGATAGATAGATAGATAGATAGATAGATAGATAGATAGATAGATAGATAGATAGATAGATAGCACAGTATACGTTATAGTAATATTACAATCTTTAAGAATAATGATTATAATATCTCTGAATATAACATCCTGACTTTAACAGTTTGGTTTCTCTCCTCATTCAAGACTGGAGGAGGCAGTCAATCTTCGAGTCAGCTGGATCGGAAACACCGAGGCCCTCAGCATCGACCCCTCGCGGTTCCATCTATTGGTCAGTGCTCTCCCAGTAAGAAATAGGATGTGGAAACTTCTGTTCAGGCCCTGTCTGTCCTCCAGCTTTCTTTTTGGCCTCCTAAATGTCCTGATTCATATTTTTTATGTTAAACTGGTAAAAATCCATATGCTTGTCAATGTGGCCAGTTACAACTGACCATAACCATATCCTGTTACTTTCAGTCTTTATAAACCTCTCATATTTATTTAACAACCACCTTTAAATCTGTCATCAAGTTTCCCATAGATGTACCTGTACGTTATATATCTAGATTGTGGGACAAACAACTTCAAACAACATATGCAGAACAGTATTGGGGGATAACTAAATATAAGACTACTGTGACAGTAGTTCAGCTGCTTTTAAAAGTGTTGTTTTTCCAGTAAAAATCTGCTTTTTTCCAACAAGTTGTGGTGTAGCAACTTAATGGCACATTGTACTGTGCGCACACCTTAACAGCCATGCTGAGTCAGGCAATAATCAAACACAATCCTCTGAACTGACCTCTCTCTAATATGCAGGTTTGGAAAGTCTGATTCATTCTAGTGAATTGGTTTGTTTTGATGGTTTGTTTAAATTAACCAATTCATTAAACTATTAACTGATTCAAGCCCCTTCGTAGAAGTTGTGTGTGCTCAAATCTATGGCTCTGATTTTATTGTATTGTTGTATAGTTAAATATTTAAAAAAGTAATTGTCTCTTTAAGTGGCTTCAATGTAGCTAACAACTTTATCAAAAAGGTAGCTTGACTGTAGTCAATTAGTCAATTATTCGTTAAAAGTAGTTCAAAGTAACTTTCCCAACACTGGTGCAGAAATATACAAAGTAGTTCAGTAGTAGCATTTCCATCACGTTAACATCCCTGAATTTGCAAGTTGCGTTTGGGACAAAATAGCCTCACATGGCATAACAACTCTCTGATTGGTGTTTCCCTCAGAGATAACCACTGAGAGTAACAGTGAAGGGAAACTCTCTCCCATCAACGAGGATGATTACTATGGCAGTGTAGCTCGACATAGGACATGGTCCTCCTGGAGGCACGGGGGACACACTCCTTATGGTATGTGTTGCAGCTCCCTTGCCCAACCAAAGCATAATCAAAGCAAGCTCCGATGAGAGAAGAAAAATGGCAAAAATGCATGAAACACTGGACTGCACCAAGATGGAAGCTTGTGTTGTGCCTCCACACAGGCAGTAAGATAGTGTTGCTTATAGCAACTTGTTTGCTCAGAGAATGCTCCTCCTCCTTGCACTGACCCACCAATGGATGCCTGCCAAATATCCCTCATCTTTTCAACCTGACCACAACCATTCTTTTACTTTGGCCATGCATGACTGAATGGTTAAAGTCAAGGGCGGCATCTTTCGCTGAATGAATGCCACATAATCTGTAATTAGGTAACATTTCACCAACCTAACATGAAGATAAAGCAAACGGTTCCTTGGAATTGACTGCAAAGGCAACTATGTGGAATGCACATTGGGCATGTTGGAGTCAAAATCTAGCACAGCTCCATAGATGTGACAGGGACAAAAGGAAACCGGTATAGTTTTATCCGGGGCTAATCAGCCCCATCTGATGGTTCATCCTCGGATTCGCATCTCTGCATGGTTACAGTAGCTCAGACTGTTTGTGCTCTCTTTCTCTGTTTGTCTGTGTGTGCCTGTCAGGCTCTCAGTGAAGAGAGTAAATGTTTGACTTGCTGCATCTGTAATTGGCTGTCATATGGGTCTTACTCCCAAACACCACACACACACACACACACACACACACACACACACACACACACACACACACACACACACAACAGTGACACGCATAGCCATCATATTACTGTAAAAAAAAAAAAATCTTCAACCCACCCTGGATTGGTGCTTGCAAATAAATGGATTGTCTACAGCGCAAGTATGAAGAAGACACATGCTCACTCCATTGGTCTGAACTGCTTGCTAATTCAAACTGTCTCTCATTGTTAATATTCTCACCTTATATAACTTTATGCTGTTTGTCACCTGCTTTAAAAATATCCTTTTGGATGTTTGTATGCTCACTTTCAAAACTCTCAAAAGATAAGCTCGTACCTTTGAAATGTGCATATTCTTTACATTACAGGACAAGCATTTACGGATTGGCTCAACTCACTTCTATTTTAAGTGCTTCGCTGTCACCCAGATTTTTTATTTTATGAAATAAATAATTTTTGTAGTAACCAACATTATGCGACAAATGCTGTCGATTGAGCTTAACTTGTATTCAAATGAGAATATTCCTTTAAAATGTATATGAATGTATAAGGTAGAGCCCGACCGATATGGGATTTTTGAGACCGATTTTAGAGGCAGAAAATTCACTGATTACTGATATGGTGGCCGATATAGTTAATTTTTGAGCTGGTATGAAAACAGACCATTTCTATGTGGATTGTTCACCGATTTTGCACCGATATTACTATGCAAATGTACTCAGAAGGCTGCTTTCTTAAACAAATATTTTAATAAAAAACTATTTGATATTATTAGAATACATTGTCAAGAAATTCTAGAAATGAACACTGAAAAAATAAAGAATAAATAAAAATACAATAAATATCTTAAAAAACATCAGTACAGCATGTTCAATATCAGTCAGTTGCTGACCATTAAAATAAAGAATACATTCTAACAAAATAAATAGCTAAATAAACATCAGTACTGTTTAGTATCAGTCAAATGATGACCATTAAAATAAAGAATAAATAATAATAATAAAAAAAAATAGCTAAATAAATATCAGTATTACTGTTTAGTATCAGTCAAATGCAGACTATTTACTATTAATACTGCCAGTCAATTAGGGTTGTAATACAATAAACATTTACAGCGGTGTTACATCGTATTCTGCTATACAAGTTCAGGGGAAACTTTCAACGGTGGAAAACCAGACTTTTAAATATTACATTTTATAAATGCAAGGACTGGAACTGTTCAGCTGAAGGGGGTACCAAACTGTTAATCCTGAACAAAACAGTTTGGTGAATACATGTTTATGCATTAGCTTCCACTCTATGAAAGTAGCTACATGGTTAGCTATAAGCTCGTTGTCACAGAGAGTAAAAGATGGACCAGCATTACATTTCACCAACTAGGTAACAGCTTAGCATGTAATCAACACTCAGCAGACACAATCCACCACCGCACAATTGTCTACTGAGCTGCAAAAAGATGCTCTGATGTTTAGCTTTCAATCTGCTACATTACTTAGTGCACTGACAAACTATAGCTGGCTAACATCAAACAGACATGAGTGACATGGTTGTCAGGGACAGGGTTAACATTATATTAGTAATATTGAAAAGAGAAAATTATGGGGAAATATTTAAATTTTAAATTTGTAAAATACATAACTATCCAGTATGTATTTTACAAACTAGTTATCAGCTTACTGAGAAGACACCGCTCAACTCCGTACCACTTAACTCCACCCTGTCTGCAGAGCCACCGTCAACTCAGCTCTGTTAACAATGGAGTCGGAGCGTGCTCTGCTGGACAAACTATGTTATGACACCAATTCTAAAGCATTGTTTTCTGCATTATATGTTCTGAAAAAGAGTTTTCATATCTGCTCATATCGGTAAACATATACGGCGACACGATATATTGGTGAAAGGCTAATATCGGCTGATATATCGGTCGGGCTCTAGTATAAGGTATTTGATTCCGATGTTGATATATTTAAATTATAATGTCCATTTTGCTGACATATGAAAGAAATACTCTCATAGCTTTTAACATAATTTTAACAATTAACAACAGGGCCCAAACTATGCAGTTCAGTTGCAATATATTTAACAGATATAGTAATCAACACAACCAAAATTGAAGTAATCTTTAAAGTCAAAGAAAAAAGACAGATCTTGGGATTTTAAGAACTATTTTATCCAGGGCTAATCAGATCATGATCATGATTAATCAGAAAATCCATATTTATTCCCAGCCCTAGTTTAAGTGAAATTGTATATTTAGTCACCATTTCTTCAAAGAATTTAGCTGTTGTAGCTTACTTTGTGTTTCATTGAAGTAGTCCTGTGATGTGTCAAATCATTATTTTTTTAAAGCACACATTTTCCTTGTAGCATTAAAATTAATATGAGGTCATAAAACCTGCTTGTGTTTTTATACACAAATTTAAAATTGTTATTAAATATGAAGTAGCTTACACCATGTCACATTGCAGGTCACTGCTGTCACAACTTGAAATGTCATGTCAGCTACCCATTTACTATGTTGGGGTAATATGGTGTCAGTTATAAACTGTCTATTAGACATTTTGTGTTTTATCTCTCCTGTTTTAGATGGCTACCGGGACCGAAGCCGGCGTTCTCCTCCTTACTACGAAGAGTCTGAGAAGGAGGATCCGTTCCGAATCTTTGTGGCCCTGTTCGACTATGACCCTCTTTCCATGTCACCTAACCCTGATGCCGCTGATGAGGAGCTCCCTTTTAAAGAGGGACAGATCATCAAGGTTAAATGCTACTCAGCAGGGGTTAAATTATATGCTTTTAATTGGCAGTCCTATAGACATTATTCACGCTAGTGCCGTCTTTGATTTTTAATGGGAATGACAATGAGGCTGTGAGGGATAGACTTACCATCTCTTCAATGGCACAAATGGATTAAAGCTGTATAAAGCTCCTACATCACATCTGATTTTCCACAACTCATGTGGTCTGGTGCTCTTTGTATACGGAATTTTCTTGGGCAGATGTTTTATCAATGTTTTGTCAGTCGATCCAAAAACACTTTAAACTGCAGTACAGCCCATTGAAGAGACTGTAATACTATCCCTCACAGCCTCGTTGTCATTGCTATTAAAAATGGTGCTAACATCCATCTATCTTATACCTTAGGTGTATGGGGATAAGGATAATGATGGCTTTTATCATGGGGAGATCCGGGGCAGGTCAGGACTTATTCCCTGTAACATGGTGTCAGAGATCCGGGCGGAGGATGATGAGACCATGGAGCAGCTCATGAAACAGGGATTTCTCCCTCTCAACACTCCTGTGGACAGAATAGGTTGGTGTCTTCAATCACATATTTAACCAAACATACTTCAAATGTTACAAATATAAAATATTCACTAAATATACATATGTACTATTGTTACCTACTGTGTGATTTTACTTTCTTAAAGCATACTGTGCAGTCAGGGGCATAGATTTTAGTGAAACATGAATTAGAACTATTGTGTCAGATGTGAAGGTGAAGGAGAATTTATGCATCAGGTGCTTTGACACAAAAGATTTCCACATAGAATCCATCTACGCATCCTCACTCAAGCGTCCTCATTAAGCTTCTTCTGTCCTCGTTTCAATTGTTTTTCATATAAACATGCACTATGTCTTTTTGCCACATTTTGCTGTGTTTTTAGATGCCATAAAAGAACTTCAACTGGTCTCGAGACACCTTTGTTCTGCCTGATTCATTGCACTGTATCTTGCTTTTTTAGCACAAGAGCAAGCTTGGTCTAAACCGTGGTCAGTAATTAACAAGGTCTCAGGGTAAAACTGCCACTGAAGGTGACAAAAATTACCCTGAAATTGAAAATGTGGGGGCAACAAAAACTGCCACTTATGATTTTTATTTCTTATTTGGAAATATTTTTATTTTTATTCTAGACCTACCATATACCCATCACATGAAATTATTTGAAGTTCATTTAAATGTATAGGTAACCTCTTATCTGATTATTCAGGTTGAACAAAGTTTTATAAGGGATTAATTTGAAGTATTTGATGTAACACAATGATGTCATATTGTCATATTTTGTATGCTTAGAAAAAATATGCTCTAACAATTCCCTCATAATGGTGAACAATGCCCCTTAAAAAAAAAAAAATCTCCAGGGGGCAAATGTTACCCCTTAATAGAAAAGTTAATTTCTAAAACTAATAGGCTTTTTTAGAAATGCTTTAGCCAATTGTTACATAAATGCTTTTATGATTTGTAAATTATATTCACCTTTGCTATATTGAAAGCACTACAACTAAACATTTTATAATGTTTTACCTTGTTCATTTTTTTTTTTTTTTTTGTATTTTTAAATGTACAGTCATTTCAAATTAGATGATTGCAGCACACTCCAAAAAAGTTGGGACAGTTGAGTGTTTACCACTGTGAAGAATCGCCATTTCTTCTAATAACACTTGGAGCATTTAAGCACTGAAAAGACAAGTTTGTTAAGTTTAAAAAGTGGAATTTTCCCCCATTTACCCATTATGCAATTCTTCGGCTGCACAATTCTACAGGGTCTTTGTTGCCATACTGTGCGCTTCATAATGCACCACACATGCTCAATTGGAGATGGTCAGGACTGCAGGCAGGCCAATCTAGCACCCACACTCTCTGCTTATTCGGCCAGTATGTGGTTTGAAGTTGTCCTTCTGAAAATCCGGGACATCCCTGGAAAAGAATGTGCTGGATAGCACTATATGCTGCTCCAAAATTTGTACATATCTGTCTGGATTAATGGTGCTCTAACTGATGTGTGAGTTACCCATGTCATAGGCACTGACACAACTCTGGCCCATACAGACACTTGCTTTTGGACCTAACGCTGATAACAGCTTGGATGATCATTTTCCTCTTTGGCCTGGAGATCACGACGGCAGAGTTTTTCAAAAATCATTTTAAATGTGGACTCATCTGATTAAAAAACACAGTTCCACTGTTCTGCTTTCCATCTAAGATGAGACAGAGCCCACAGAAATCAGCAGTGCTTCTGGACAGTGTTGATGTATGGCTTCTGCTTTGCATAGTAAAATCTTAACTTGCATCTGTGGATGCATAGTGGCAGTGTTGACTAACAAATGTTTACCAAAGTAATCCCAAGCACAGGTTCATAATATCCATTACAGCTGAATTATGTATTAAGAAACAGTGATGTCTGAGGGATCAGAGATCAATGTGCATTCAGAAGTGGTTTTCGTCTTGCCCTTTACACACTGAGATTTTATTATATTCCTTGAATCTTTTAACTATATATATATATATATATATATATATATATATATATATATATATATATATACATATATTGTGCACTGTAGAGGGTGAAATGCCAGTTTGTCTTTGGGGAACATTGTTCTTAAAGTGCTGGATTATTTGCTGAAGCATCTGTTGGCAAATTGATAAGTCTCGCATAATCCTTTCTCTTGAAGGACTAGGGGCTGTTTTTGGAGGCTCCTTATATACGATGACACGATTGCCTCACCTGTATATCATCTTCTGTTTCACATTGCCTTGTTATTTTAACTTGTCAAATTGTTAGTAGTCTTAAATTGCCCTTGTCTTAACTTTTTTGGTGTGTTGCAATCATCTGATTTAAAATTAATGTACATAAAAAACTTAGACATTCACAAGGTAAAACATCATATAATGTATAGTTGTAGTGTTTTCAATTTGGCAAAAGATGAAAAATAATTTACAAATCACTAATTTTTGTTTTATTAGCATTTTTTATACTGTCCCATTTTTTGGAATTGGGGTTGTGCTTAAGATGTAATAAAATGCCAAATGTGTTTGAAATGAAAAGGAAATGGATTACTTTTTCTGAAGTAGTTATTTTGAGCAAGCATTATCTTAATTTGTTACTCAGAAAAGCATCTTGCTGTCTCAAAATTATTTGCATTAGTTGAAAAATTGTGCCTTTTAACTTTTGCCCTGGTATCTACTGTACACAATATCACTTTAAACCCCCTAGGGGCTTGTGATGAGGAGGAGGGCATGGCTGGGCTGTGATGGAGCAAAGCCGTTGCTGAATCAGCTGATCAGTGGGAGAGCAAGATAAAAGCCAGCGGAGACGCCGGTTCGTGAGAGAGAGAGACACACGCGGCCACGTTGCACATGTGTCTGTGTTTGTTTACGTTTGTTTTAAGTTGAGTTTCTCATGAAAGTTTACGTTGACTGTTCTGCCGGTTCCCTCCTCCTCCTTGCCCATCCTTGAACGAGTGTCTCCGGCTGCCCTTTATCTCGCTCTCATGCTGATAAGCTGATTCAGCACTGGCATGCTCCATCACTGCCCGCCATGACCTCCTCCTCATCACAGTAGTCTATTAGTGTCATTAATAACTGCTATTTCTCTTCTTGATGTGGACATGACTCACCTAATGCTTATCGTGAGCCGTCCTTCTTTACTCCTCCATTACACAAAAGCCATCTGCAGCTGCATAAATGTATTTACACAGCAACAATCACAGGAAACAATGTATCATGCACCCTACTAAACATCTTTTAGTAGATGTTAATTATATTATGATGCTTTCCAGATGGCAGGATCTAAAACAGACATCTATGTACATTTGCTATTTGGGTAATGGGGGCTGAATACAGTTACTTCATTTTTGGATTCTGAATATGTAACACCATTACAGGTATTCCATTACAGCCCAGCCCTGAATACACTGTATACTGTCTACTATTATTTTGTGCAAAGTCATCTTAACTTTTGGCACATCAATCAAGAACTTCTCAAGAAAGACATGTTAAAATTGCTGGTGATATTTATTTTTGGTATACTAGCATTACATTTTGCATTCCCTGCACAGTATTCATACATACATAGTTAGTACACTGTGTTTTCATGCTTTCAAAACCATCCTCTCTACTCCTCTTCAACAGAACAAAATAGGAGAGGTCGCCACCCAGTGGCCACTAGAAGAATGGTTGCATTATATGACTATGACCCCAGAGAGAGCTCCCCAAATGTGGATGTTGAGGTGTTACAAAACATACATACTTACGCATATATACAGTGTATATACACACAGTATATAGGCCTATTTGTACTTATGCATTCTCAGGATGTTAATCTGCTGAATAGGATTGTATATACTTGCTGATGATGTATTTTCTCACCCAGGCTGAATTGACGTTTTGTGCTGGTGACATCGTTGCAGTTTTTGGGGATATTGATGAAGATGGGTTCTATTATGTAAGTATTGTTGTTGTGTTGACTGGTGTGGGAATTTTACGGTGACTTTCAGGGGGGTCAACTTATTTAAAGATATTTCTGTAGGAAATTTCCTGTCCGCAGTCTGTTCAAATCCGCCTCTCGCAACCCAAAATTGCCACTCCGTGACAAACATCAACTGCATTAAAGACTTTTTAACCAAAACACTAAATTTTTTTTTTTAATGTATATATTTGCAAAATGGAAATCAACTACAAAGTGATAATGGCAATACTTGTCATGTTTTGTCAGTGTACCATCTGATACTGATGTAAGCTTTGGTTGCTATGGTTACCTCATTAGGTGCATGCAATAACGTATATTTAACCTCCTGAGACCCTTGTGTCATGAACTCAGTTTCCCAGCAAGCAATGCGCCCTCCAAACATGGCCGCCCCGGACTCCAATTCCCACAACACAATGCAATGCTCTCAGTCACATGACTTCTGATTACACACACCTGCATGCAATTTCAGACCCTTTATCAGAGACTTTAAGTCACAATCACATGATGAAGTATATGTTCTATTCCTTTGCGTTTAACATTGACAAGCCTTCATAGTCTGCCTGATACCTTTGCCTGTTTTGACCACGAGTTTACTTCAAGCCCTGTTATGTCTGTTTGCTGATCACCTGACCTCCTGCCTGAACTCATTGTTGGAATTTGCTTGTTGTTTTTATTGGTTTGTTGCCTGAACTTCATTAAACTGCCACACTGCACTTGCATCCTACACTCCTGGTGATATTACATGACACCCCGCATGTCCACTATGTGCATTTTCCATTTCACTTTTTAAATTTACAACTAGTAGCACCTAATAAACAAGCAAAAATACGTTAATAGAAATTTCTAGAGCAAATAGTTTTCCTAAAAATGTATGTCCACATATGTGGACCGCAGGACTAAGTTGTGAACTTTTAAGTAATACCAAGCTACAGAACGTTATCCTGGAAGGGGTTTGGGCTAGCTCCAAAAGGGGCACTTCCACAAGCAGTCAGGGTTAGGGAAAGGTGTATAAGCTCTGTATGTTTTTGCTGGTGGTTTGTAACTACCGCCCCTTTTTGGAGCTCGGCCTGCAGCTAGTTTTCTCTCCAAAAATCCCCCTCATAATAAGCACTGCTGCACACTTACACTGTTATGTGCTGATTATTTCACTATAGACCTTATAGTGCCACATTTGAATTTTTTACATGAATGAAAATGGGGTTGTGACATATACTCTTCAATGGGAATCTCTTCAATGGCATGCACTGTGTAAATCTGTGTAAACCTCCTAGATCAAACAGAATTTGTTAACCTAACTCTTATTTTTTTGGAAATATGTTTTTATTTAATTTTTTTATGTTTCATCAGTAGAATGATCCAAAAGAATTTTATTAAAATACAGTACAACCCATTTATGAGACTGTAAGTCTGTCTCTTACATCTTTATGGTCATTCCCATCAATAATTAATGCTGCTATTCTGAATAAGGTCCATACTGTCTTTTTATCTTCCAGGGTGAGCTTAACGGACATCGGGGCTTGGTTCCATCTAACTTTCTAGAAGAAGTGCCTGATGATGTGGAGGTCTACCTAACGGACACTCCATCGCACCATGGTCAGGAAGAGCCAACTCCGGCACTGGTGCAGCGCTCAGAGGCCAAACGGGTACACCATCGCCGTTCTCAGCGCTAGGCCCTGTGTCCATTCATCCTCCGTTTGAGTTATCGGTCCACTCGCCGTCTCTGTGTTTTCTTGTGCTTGTATGTTTTTTCGTTGTGTGACCGTGGTGGTGGTTTCCAGTCCAACCTTTCTTGCTTTATGAAAGGGAGAAGCAAAGCCAGCTACAAACAGAACATTTCAGAGCATAGAGAGAACAAGACTCTATTAAGAGAGCGAATGCTTGTAGAGCATCATCACAGGACTGTAGGGGAAAAGGCCAAATTTCATTCCTGCTCTGGACTTTGAATAAGAGCACAAAGCTCATTTGCACTGAAACACTACTAAGTGAAACTGTATGCATTAGTTGAAAGTGCTTTGTGAAATCCATAGGGTCTGTGGCTCTTGATTTCTGACCCTATTAAAAGACTAATTTGGAAATTATACTAAGATGTCATCACAAGAGACGCATGCCTGTTTTTTTCCAGAATTGACCAAATACCTTTTATATAATGCATACATCACTCAAAATGTTGTATTTCTTTGAGGAGGCTTTGTTTCTTAGTGTATGTTACACATCTTCAAAACTCTGTTTTTCAGATCATATGAACTAGCAGAACACCATCCCATCTCTTCCAGAGAGACTAAAATGTTAACATTCCTGCTGTAAATAAAATAAATTAAAATAAATGAAGAACTGAAACAATCATGTATTTTTGCTAATGGACATTTAGTGAACATACTGTATATGCTCATTTGTGTGTATGTGTTGTTGTTTTTGTTTTTCCCCCTCACTTTTGATGTTATTTAATGATTGCTGCATTCTAATTTCCTTTTTTCCCACTGGCTTTACAAAAAAAAAAAAAAAAAAAAAAAAAAAAAGAGTATTGTTCATTTCCCATCCTAGCAGACTCATGTCTTGCTAGGTAAGTTAAGCAACTCGGGATACCAGTCAAATGTCTCATGCAAGGGATTTTATGCAGAGCTTTTATGCAGATGCTCTTTGTATTATTATTATTATTATTATTATTATTTATTTATTTATTTATTTATTTATTTTTACGGACAAATTATATAATTGGAATTTTCGCATTGGCTCTCTCTGTTATGTTGTTTTTCTATGTACTCATTACTGTATAAGCCTTAGTTGGGTTCAGGGTTGCTTAAAATAATATTACAAGTAAATTATAGTTGCAATTATAGTATAGTAATTATAGTATACAGAATTATAGTACAAGTAAAGCTCAATCAACAGCACTGGCATCAGTGGTGTAGCCAAGGGTGGGAATTAGACCCAGGCCCACCCATAATATTACATATTATTCTTTGACTTCAAATATATATTCATAAAATTGTTTTAAAAATGTTTTGAAACTGTGAAAGAACTGATTAAATGCTGCGCCTTTCTGTTGTTCAGGGAAATTTGTTTAAAAAAAGAATTTGGGCAAAAATTTGGCCCATCTTTTTACCCAGACATTTCCTGGCTACACCCTTGACTAGAATAATATTGATTACCACAATTAATTTTGACTTGTCCCTCCTTTTCTTAAAAAAATTAATCTGGGTTAGAGTGAAGCACTTACAGTGGAAGAGAATGGGGCCAACTTGTAAACTTTAAAATGTACACTGTTACAAAAGTATAAAAGCAAGATGTAAACAATATTCATGTTAACATGATTTTAGCAGGATACAATTGTGAATTGTTTTCTTTCAAATTTATATCTGATTTTAAAACTTTGTTGCCATGATAACAATGCCATAAACCCTAAAACAATTATTTAAATAATGTTACATCTCAAATAATAGACAATTTATAACAGAATACTTAATGTGTTCTTTTCTAAGCTTAACATTTCTTCCTTTAAACCCTCTTGAATTGGCCCCATTCACCATTTTAAGTGCCCAACTTTTACCCAGATTTTTGCTTTAAACAAAATGCTAATAAAAAATTGATACGAAATAATTTTTTTGTGATAGTCCAAATTATGTCACAAATGCCATCCATTGAGCTTAACTTGTATTTAAACCGGAATATTTCTTTAATAAGGTTTATTTACTGTATTATTCAGTTTCTTCAAATATTTTGTTTATCTGTCTTTAGAAACAGATATTTACTTCTTATGCCAGTGCATTAGACTAAAATGGTATCTACAGTTGGTTCTCAATGTGTTGTGTGCAGTTCATGTGGTTCCAAATCTGTGTTTTGGTGCTTAAATTACAAAATAAGGCAGTCTGCCCCTCTCACATTTTGAACACAGTCAAACACAAATGTGATATTTTTGGAAGCAGATTCATACGAAAAATGTTTACCTCAAAAGATATAAGTGGTTTATGTTCGCTGGTTACCATGAGTTTAAATACAATAGTTCATTAGTATTTTGGCTCTTTCTTTCTTGGAACATTTCTAATTTTGTGTCTTATGCGGCTGATCTGGACTGTGTTTTAGGTGTGAAGTAGGCAGATGATCAGGCAAACGATAGGCTTTCTGTGTAATATTCCATAATTTCTTCCTCCCCATGGATGTTTCATTAGGTGCCTGTGGAAACTATGGTCCCAGTTCCAGCCCCTGGAAGACCATCCTCTCCCACTGTGCGTCCTTTGCTTCCCGTTGGTCCAATGAGGCCATTGAGCCCTGCCAGGGGTCCACGAGATTTGGCCTCTAAAAAGAAAAAAGGACTGCTCTCTAAAGGGAAGAATCTGCTCAAAAAGTTCTCAAAGTAACTGTATGAGTTCGATTTCAATTTAAGCAACAGAAGAATTTCTCTCTTAAAAAGGAAATTACAAAAAAACCCTCAAGGAGTTATTGAAATCTATAGTGAATTTTTCTCTCTCTCTCACACACAAACACACACACACACACACACACAAAAGAAAAAAACATCTGTGGCTCTCTTGTTAACATTCCATGTACACAAAATGAAATAGAAGTAATAGAGGGATACATAAATATGCCACTCATGTGTCAATGAGTTTTGGCAGAATGAAGGCATCTATCCATACTGTGATGTAGAGGACAAAAATATGTTAATAATTAATTAATTATTTCCATTGTTATTTAATTATTTTGATATACCAAATCGAAGTGCTGGATTTAAAAAAAAATATTTAATCTCATAGATGTTCTCATATGGTGTGATGTAGCAGCAGCCACTTGGTGAAAAAAAAGCACTTCAAATATGGCCTGACATGTTCAATAATATAGCAGTAAACGACTGCTATAAACCTCATGACCATATTAAGTGCATTAGTCCGGTACACAAAAGGACAACACTCAAATCACTTGGTTGAATTCTAATAAATTTTCATTTAAAATAACTTCTCGAAAGGTGGTCAAGGCATAAGGTGAGACTGATCAGGACTGTCTATGAGCAAATCCTTTTATACATTGCTGTGGCCTTCATCTAAACTCAGTATGACGTATTACCTTCATCTGATGTCTCCACACATCAGTCTTTGCCAAGTATTTACCTTTTGCTTGCTCGAAGATCAACCTTTTCTGTGTTTATCATGAGAATGACTATGAAATGATAAAAATACAATGGAAAATTTGCATTTGGCTTTCAAATGCACAATCGGTGTGTGTTCTTGGTGAATGACTTGTGTGTTTCAGTGGGTGTTTGTCCACTTTGCATCTATGTTTGTGCAAACCTTAAACTGAAAGGGACAAATGTTGTTATGACTTGTGTGATCATGTGATGTGCTACTAATTACACAGTGTTTCCTGTTCCTTTCTGAAGTTATTACGGGTGGTGTCATCATCTCAAGAAGAAATATTTAAGCAAAGATGGTGTCTTGGTGTCTACTCAAATTCCACTGGTTTACATGCACTTCATTTGGGGCTGGTTATGAGAACGTAATGCATAGGCCTAGAAGACATTTCTTTGCTGCTGTTATCATTGGCTGTTTTTCCTGAAGACTTTGCTTGCTTAGGTAGACACAAACTCCATGTAATAGTCCCTTTGCTAATGGGCCAGATAAATATTCTCAGTAACCAATATACAGGTTGAATAATATCCTCAGGCAAAACTACCTATGATGGCTCAGTTGTCTCAAGCTCTATTCTAGTAGTTTACATTAAGGGCAAAATCGCTTGCATTAACACTAAACATCTTGCCCCGCATCTTGAAATGCGATTGCAAGGTTGGGCCAACATCTTTGTGGTGGCATCTCACGCTAATGTGGCCAGTTGGTTTTAGACTGCATTCTTGAGTGGTTTAATCCAGGGTAAAAACTGTGTGTTCGTTTTGTTTTTGTTTTGTCTTTTTATTTGCTAGTTCAAAAAAAAAAAAAAAAGATGATCTAAAAGTACTCTATTCTACTGAAGCATTTCATATGGCATATGGCCTATTTGAAGTGAATGGACTTTATTACCTGTAGAAGAAGGTTCGAATTGCATGGATGGACAGCAAAAAAGGATTGTATGAAATGTTCAGCTGCCTGTATTATAACATCATTTTGCCAAAAGAAAATAAATAAATAAATAAAATGACATATATTTTCATTTAACAGAAACATGTCTAGGATCTAAAGTGTTCATTCGTGACTGGATGTTGTAACTGTTTGTAGACAAACTCTTTTGTAGGCTACTTGAATCCATTTGTAGATAATTCATAAATGATTATACTTAATTTACAGATTTCAGACTTTTTTCAGTGCATTAAGATTTTCATGTGTAATTGTTTGCCATTGATTCTCAAGTCTGCAATTCTGTGCTTGCTCTGTGGGTTAAAGAAAACAAAAGAGAAGATGGTCTATATAAATGGATTGTGTGGCTGTGCATGTCTAGAATTGTGTAAAATATTTGTTTTTCTATGAAAATAAATTTAATATTTTTCAAAATAGGTCTTGATATTTTCATGGCAAATCTCTAGTCTCAAATCGCATTCATATTGCCCTAATGTTTCCCAACAGCAAACGCTACAATTAAACTCTGAAAGCCCTGTAGATGGCAGTGTTGACTTCTACATCTCTGCACTGCCCGCTGCAGGGATCTTGAGTAAAATTACGAGTTTTTCTCTTTATTTCAGAAATGGTTGTTGCTGTTAATTTGTACATAGACTGTTGTCAATGTTGTCTTTTAATGGTGACGTCTGTACATTAATCCTAGAGGATAGGCGATTATATTCATAGGTTGATTTACTCGATATGTGTCTGTCAAAACATTAGGCTACTCTGGGTGAGTTCAGAATGGCATAATACCATACTATAATTACATACTACATCTAAAAACAGTTCGGCAGAAATATACACAATTAATGTAATTTTTGACGGGTCACAGGAATGAAAACTAATCTGTGAGTGATAGACGTGTATTTTCCATGGATTGTATTGTTGTATTTTTGTTAAAGCTGAAGTGTGTAACTTCAGCGCCACTAGCGCAACCAAACGGAATTGCAAAAATAAACATTAGCCGTGTCGCACATGACACTATGCACAATATTCACTACAGTATGCACTCAGTCATGTAGTGTATGGATTTTCAGAGTGTACTATGGTCCCAAGCTGACAGAGTTTCAAACACACGCAATGCGTTGCTGCTAGATTAACATATTAGGCAAACTCAGTCCAACACTTACATCACAAATAATGTGTTTATTCACACAGCGTGATGTGTATAGAACTAGATTAATAACAAAAAGATTTGAATTAGAATTTTGTATATTTTAATTTTAGACGTGGCATTTAACTAAATTGAATTTTCCACGGCATATTTATATAGTTTTGCATTTGAATTCTAGACATGTGGCATTTAGGTCCGTGTTCGTTGTGTTTTTTTTGTTTTGTTTCGAAATTAAAAAACAAAAAAATAAATTATTCTTTGGATTTTGGTTATTCATTTCAAAAGCAATAGCCAAAAATTGAAAAAGGCTGTTTTTTTATTATTAGTTTTGTTTAAAAAATAAAAAAGCAAGAAATTAGTTAATTTCTCATGTTTATTGCTCATGGATATAAAATTAATGTACAGTTTGAATATTTGATTTGCACATATGAATGGGTCTGAAACGTGATGGGTCAATGCGCTGTCATCTGTTCTGCCTCAATCAAACCCATGAATAAGAGTTCAACATGATACAGCTCTACAGATGGATTAATCAAATGTTTTAAATCAGAACATTAACATTCTTCCAAACATTTGACAGTTGCATATTTATTACAACTCTTCTCTTGCACAAAACATCTGAATGCAGGAACATATAAAATGATGTATCTTGAATACAAGAATACAGTGTTGTGCTGCAAATTACAAAAAATGTGTCTAAATGTTTAATACAGGTGAAGTGGGACACAGGTTTTTTTTACGTGATATTTCTTTGTTTACCTATCTATTCTGTTCTGGAGATTTGTAGTTATTTCGATTGCAACACACACACACACACACACACACACACACACACACACACACACACACACACACATACACACACACACACACACACACACACACAATAAACTTGAATTTGGCTTGCCTGAGTTTAACGGGCTCTGCAAGAAAGTGTACTTATAGCTAAAAATTGTGTAGTATTGCCATTGCTGATCTGGTTTAATATCTCTTGCTATAGCTTTTTGTGATTTTTTTTCTCGCTTCTATTTTCTGCTGACAAGACTTTTTTAGCCAGACCCTATTAGACGGCATATCACTAACCATTAACAATAGGTGTTCAAAGAATTAAACATGATTGCCCCCCACTGATCATGTCTGTTCTTCGGCACCTAATGCGATGTGATACCACATGTTTAATAAATTTCAGCTGCTTTACAGTGAGCAGAAAACAACCAAGCGAGTGCACAAAGTTTAAAAACAACATTAACCAGAAGGCTATTGACTCATTAACGGAAGTCTAGTTATTTGTAATGCATAGAAATGCACAAATTTGTGGTTATGTTTGGTAATTTCTGTCACATAATTTGTATAGTAATCAATAATCACATACTCTGCCTTTTAAACTATGGCATCTTAGCGAGTTATTGCCATGCAAGTTAAGTTGCTGAATAAATCCATAATCTGGTTGCTTAACAAGTGACAGCAGAGTTGTAATAAATATGCAACTGTTTAACGTTTGGAAGAATGTTAATGTTCTGAATTAAAAATTAGATTAATCCATCTGTAGAGCTGTATCGTGTTGAACTCTTATTCTGATGTGTTTGAATGAGGCAGAACAGATGACAGCGCAGGTTGACCAATTGCGTTTCAGACCCATTCATATGTGCAAATCAAATATTCAAGCTGTATATTCATATTATATCTTTGAGCAATAAACAAGGGGAAATTAGCAAATTTATAGCTTTTTTTAATAAAACAAATGATCAAAAACAAGCTGTTTTTTTTTCTTTTTAAATAAAAAATAAATAAATAAATAAAATCTAAAATAATTTATTTTTAGTTTTTAAGTTCAAAATGAAAAACTAAATTAGCATAAATTCAGATCTTACAGAAAGTAGGCCAGAGGTCAAGCTTCTGGGTTCCACAGGGAAAGGTAGAGGGTTCTACTCACACAAGACTTTTGTCTATGTTCTTTTCTCTCTTTTTGCCTTTGAATCAAATGACTTTCTATGAAAAATACCAAAATTACCAAAATTAAAGGTGCTGTAAGCAATTTTTTTAAATGAAAAAGTATGCAAAAAGTTTGCCTACTCCCTTAAAGAAATTAATGAAATAAGTGTCCTGAGATTCAGTATCTCACCGGTCTCTAAGAAATTTATGAAATAAGTGTCCTGAGATACAGTATCTCACCAGTCTCTGTGACAGCTGTAGATTTGTTAATCGGCATACAAAAATATGTCCATGGTCCGCCAACATTGATACTTTTCACCTGTCAATTATTTTGCTTGTTCTCATTTGGAGAGGATAATTGAGGCAATGATTCATAATGTTTGAGAGTTGAGGGCGCTATTGTGCCATTGATGAATTTGACAGCCACAGGAACTAACAATGTTGCTTTTTTTGCTTGGTTTTGGAAGGCGGGTGGGTCTAATTCAACAGGTCATATTCATGCACCTTTAATCACATGTAATCACACCTAGTAGAGGACGCATAACCTGGCTACAGGTTATCTTAAATGACCATTTATGACATTTAAAAGCATTTATTCAGTGTTTGAAATAACATCCAATTGCGATCTGATGTGGATTCCAATCACAGATTGAGGCAAAATATATGATTTATAGCTTTACATGTGATGCTAAATGCTACTCATGCTAACCATTTCCATAGTAAATATTCTTTGTTCTATTAAAAATACCAGAGACCGCTTAAAGAACATAGACAAATGTCTCATGTGATGAGAAAGCTAACCTAACATATAAATATCATTTTTATAAATCATACAAGTTTTAGATTCACTTACCTTGGTGCGGTTTATCTCTGTTACGCTGGGTTAACACATCCTCCGTGATCAGGGTGTGAGTGGCGCGTTTTTGTGTCGGCATCAGTGAGTGGATAGTTTAGGCGTTTAGCTTATTTTTGCCATGCAGCTCACGCTGAGCTCTGTGTCTCTGGGTGCTGTACAACACTAAAATAATCAGATTTTTTGAAAAGACACAAAAGCAAATCAAAATTATTCAAACCGAACTTATAGTGCACTACAATTTATGTCTGCATGCAAGTAAACTGAATAAAATAACTTAATTAAGAAAAGAATGAATAAAATGCTGGACCTTTTGCCATTCTGTGTCTATAGATGTACAGTGTAGACAATCACAACCAATTGTGCTGATAAAGATGAAGTGCACGTCACTGCCCGCTGTTTGTCCTTGAAGCAGCAATAACCTCATTTTATGACCTTATTAAAGAATACATTTATCATAGGCTCCCATATATAACTTTATTTCCTGTGCAGATGCGCTGCTGTTACTCGCTCAAGCCATGATCACAGAGGATGAGTGAAACTGGCGTTAGCCTTGAATGGCATCCTTTTGTAGCCTCACCCAGGTTTGTCTGAGATCCAAGTCCAGGAGGGCCAATAAGGAGGATCTGCTCCTCGTCCTCCCTGACTTTGCACAACGTCTGTGCGTTATGCTCATCTCTCGACTCTGAGGCTAGTGCTGAAGTGGTCTCATATGCATCAACCCGAGCGGCATGACCATCGCTGAGGATGCCATATGCCCCAGGAGCCTCTGAAAGTACTTCAGTGGGACCATTGTATTCTGTCTGAGTGTACGGTCATTGGTGAGGCGCGCTGTCATTGAGATGCTTGAGCACCAGGTCCCTGTGTGCACAACGTGTCCCACGAGTGAGCTAGAATTAGCCAGTCATCGAGATAGTTGAGAATGCGGATGCCCAATTCCCTTAATGGGGCAAGGGCTGCCTCTCCGACCTTCGTGTAGGTGCGAGGTGAGGGGGAGGACCTCGTTCTGGTAAGTACACGTCCTTCAGGTCTACCGCCGCAAACCAACCTTGATGCCGGACGCATGCTAAGATGCGTTTTCGAGTCAGCGTCTCGCAGGTCCAAGATTGGCTGCAACCCGCCGCCTTTTTTGGGTACGATGAATTAAGGACTGTAAAACCTTCTTCATCTCTGCTGGAGGGACAGACTCTATCACGTCCTTCTGTAGGGAGGCGATCTCCGCACAAAGAGCAGCGGCATTCTCGCCTCTCACCATAGTGAAGTGGACGCTGCTGGTCCTGGGCGGGCGCCTGGTGAACTGAATCACATAGCCGAGTCGGACAGTCCTGATCGGCCATCGCAACAGGTTGGGGAGCGCAAGCCACGCCCCCAAGCTCCATGAGAGGGGGAACAATCGTGTCCAATTAGTGCTACCGACGAGGGTAGGGCTGCCAGCTGTCGATTTATCGTGAATGTTTTTTAATACATTTACATTTACATTTTACATTTTACATTTATGCATTTGGCAGACGCTTTTATCCAAAGTGACATACAGAGCCCTTATTACATGGACAATCCCCCTGGAGCAACCTGGAGTTAAGTGCCTTGCTCAAGGACACAATGGCTGTGGGGATCGAACCGACAACCTTCTGCATAACAGTTTAGTGCTTTAGCCCACTACAGCACCATGGGTTGGTGCACTTGCAGGAGAGCTGTGGTGTGCAGAGTGGAGGCGGCCTGTCCAGTGGCACTGTAGGCTCAGTCATGAGTGATGACGTAAACCCACAGGCCCTGGATAGGAAACTCGGACGGCTCCACCAGGTGGCGGCACTCCACTGGCACAGGTGTACCGCGATCACGCTACCGACCTGGGGAGTCGCCGAGCACCCCTGGCAGCCCTACCGACGAGGGTAGGGCTGCCAGCTGTCGATTTATCGTGAATGTTTTTTAATACATTTACATTTACATTTTACATTTATGCATTTGGCAGACGCTTTTATCCAAAGTGACTTACAGAGCCCTTATTACATGGATAATCCCCCTGGAGCAACCTGGAGTTAAGTGCCTTGCTCAAGGACACAATGGCTGTGGGGATCGAACCGACAACCTTCTGCATAACAGTTTAGTGCTTTAGCCCACTACCACCACCACCACCACTCTATCATTTATCTCGCTTTTAGGCCTTTTCAAGCATCCAGAATATGCTCAGGGTTGCCAGATAATAGATGCCACACCCCAATCAGAGGTTTATACTTGCACAAATTGGAAATATTTTGCCTTAAGTCACACTTATTTTATGCAATCTGGCAACTGCATGCGAGTGCGTGCGCATTTTCTCTCCTCTTAAAAAAAAAAACTTAAATAATATGCTCTTAAAACTTAAATATGTGATGCAGCCACTCTGTGTCCATTCGTGAGGCTCCATGTGCCATTAAGTTCCAAGTCTGCAAGCAAACCTTTTCAGTGATGAACTTTAGTAAAATCTCAATTGATCTTTGCATCATTCACACAAGCAGGGGACACGCGAGCAGCAAAAAAAGTAGCAGAAAAAACTTCAAGCAATTACTGAATGGTCCCATCAGTCTGTATACATTTCAGAAAACTGTGCATCATTCATTGAGTGCACGAGTGCACTAGTACTTCTAGGCTTTTCTGCACAATAAACAAACTCATTCTACAACTCTCAACAGCCTTGATTTTGAGCAGTCACTGTGACACAGTCACACACAAAGCACTGTGCGTCTCTCTCTCCCTGTCTGCTGCTGTCTTCTTTAATTAAATACTCCTGCCACTCCTCCCTAGAATGTGAGACCAGTGTGGCGCACAGATAGAACTCGTTACCTCTCCAGCGTCGCTATGCCCTGATGCCGCTCAGCCATGCCCTGCTCGCCACAATATGTATAGATAGACATTTATATTATATTATGTTTAAATTTATTTTTACAAATAGCATAAAACATATTTACATACATAAAATCTTATCCTTTATAATACACTTCTGTTAAAAACATTTGGCATAATGTTAGTGAACATTTCAGGTGATGCCAAATCTCAAAATTTCACAGATGCAAAAATATAAATTGTCAAGACGCTGTTGATATAAGGGGATATAAAGGGAAATTTGATATCTTAAATACTGCTGACATGGCCTCTACAAAAGCTGTTGGATTTATGTCGCATTACAACGGCTTCTCGCCCTCTTTCACCGGTTGAATACAGAGAATGCCCCTGGGCGCTTCAGCAGCCTAAAAGAGTATATTCTTCCTCTAAAAGAGTATATTTCCCTTCTTAAAGACTGGCACTCACGGAGAGTGTCTTTTTATAGATGCCTTTCCGTTTGTGTATATTTCCTGGTTGCAATAATTACCTCTCCACTTCCCACGGCCACGATTGCTGCCTCACGTGATTGGGCGCTGTCCACGCAGGGACAGCATTCGTGGACGGGTCATGTTCTCACTGCGAGAGCATGATTATGGCAGCATTGCGTTTCCTAAGAGGGAAAGCCAACGCAGTCGGTTTGCAGTGGGAGCGATTTGTGGATTTCAATGGGAGCCCCATTTCAATGGTAGCCCCCCACGGACCTCCCAGCATTTTTTACGATGGGACAGTTTACAGATTTATTGTAAATCTATTATTACCTTAGATACATTTTCTTGCATTCTCTGAGGCAGATAATTTTAATCTAAAAAAAATTAAGGGTCTTTTTTGGTTTGCTAACTGCATATGCAGTTATTATGCACTAAAATATTTACATGTCATTGCATTTAAAGTGTAATTAAAAAAATTACAGTGGTGTATTACAATTACAATTTTGGGGAGTATATGCCACTTTGAAAGGCACTGCCCACTAATGGCCACCCCAGGTGACAGCCCTGAATTTTGACACAACAAAAGCACTCAAAGCAAACAGAGGAATTTATATAGCACCATAGAGACACAGTGTTGCAGTTAAGTTGTTGAAACTTGATTAATTACTTTATTCATACTAAATCCTAATAATTCAAGATGCACTGTTGAAAAATTGGACAATTATGATTTATTTGAACCGCAAAGGTTTTGCATCAAATAAAACGAAATATAAATGGTATATGTGCCAGACACGAAGGGGGGGAATAATTTATATGTGCATCAGGTGTTTTCACCAAAAAGTCTGTGTCCTTCATGATGGTTGATTTTAATCAGTTTCTGGGGCTGGTAGATGGAGAAGTGAGGAAAGAGGATGTACAATTTAAGAAATGAGAAGCACCCTATATCTGACTGCATACAAAGCAACATTGACATGAAACCAATGCTGTGAGTTTGGGGCTGGACCGTCTGTTTGAACTACCAGTATTAGATGAGAGGAACATTTGAGAAACCTGTTTGAAAACAGCCAATTCGAAATTAATTATATCTTACTTTACAATAATCTTACTTCTTACGTTACAAAGAATAGATATTGTAACATAATAATTATCCAGTTTTTCTGAATATGTCTATTTGCATCAAGCTGGTTATTTCAAACTCTGTCACGTCTAACTAACAGCCTTAGGTAAGCAATCTGGTGAGTAAAAAAAAGTATAGGAAAGCAAAGTGGCTCAGCATGCTGCAGTGTCTTCAGCAAAAAAGGTTGTGCTGAAATATCAAAGGAGGATTAAGTGTTGGCCAGCCCTGCCCAGAGAGAAGGGGAGAGCAAAAAATGATTATGCTCATATATCACTGCACTAGGCCTCTCTTGCTCTTGGCTTGACTCCCCTTACATTCACGAATGAGCTGTAATGATCCCGGGGGGGCCGTGGGCCAACGGATGTTTAGAATTCTCTCCGGCTTTGACCTCTCGATCAACGCCTTCTTTTAACAAGAGCCCGGAGTGGGACACGGGAGCCCATTCATCTTCCCACTGCTTTCGTGAATATTTCAGAGGCTGTAAAGCAGCTCCTTTTCAAAGACCAGTGTCTTACTGACCCCCTGAATGACACTGGTGTGTTCAATAGCAGGTAACACATCTGAAGGGTCAGGGTTAGACATAATGGCACACATTTGTCATAATCTTCATTAATACATTTTGAGTGATCACTATTTGTAAGCTGAAGTCTGCTACAAGCAAGTGGGCTATATGAACCACAGTGTCCATGCTGAGACTCACCATTAATATTGAATACTGGTACACTGAAGATAGTAAAAGCTGTGCTTGAGGCTTTGTCTACATTTAATAGTCACTGTCTCTCCCTGTTAAAAAAAAAATACGTTTGGGCAATTTTCAGCTGACCAACCTTGCCAGGATAGGAGTCCAGCAAGACATTCTTAACACCAGCTTGGGCTGGTTGGGAGACCAGCTTAAAACCAGCCAGGACAGCACCTTAAGCTGGTTTATGCAAAAAAATTTCAGCAGGTATCGGAGGCTATCAGCTGCAATTAGAAGAAAGGCCTCCCACCATGAAAGACTTGTAGGAGAATTTTGTATGCCTGACCTTTATGTGGGGGAAAAATAGAATAGCTCTCTGCAAATTTGCAGCAATCAAAGCCTGTCCGTGTAAAGGACATGAGTGGAGCACATGACCCTCCGCATCCTGAGGGAAAGTGTAGAACAACATTACATGTTAGCAGTTACTTATCTCTCCATCCTGTAGGGAGCATTGCAGAGCGCATTCATTCATCGCCAGCATATAAATTCAGCTCACACTGAGAGAGAGCTCCTCTGCTCAACTTTATCATTAGATCAACGTCACAAAGGCTTTGACTGGGCATCCAATTCTCCCAAACTCTCCCTGCCTACTTTACTGAGGTTTTCCACTGCACAGATTGAACGAAAGCTATTTATTTGCTTGCTAAAGTGATACATTTGTTGTTATGCCTTCAGCTAAATCATCTACATTGGGTCCCCTTAAACTTATATGACATATTGACAGCATACAGACAAATGTTCAAGAGAGGACAAACTGGAAAAGCTAAAAGGGATAGTTTAACCAAAAATAATGGTGAGTACATGATGACCAGTTTTATAATTTTAAGTATCTGGCATTGAAGAACCCATATAGACTGACCACTAATCTGAATATTGGTGGTGGTGGGTGTCACGCTCCTCTCAATGCATTGTCAATGGTGGTTATGAATTGTTTTGAAAAACGTTGAACTTGTTATTATAGTACAGAAGGTTTACTTGGTAAATATGTTCTTTATTCTTTCTGAAGGGGTGGATGAGTTTTCAACATATACCAAATCTGTCCTTAACTATCTTAATAAATGTAATGTTAAGGGAGCAAGTGTTTCATATTTCACAGTGGATTGAAGGTGACATTTTGGATTTTTATTTATTTGTGGAATCATTTAAATCATTTAGGGCTAGTGAGCTTGAGATCCACATTGTCAGTGTGGCGTATTTCAATCTCTAAGTAGGTTTACTGTAATTCTGTGTTACTGTTGTAACATATCATTGCTTGATAATGTCTGTATGTTGTCAACATATCATTGCTTGATCATGTCCAGGAAAGTTAATTGTTAGCATGTTGTGCAACTGATGCAATGCAATGTGTTCATGTGGAACAAAATTCGTAATGGAATAGGTTATCAAAATGGGTAAAAATCACTTACGGGTCAATTTACTGACCAACATTTTGTTTTATTGCCACTAGGCAGTTGTTCACCTTTGAGCATCATAGTTCACAGCCATAGTCTGTGTAACATTGCTAACATCTGAACGTTTGAGCAGATAGGACTGATATAATGATGGTATGATAACTGGGCCATGGGGTAATGCATTTTTGAAAGCACTTGCAGTTGTTTCAAGCTATGGCCTCATAACTGGAGGGATCTCTAATGGAGTTGGCCAACTGATGGACTAATGGTGTGTTCCAGACAACTCATAAATCAGAATTTTCCCACCTCCTACTTGGAAATAATAACTGAAATGCAGTGCTGAGTAGATAACTTCTGAATTGTAATCTGGTACTGATTACATTAATCTGGTACTGATGACTAAAATTGTAGCAAGTAACACAATCTCTTGGATTATACATTTTTTAAAGTAATCTAATCTGATTGCGTTTGGATTACTTCTGATCGTATTGTTGTTTATTTGATGTAACATGCATTTTAGTAAGATAAGCTTGTACAATTTTGACAAAGTTGCTTAAATGCATTAAAGAAAATGTACTTAATAGATCAAAATAGGAGAACTGATACGATTTTTAGGTGGGTGTGTGCGTGTGGGTTTTATTTTATTATTTATTAAAATTATTAATTATTTAATTTTGGCAATACAAACACCATCCATGTGTGGTAACATATCAGACCATTTGTATTTTTATTCAACAAAACAAAAACAAAAGTTGTCTAAAAGTGCATTTATGTACATTTTTGAACAAAAAGCAATTAACAAAACTAAAATTAACTTTACCACACTAATGCAATAGGTTCTACATTTATGTGTGGATACCGCTCCATCTATGGTATAATTATGGCTGGTGTCTATATCAGGTGCAATTCCACATCTAAAAACAATCACATCGAAAAACACTCAGACTTACCGAACTTTTATCAGATGTATATGTTGATTTAGAATGAAAGATTTAAAAAAAAAAAGAATGAGAGGACTCAATAAATTATGAACAATTTCCTGCCTTGATTATTATGTAACATGTAATCCATAAAAGTAACTGTAATCTAATTTAAGATAATTACAAGTAGCATACTTGGTTTTTGGTAATCTGTTTACATAATCTGTATTACATGCAATCCATTACTACCCAGCACTGCTGGAATGCCGCCCGAAATTGGACATAAAACGTGAAGTTGGGGTAGATCAATCAATTCTGACTTCAGCAAATGCGTTATTTGATGTAATTTCTATGATGGCAGTGACCATAAACTGGAATTGGATTTTGTGAAACAAAAAAACAAACTTTTAAGTATTTTTACTGCACAAAATGAACATGCAATATATATATTATATATATATATATACAAGAGGATGCTAAGAAGAATTTTTTGTGTATCAATCAATGCTTACTTTTTAATCCATTTTGCTCATGAAATAGCTATTAGACAGCAAGCTAGCTAGCATCTGGAAGGCTTTTGACTTGTGTTCCTATTGCCATGACATATATGCTTGAAAGCACTGAGGTCAGACATGGTAAATTAAATTCCGATATTCCCACATCCGACTTCATCTGGAACGCAACATTAGGACACAAGTAGTTTGAAGAAAAACAGATAAAAAAAGCATCTTCTTTCCCCTTTAAAAACATAAAGGTATAGACAATAATACTGAAAAACAATCTTGAAGCAATTATTAGCAAAGGCCTATATGCCTCTTGACAAAAAATAACTCCTTGGAGACAGCCAAACAAACCAAAAAGAAAGAAGTCATATTCTAAAATAAATTTTTTTTAAATAATAATATTCAATAAATAAACCTAATAATAATAATAACAACTTACTATTCACATAAACATTCAAATCATAAGTATAAATAAATGAATAGATACATTAATAACTGAAACTACAGCAAAGATTTGAACATATGAAAAAGGGACCCTCCTTTTTTGATTGACATGGCATGGTCCAATTTCCTGCTTATCAAGCAAACAGGTCTGTGGAGGATGCAGTCAACATGGGAATGCATCATATCCTGCAACATCTGGACAGACTAGGGACAAGGATCAAGGATATGCAAGGATCTTTTTTGTGGACTTTAGTTTGACTTTCAACACCATCATCCCATCTATACTCCAGACTAAACTCCGGCGCATCTAAGGGACCTGATAATCAAGTCGTGCTTACCCAAGGACTTGCCGTCCACTGCGTTGTGTTGGGCCGTGATAGCGGCTACATGCACCTTCAAGGTGGAGGGGGACAGCCTCCCACACGGTATGTGGCACGGCGCCATACCATCTCTGGATTCGAGTCTGAAGCCATATGCATCAACTGAGCGGCGCGACCGCGGCTGAGGATGTTTTAGAGGAACCACTGAAAGCATGCCTTGTCAACGTCGCACATCTCGATCATGTTTAGCCAGAGGTGACACTCCTGGACAATGAGGGTGGCCATCGCCTGCCCGAGTGCCTGCGCTGTGACCTTCGTGGCTTTGAGAACGAGGTCGGTTGCAGAGCGCAGTTCCTGCAGCATGTCGAGATCAGGACTACCCAGGTGCAGATCTTTGAGTGTCTTTGCTTTGTGGACCTGCAGGATAGCCATGGCATGCAGGGCGGAGGCGGCCATCTGCAAAAAAGTATTAAAAAAACACAGCAGTATGTAAATTCTGCAATGCAATGCTTACTGAGACAGCTGGGACCACATCAAACTTTTATCGGCACTTAGAAAAGAAGCATAAAGAAATGTAAGCTAAATGTAAATTATGCTGGCAAAGCTAGCTAGCTAACGTTAGCAATCTGCCTCTTGCTGCATTCCATTCAAGTTACTACACTGTTTAAGAAAAGACAGAGAAAAGTGAAAACTTAAGTATTGAATAACTGTTTGATATATTCTGTAACTAATGATGGCTTCTGCGGGAAGGGTCATCCAGAAAACCTGATGCAATTCATGATGAAAGTTTTTTTTTAGGTGGATGGTAAATCTTGGAAAAGGAGTGTTGAATAAAGATAATTTTTAGTATTTGTTTGCTCATAGAAAACAGGAAAATTCACACACACAAAATTCACCTCTGCAATACTTTTGATTATTTTATCAGACATTTCTCATGGTACACCGTTACACACACACACACACACACACAAACACACACACACACACACGGCAATAAAAGTGGTGAATGAAGAGAAATCTTCAATTGTTTTCTGTGGGTGTTTTTATGGGAATGTAGATCTTTCAGATAAATTTGCATGTTCCACATTTTATCGTAAGTGTGTCATGCAGTGTGGGACTTGCACTGGTCTGGTCTTGGTCTTGACTCGGTCTTGCCCTGCCTTGGTCTTGGTCTTGACTTGGTCTCAACCCCTCAAAGTCTTGGTCTTGTCTCAGTCTCGAAACACTTTGGTATTGGTCTTGACTTGGTCTTGGTTTAGGTGGTCTTGACTACAATATTGTTAAATATCCAGTCATTGCAATTTTTCAGGTTGCATAGTAAAATGCCAACAAATATAATCTAATTACTCTCAAACTATTGTGATTTGATATAGTTCCACTATCAAAACAATCTTCAATTGTTTTCTGTGGGTGTTTTTATGGGAATGTGGATCTTTCAGATAAATTTGAGGAGTGCCTATTGTTTGCATGTTCCACATTTTATCGTAAGTGTGTCATGCAGTGTGGGACTTGCACTGGTCTGGTCTTGGTCTTGACTCTGTCTTGCTCTGCCTTGGTCTTGATCTTGACTTGGTCTCAACCCCTCAAAGTCTTGGTCTTGTCTCGGTCTCGAAACACTTTGGTATTGGTCTTGACTTGGTCTTGGCAGGGACGTCGTTAGGCCTGTTTTAGGGGGGCTGAAGCTACCCCAAAATGTTCCTAAGCCCCCCTAAATGATAATAAGAACAACAATAACAATTCGATTTATCAATAACCGTATCCTCATTCATATTTAGAATTAGACGCAACAAATGATATATATCCATCTACAAAAAATAGCCGAAAAGTCGGAAGTTGGACAGAAGTACAAAGAGTCGTTGTGCTATCAAGATGATGCACCGCACCGTCTCGTTGCATTGGTGTGAACTGTGGCAGCTTTCAGAGCGTTGCAGACCGGAGCGCTGCAAGTAAATGTTTTTACTGGTGCCCCGCCTCTTACTTGTTCTCACCCTCTTACTTTATGCCGTTCTATGGTATCGTGCTGGGAAAACGGGAAAGAACATCGTGCTTTGCGAGTTATCAACATCGCTTGTTGGTAAATGGAGTGTACCACATTTTGCTTTGCCGATTGCTAGACGTGATTGGCAAAAGGTTTGCCAGAATATACCCTGACCTACCCTGACCCCTGGAGGATTCATCTCGTCTCATCATTACTCTAGTTTGGTCTGAAGTTCAACTCGCTATGCACCCTCCCGCCCACACACACCGATACACACACACTCCCCCCGCCCACACACACCGATACACACACCCCTCGCACCGATACACACGCCCCCCCCCCCCCCCGCACACACACAGATACACACGCTAATGGTGAAAGGAAGATTGGTAAACTGTTATGATACAGAGTGAAATTGTAAGTTGTTTTTAATTACCTGCTTACCTTTAGCTACGTTTTCTTGAAGTAAAGGAAAGGGGATATTTTGGTTGGCTATGGAAAACTGTAGTCTAGCTAGAGTGAACAAGCAAAATACAAGAAATGGTGAACTTAGCAAGCTAATGACAACTCTTTATTCTTTGCCAATAATATAACCTATCTCTATAATAGGCATATAAAACAATATCAATCCCCATAGAATGTTGTTGTCACTGAAAACTAAATGTCATAGGGTCCCTGTTAACGCTATGACCGTTGTATCCTTCAATTCATTGAGCAGATGAGATGGATATTCGAAGATATTTTAGCAGAGACAGAAAGAGAAGCAGCTGCAGGAGATTGGCAGGCCAGTTGATTCTGAGGGAGCCGGTATGATTGAGGTCAGTAATGGTCTATAGGTCTAAGGATTGTTTTGTTTTCTTCTAACAGGTCTAGGCAGGTCTAGGCACTATGCATAACCTAAACTAAATTATTATATTTATTATATATGCTAGCTATACCAATTTAACTTTCTGCACTCATTGGCTGTGATGAATTAAATAAATACGTAGATGTTACCTAAATGCTATTACTTTATCACACATTTACATGAGCAGACAGATGGCATTTAAGTAATTGCTTATAGAATAACTCATCAGGAGCAAAGTCTGGCCTAAGTAAATTCCCCCATGCAGCTTTGATGTGTCTAAAAGCAACATTATAGTAACTTTTCTTTAACAGAGTAGAAATGGAAGAAGAGGATATGTCTGTCACGTTTTACTTGTTAACGTCTTGGTTTCTTGACTAGTTGTTGACATAAGTGTAGCTCTAGATGTGAGTGCAAAGATTTTGCAAACGCAAGTTACAAATACCCTGGGGGCTAAGCCCCCCCTGTCTTCCAATCCTAGTGACGTCCCTGGGTCTTGGTTTAGGTGGTCTTGACTACAACACTGTTAAATATCCAGTCTGCATTTTTTCAGGTTGCATAGTGAAATGGCAACAAATATAATCTAATTACTCTCAAACTATTGTGATTCTCCACTATCATAATTTTCCTTTAGGAATAGCAATCGCATTCAAATATCAGCATGACACACAGACGAGCATTTGACAAAGTCTTTCAAAAATGCATAGCATGTCAAGATCAACCTTCAGCTATCAATGCTGCACTTTATCAATCAGAAGACAGTGTCGCTTCTGCAGCCTGTCAAGAAGGGAAAGGTTAAGCATCTCTCCCAGACTGATTTGACAAGCTGCATGTCTGGATACATTGAGCAACTGATCATACTTATGTTGACTAGTTGATGTTTGCCTCCCCCTGTGTTGCTTTATACAAAATAATTTGTTTTGCTGTAGTAGCGCAGAATTTTGTGGGCCTGACATCTATGGAAATGTTTTCTGAAAAGATTATAGACTAGCACATCAGGGAGAGGTTCAACCGATTGATGCGTTTTTGCTGACAGGTTTTGACCAATCATCATTATTATTATTTTTTGCTCTGACTGCGAATGAGGAAGGAACACAGCATAGCAAATTACTTTTTACAAGTACAACTTTGCAATATAGCAATAGTGTGGGCACTGAGGTATAGCTGTCTAGAACATTAAAAAAAACAAGCATAATATTCTTTGAAAGTAACCTTTGCTTTTAGAGTGAAAGATTTTATTTTCATTTGTGCATAGAACAGATGAATCTACAATGTACATCATTCTAGGGGACAGTATAGTCATATAATTATACATACAACATATTTGGCACACCATATATACTAAACAGGGTTCCCAAGGTCATGGAAAACCTGGAAATATCAGAGAATTTTAAAACTGTGATTTCTAGGTCTGGAACGGGCATGGAAATGAAAGGGGTAGTTTACACCAAAATGAATATTCTGTCATCATTTAATCACCCTCATGTTGTTCCAAACCTGTATGACTTTCTTTTCTTCTGTGGAACACAAAAGGAGATGTTAGGCAGAATGTTAGCCTCAGTCAGCATCTTTTTCAATTCAATGAAATTGAAAGGTGACTGTGGCTGTCATACTAATGTCATTCAGGTTCCATGGAAGAAAGTAAGTCATATGGAGTTAGAACAACATGATGAGTGAGTGAACGTTAAATTTGTGTTTGGGTCCATGCCAGATATTACAAAGTAATGCAAATTTATATGGAGAATAAAACATTTTCTCAATATGCACTATTCTATGCTCTAAAATATTTCATAAGCTTGAAATTGCTGATTGTATGTATAGTATCCATAAAAATGTGTTATTTATTAAAAAAAATCCTTATCCAGTAATTTACTACATGAAAGTCATGGAAATTCTTTTATCAAAAAGTGTGGGAACCCTGACTGGTAAATATCTTGAATATTCTATAAGTATCTGTTATGCTATTTTTCATTTGATGCATTGTGTGCTTAAGGAATGAAGGTTGTGGAGTTCCCAAAGACCTTATTCCCTCTAGCTGTTCTTCCAACTGTGAACTATCAGATAATAAATGCAGAACACTTCCTCCTCAGAGACACCAGGTAGGACGTAATGGACAGCTCCAGCCTGAGGGCCCAAATACAACCTTTCATCCTCAGTGGACTGAGCAGGCAGACAGCCATCAATGTCAGCTATGGTCCCATGTCTTTGGAACAGTCTATACCACAGAACATTATCTACACTGGCCCCAGGATCTGAGTGTTTTTATTGGCCCTTCAAATCCATTCATCTACACCTTCCTTATATGTGCTGTTTTATGCATCTGTAAAGAGACCAGTCCAGTCCAAAACATCCCAGGACAGAGTGAAGGAGGATATAAATGTGTTTCAGCATATGCTTTCTGGGAAACCAGGGAAGTCAGGGGTAGCTGCTCCATCCCGGCATATGGTGGATTCTGTTTGATGCACCTAAAGCCTGAGCCATTATGGTTCAGCCCTGGAGGTGGAAGGTCTAGTTCGGGACAGAGAGGTGATCAAAAGGGAAATGTTGCAGAACTTTACTACCAGACCAGATCAAGCCGCAAGGCTCAGTATGCTCCTCAAGAGAGTAAGCTAAGAAAAGGTCCTCAGCAGGGTGAACTGAGACTTCAGGTCTCCAGATAACCCATGAAGAGGATTGGGACATTAAATTTGTTGTGCTCACCTCCAGGAAATCCAACATTTATGCATTTGTGTCTAGAGCGTGCTGTTATTATCCAAACCTCCTCGAAACCACTGAAGACACTGCCACTTTCTATGTGTTCATGTTGAATACATCGGCAGTTGAACAATTCATACTCACCTGCATGAGTGCATCTCATTTCCTCCTTGACTGCCTGTCAGACTTATCAACTTGCACCACACACACACATGCAGTGGAGAAAATTTCCGAGACACGAGGTGAGGGTGTCTGAAATAAGTGAGTGAGAGTGAGTTCTCAACTGGTGGGTCACAACCCAAAAGTGGGTCACAGGTCTATTCAGACTGGGTCACGGACAGCAGGGAAAGAACAATGCCATGGTTCTACCATTTTAGATATTTCACCGGCTGCCCAAGTGATAGCCTATTTAGAACTGCTGAGGAACATTTTATGATAATCTCACAATCAGCTAAAGGCGTATCATATGAAATTGGCTAGCTCGCGATCATGATCTGCTCTTCTCTCTGGCACACACGTGCAACAACCGGGCTTCCCTTGATATTGCGAAGTGCAGACCTCAAAACGTCTTGGTCACAGATGTAACCTCTGTTCCGTGATGGAGGGATTGAGACATTGTGTCGATGTAGCGACACTAGGGGTTCGCTCTTGAGAGCCCCAATCACCTTTGCTGTATTCAGAAAAGGCCAATGAAAATTTGCAAGTGGAATTTGCATGCCGCTCTCTGCCTCGGACGTACAGGGATAAAAGAAGATGGCATGCACCACTCATTCAGATTTGTGCTGAGGAGCTGAGAGAGAGTCCTGACCATGTCAGCGGTCAGTTCAGCACCGTTGCAGGAGGGACACAATGTCTCGATCCCTCCATTAGGGAACAGAGGTTATATCTGTAAACAAGGCATTCCCTGTCTGCCACTCACTCGACGATGTGTTGATGTAGTGACACTAGGGGTTCCTATACAAAACGCAGCAGGCACTGAGCCGTGTCATGAAGAACAGAGAAGTGGACACGGGCATCCAGTGTTGACCAGTTGCGGGGAACTGTTGTGGAAATATAGCGGACATTATCACCTTAAAATGGGAAAGGTGCAAATGCAAGCAATACACCCAACCAGCTGCCTGGCCTACCTGTTGTTACCCCATAACACTCAGGTTGAAACCGGTTCTATGCGGAGATTGCAGAACCTCACAAACACCTCTAGTGGAGTGCACCCGAACTCCTAAGGGGCACGGCAGGTCTTGTAATTGGTAAGCCAAAGAAATGACATCCACAATCCAATGGGCCAGCCTCTGCTTGGAGACAGCTTTCCCCTTCTGACCAAGGGCTGAAAGTATGGTGGCACCGTGGCATGATGGTAACATGCTGGGTGCCATGGTGCCATGCCCACCTTGGGACTCAAGTCTGTTGCCAGTGATGGAGCGGTCTCATATGCATCAACCTGAGGGGTTGTACTGCTGCCGAGGATGGCATATGCCCCAGGAGCCTCTGAAATGATTCACAAGGTCCCTGTGCACACACAATAGGTCTGGCGAGTGAGCTAGGATCAGCCAATCATCGAGTTAATTGAGGATGCGAATGTCCTTCTCCCTCAGTTGGGCCAGGGCAGCCTCTGTGACAGGGACAGACCGAAAGGGAGGACCATGTACTGGTATGCTTGTCCCTCGAAGGCAAACTGAAGAAAGGGTCAAGGAAGTATCAATTCATGAAAGTGAGCGTCCTTCAGGTCGATGTCCGTAAACCAATCCTGATGTCGTACTGATGACAGGATGTGCTTCTGCATCAATATCTTGAATGGAAGCCTGTGCAAGGCATACAGATCCAGAATTGGTGCACCCCCCCCCCCCCCCCCCCCTCCACCCGAAGGACTGAGGTTTCCTCACCTCACACCGTAGTGGAGAGGACGCCCCTGATCCTGGGTGGCCATCTGATGAACTGGATCGCATAGCTGAGATGGATCGTCCTGACAAGCCATCGTGATGGGCTGGAAAGAGCTAACCAGGCTTCCAGCCTCTACGCTAATGGCCCCAAGGGGACGATTGGTTTTATCATGCCCGGGGTGGTTGGTTCGCAGTGGGGCAAAGCAGACGCCCCACCACAAGCTCGTCCAGGGGGGCGTACTGCCCCACGAGCCCGCTGGGGTGGGTGAGCAGCCCCAAGAACACAGTTGAAAGCAATTTAGTTTGTTAAATGAAGATTAACATTGTCTTTGTGTTTGTTTTTGAGTTGCTACAGTATGCATGTCTTCAGGTCAATATTAGGTCAAAAATGGCAAAAAATTAAGATTTCATACAAAGGTGTACACTAAAGTCTTAAAAGACAAATTAATACTGTATCAAAAATCATGTTTTTTAACTATAAATAATTCTTATTTACATTATTCATGATGTTAGCCAGAGGGGAACTGGCCCCCACAGTGAGTCTGGTTTCTCCCAAGGTTATTTTTCTCCATTAACCATCATCTTTTGGAGTTTTGTGTTCCTTGCCACAGTCGCCTTCGGCTTGCTCACTGGGGTTATTAATACAATTATTATTTGATTATTTTTAAACACGATAAAGAATCATATCTTATCTAATTCCACAACAGGGCTCCAAACAAACAAACAAAAAAAAAAAAAATCAATTAAGGAGCGATTGGCTCCTATAGGGGGAAAAAAACAGGCGCCAAATTTTTTTCATTTTTAACTCCTTCCATTCCTTTTCGTCCTGCAGCTCGCTAACAGTGTAGTCTGTGGAGCATTCTTCGCAATTTTGTGATCACGTGCATTTTTTATGCTTGTTACTGTCACCGTGTTTTCTAACAGTCTCTTTTTTGAAATGGTTAGTTCCTGCAATGAACTCCGTTTTCCCCGCTATTTCTTTGATATAAACTTTTGTAATGTATCTCGGGAAATGTAATGCAAATTTTAAAATCAAAGGGAGTAAACTTTTACTGTCGCCAATGGCGACCTTGACAGAAATTACACTCACAAATAAATTTATTTGGTCACAAATGCGACCATTTTTAGTCGCAGTTTGGAGCCCTGCACAAGGATGATGATTTATCGACTTTATAGACATTACATTTTTATCGTCTGTTAATGCTGAACTTCTGTAAAGCTGCTTTGAAACGATGTGTGTTGTGAAAGGCGCTATACAAATAAAATTGACTTGACTTGACTTGACTACTGCTCTAACAAGGACAGAAAGAGATGTGGAAGGACAGATGTACAACTAAACAAGAGTATAGTTTGAGAAAGAAAAGAGTTTTGAGAAATAGAAACCTCACATGTCCGCAGCTGACAGCTTCATTGATTTCTACCCTCTCAACACCAGTTTCACGTACAACAGTGAAGAGAAGACTCAGGGGTGCTGGCCTTATGGGAAGAATTGCAAAGAAAAAGCCACTTTTGAAACAGAAAAACAAAAAGAAAAGGTTAGAGTGGGCAAAGAAATACAGACATTGGACAACAATTAATTAGAAAAGAGTGTTATGGATCTTAACCCCATTGCGCTTTTGTGGGATCAGCTAGACTGTAAGGTGCATGTGAAGTGCTTGACAAGACAACCACATCTATGGCAAATGCTACAGGAAGTATCTGGACAAACTGACAGCTAGAATGTAGGGCTGCCCCTGACCAAAGATTTTCCTAGTCGACTATTAGTCGTTAGTCATTAGATGACTAGTTGTTGCATGTTTATGATATTAATTAAATATTTATATTTTTGGGGGGGCATCAGAAAATTGTTTGGGGGGGGGTGGGGGGGGGGGGGGGGGGGGGGGTATGGGCTGGGTAGCTCAGCGAGTATTGATGCTGACTACCACCTCGGCAGTCACAAGTCTGAATCCAGGGTGTGCTGAGTGACCCCAGCCAGGTCTCCTAAGCAACCATATTCACCTGGTGGCTAGGGAGCGTAGAGTCACATGGGGTAACCTCTTCGTGGTCACGAATTTGTGCGTGATTCGCAGAGAGTAGCATGAGCCTCCACAGTCTCAGAAGTGGAGGTACTGAGGCTCATCCTCTGCCACTCGGATTGAGGTGAGTAACTGCGCCACCATGAGGACCTACTAAGAAGTGGGAATTGGGCATTCCAAAATTGGAAGAATAAGTGATAAAAAAGTTTTTTAAATGGTTTGTGTTCAAGGGCTGAGAGTAACATTGCTAACACAGTTCTAGATTACAGAGAAATACTAAACCGTAGTAATGAGTCTTTAAAATATAAATTTTGCAAGTACACGTACGAAGCGAGCCACAGTGACACCGTCAAAAGCGGTAATGATTCTGAATATGTCAGAAAAACCAGTAAGGAGACTGTCTGAATATTTTGTTCATTTATATAGAAAAAACATATTAGGGTTGTGCAGACAGGCGATCTCGGGGATCAACGATGGTCAGTGTGATTGCCAGACGCTGATGCCATTGACAATGTCAAGATGATATTTGGCTCGTTTTTCCATTAATGTATTACATTATTAATATTAATATTAGGTCTATTATTATTAGGCTATTATTATCAAATTAATATTACAAATAATTTGCCCATAGACATACAGACACGCGCTTGAAGAACAGATGAAAGAAAAGCTGTCTGTGCGCATGTATGACACACTGTTTGTACAGATGCATGCAGTCTCGTGGAACACGTGCATGTAAAATGTTTCTTTCTTAGTTTCTGTCTTCTGAATTTTTGTATTTTTTTTTTTTTTTGCAAGAACAGTATCATCTATAAGTACTGCAAATGACATTGGCTATCTCTGCTCAGGGGGTGCTTTGAGTTCAGTTTTCTTTATTTCCACAGAGCAGTTCATTGTGACCACAACTCTGCAGCCTATCTGTGATTAAAGCATAAAATAATACAATAACACGTTCACCTCAAACCAAGATTTATATTTCATTGATTATTATTATCATTATAATTATAATTTTTACATTTATAATTGTTTTTATGTCTTGATGATCCTCCAAGCTTTGCAATGGCATCATCAGAGGAGCATTTGTTGCGGTATGCAAACTGCAGTGAGCTGATGTAATCAGTGATTACATCAGAAGCAACAGGATTTGCTGATGATGGGGGTCAGAGCAACAGGATGCCAGTCATTTAAGCAGTGATTTTTGATTGCTTTGTTACAGACTCAACGGTGGACATTTTAAAGCATGTGGGGACCACAGACAAGGAGAGGGAAAGGTTGAAACTGTCTGTAAAAACACCAGCCAGTTGGTTTGCACACACACTTGATGATGCGGCCTGGAATGCCATCTGGATCCGCGGCTTTATGGATACAGTATTCACCTGTCGGAAAGATTGGGTTACATCTGCTACAGAGACGGAGAGTGAACTAACCTCTGTAGCTTCGGCCGCGGGAGCTTTCTCCACGAGGGCAGTATTATTTCCCTCAAAACGTGCATAAAAAATTATTAAGGCAGCGAGAGATTCTTTTTCCCTTTGAAGTCTGTGATGATATTAGTTCCTTGCCACATGCTTTTAGAATCAGTGGTGTTGAACTATTCTTCAATCTTGTACCTGTACTAGCATTTAGCTGCTCTGATAGTTGTGTGAAGGGCATAACTGGCTTGTTTATGTTCCTCAACACTCCCGAAATTAAAAGTGGAGGTCCGCCCATTAAGTGAGGCATGAACATCACTATCAACAATCCACGTTTTTTTTTGGTTAGGGCAGATCGATATTGTTTTGGTCGGCACTACATCATCTATGCACTTCCTGATGAAACACCTCAATGTCATCATCAGAGGCGGACTGGAACATCACCCAGTCCACGTGATCAAAACAGTCTTGTATCATAGAATCTGATTGGTCTGACCAGCACTGGATCGTTCTGAGAGTTGGTGCTTCCTGTTTCAGTTTCTTCCTGGAAGCAGGCAAAAGCAGTACAGAAGCTCCGCAGACATCCGCACCGCAGACAAGTTTTTGTAAGGTAAATAATGCAGCTGTCCCCCAGCTCGTTGGAAAGAGATCTGCGCTCTCAGGTCACAGAGCTTGTTGTCTAGAGACTGAAAATTTACCAGCAGAATGCTGGGTAGAGGGGGTTGATTTGCCTTAGTCTAACAAGAACGCCGGCTCTCCTTCCCCTTTTCCAGCTACGTTTCCGCAGCCGGGCTGCTCAGACAAAAGGCTCTGCTGTCATGTTTGAAAACAGCGGGTCGGTATTGAGGTATTTAAAGTCCATTTTTCGGTGTGCTATTTCAGAACCAATGTCCAAAAATGTTTGTCTATCGTAGACAATAAGGCAGACAACATCCAAGACAAAAAACATAAGAATTGTAGACAAAACAAACAAAAAACTGCAATATTGGGTCAGAGCTCGCAACGCAGCAGCCATACTCTGCACCATCTTGTACTCCCATCTATATATATATATATATATATATATATATATATATATATATATATATATATATATATATATCTTGAAGGAGGGAAAAAAGTAAATTTATTCACACACGTTTATTCATGAACTAAATACCCGACATGGAGAGAATGCACAGATGAAGTAGGTTCTTTGCCAGAGAGATGTTGCCCTTCACAATTGTTGTAAAGCCATCTTTCAAAAAGTTGAACAACACACATATTAATTGTACTTAATTTTTTTGTTAAAATAAATAAAAAATAGAATGAATTCGGATACTGATGTATACACCGAGCATCGGAGCTCTGAGGCTGTCCCAGAAGCAATGTCACATATGAACTTTAAAAATACTTGGGCCCAATTGCATAAAGCACCTTAAGTGTAATTTTCCCTTAACACCACCCTGAAGTTTCCCTTAAATTTATGGGAATTTTGTTTAAGAGTTGCAGAAAATAACCATAAACTGTTATTTAAGGGGTTTATAAGTAAAACGTCATAATCCCTTTCGATTTCCCTTAAGTATTTTTTTTTACTTAAGAATGCCCTTAAAACAGGTTAAGCGTTGCATAAGGCCCCTTATGTGCCATTTTCTAAGTAAGCCTTAAGGTTGAGAAGTTAAAGGATTTCAAAAAAACAATATGGCTTAATTTTTATAACTAATTGAAGAGTACAGTAGGTCAAGGCGATTTATTTTGCGATAGAAAAACTACATATTTACATATTTGACCATCACATTATATGAGAAATCGCCAACAAGCTGGAGGGCGATCTAAATGGCACACACACATAGAAATGTGTTTAGTATTTTCAGCTCTCTGCCTCTTTATAAACTGTATAAATGGATGCATTAAAATCGTTATGCAAGTTCATATCGTGAACATGTATATAGGCTATATATCTTACTGTCTTACTGACCACCACTACAATACTTAATTTTAATCAGTTGCAATCAGTTCTCTATATAGTTATACAAGCATCTAAACATCTTGCACCTCCATCCACTCCTTACCTGACACAGTCACTAAAATTCAAAGGTGTCTTTCTCATGAGGGCACTTACTGTCTGTAAAAGCAAAATCCTTCATTAATTTTTTCACATGCAAAACTCAGGATGTTTTTTTTTCTTACACGGGAAAGATTTGAACTCAAAAAAGTGTTTGAATCTATTAAATGTTCAGGATTGTACATCATTCAAATGGAAATCTGCTTGTTTTCTCTAGAAATGAGTTAAAAAAAAAAAAAAAAAAAATCTTTATACTGAAATCACAGATGACTGAATTGGTGCAGCCTGAAAATTGCTGAGAAAAGGAACCTGTCATGTGACAACGCTCCCCACATGCATTTATTCACCACCTGAGAAGAGGTCGGACAATAATTTACATATTAATAATAATAATGAGAAAGTTTAATAGTCATTTAAACTAAAATAGAAACATAGAATAAAGTTCAAGTATTTTCTATGTGGTAAAATTGCTCAAATAATGGTCGGGAAAATTACGATCTTCTGAAAGTAGGTAGGGCATGTTGTATCCATGGTAACAGTAGAATTGTTTTACAGAAAAATCTATCTCACTAGTAAATTCCTTAACGTTTCCCTTTGCTAAAAGAAGTGAATAAGCGATTATATTCAACACCCTCATGTTATTTCGTCAAGAAAGGGAAAATCACACTTTAAGTGTTATACTTGAAGGAAAAACTTAAGGTGTTTTATGCAACTGGGCATTGGGATTTACATTCTTGTTAAATAATATATTAATACAATAAATCTTCACTCTGTTTAGGCAATAGCGTGAGGTTTCTATGGTTACATGGTCTGGTCTTTCTCAGTTTAGAAAGCGACATCAACTATCATTGATAGTGATCATTTCAAGCGATCCAGAAGAATTATCTTGTACAATATATTTTATGGCAGAAAAAATACATGTTTTTTGAAAAGGAAAATAGCTGCTGACTCCAACTGCTAACAGCAATTGCATTGTAATAAGTTATTTTAGAAGTTATTATAATATTTATAATCTTGTAAACATCTTATATAATGTTGTGCAATAAAATGTTGTCACTTCACATGTGGTTTGAGAGGTGTTTCTAACATTAGTTTTGTTTAGATCCCCAACTTTATATCTTACTCTCCCACCTTTATCGGATTTTATGAAAAATGACTTGTCCTTTCCTTAGAAAAAGCTTTCATATAAATAATCTTTTTGAATTATTGTAAGGCTGACATCAAGATGTCGTAAAAGTCAAAGAACTCTGCGAGGACCAAGTCATAAAAGCTCTCACACAGAAGAACATTTTCACTTGAGTCAACACATCCTACTGAGCAAAGACAACAAAACACAAATCTCACATCTGACCTCTACCTCACCTCAGGCCAATTTAGGCCTATTCTCGAAAAACTCACAAACATCTGCCCCCCCTCTACCCCTCTTTCCCCTTCAGCTCAGAATCACTTCTAACTTACCTACGATCTGCATGTAACAAAATATCATATGTGATGTATACAAATAATGTGACTTGGCATGTTTGGTATCATTTTAAATGTCTCAGTGTGACTGGTATATGGTCTCTTTCCCATGTTTATAAATCTATTGGTAACAAAGTTATATAGTCTTTGCCAAATGTGGTATAATTCTGGAGGTCTGTCCCTATCCATGCCTATAAGTTAATGAGGTATGTCCCCAGGACTTCCAAACCTAACCACTCCCAAAATTCCCTTTGTTCATGGTTTGGGTATTTAAGGAAATGTGACACATTGTTCATTGTTCTCTGCAGTCAGACGATCCCACACAGTTACTGTGTGTAATTTATATCAGATAATTGCAATTGGAATTTCTTATGTTTTGCTAAAATGTCTAAATTTGACTTATTACTGTCTAAATGGAATTGATGAATTTCTGATGTTATCTGGTAAATAAATTGTTACATTTTAATTTATTATGATTGATTTTTAAACTATTGTCTTTAGTAGATTACGTTAAGTCCATGTTTCCGCAAATCTTCGACCAAGTTAGCAGCGGACTAAAGCCGGTTTTGAGTGGAGCATGGGGCACACCGACTGAAACTTAAGAGTTCCGACTAACTAATTGGCATTATTTCAAGTGTACTTAGTGTGTACAGGCTCGATAGGGAATTTCCGTTTAGTGTCGACCAAGCCTAAATAGGGTGAAGTCTAAACCTCTGGTTATTGTAATATTTTCTAGCTAAGTGTACGTAGGAAACTATGGCATGGTCATATAAAACTATTTTAACTTGGGTATGTTGGTCTATCTTTGTAAATTTAGTGGTCATGACCTCTGGGTAGAAATGTTACTCTAATTAAGTGTTTACTATCTAAGGGGACTAAACAAAATACTTGTAGATAAAAGGGCAAGCAGAAGCAGCCATCTAATTAGTATTTAGTCAAATACTGTTTTAATGACCAATACCGGCATATTTATGACCGTGAGATCCGCGTTCGCAGCCGGCGCGAGACTCTCTAAGCGACAGGAATCCGAATGAATGAGTACAATATAAAATAGAGTTAAATATGATGATTCAATGTTAAATCAAATTTAATAATAATAATTTAGATTAGAACATTAATATATCCTTAGAAACTTTTATAATTGGAGTCAGATAAAATAAATGAGTATATATGAATAATATAGAAATATTATAGTGATTTAATTGGAATGAAATAACTTAAACTGAAAGCGCACGATAAGAGAGAACACGCAGGAGACCTTCAGCCACGCCATTGGATTCCATCCTTGGGCCAGTTGGGTGGCTTCCTTATCCTTTAACTTATCCCCTTTCCCCCCTTACATATTGTTCTTAAATTCATATTGTTTTTATGCCAATTCCTGCATAGTTTATTCAGATAATTGTGCAGATGTGGTATTTTGGGAATCATTCACCAATGGAGCTTGGCTGTCCTCTTTTAGACATTTCTGGTACTGCGTCTCAGAACACTACCACTCGATCTAAAATTTGGAACTGAAAGGGCTTTGATTTTCTAATAATCTTACATTTCAGTTGATATTTGCCTTACTTCTACTACAGTTGGTGGTGCTACAACCCTGACCCACAATAGCTACATCCATGTGATCAGCCCCCAAGAGCAAACATACAGCTCAATTTTGATTTAAATCGCACAATGCACGCAGAATATATAAGACATTTCCAGTTTCCCCTTTTTTTGCAATTAATTTATTGTTGCCATGGCAACACCATTCAGTATATAAAAAGTCTGTTTGAAATTTAGCATCTTCAATGTCTTGGCATAATGTTGCCCACATTTGGGGCCAGTCACATGAATCCCCTAGGAGTTTTCAAAAATTTCAAAATCCTGTTTAGTGGAGCTAATGACTGTAATGATAAAATTTGTTCGCCTTGATGAGAACTATATTATACCAATTTTGGTGACTGTAGCTGAAAAAGGTGGTGCTACAGAAATTCCCTTATATGCCACTATTACAAGGGGTGCTACAGAACCCCCCCTACACTATACTTTGCCCAGCCCTAATGGCCGATGACTCTGATGTGTGTGCAAAATTTCAAGCGATTTCACACATTAAGTACCCCAAAAGTACCGAAAACCTTGAAAAGAAGAAGAAGAATTCTTAAAACAACAATTGGGCCTCTGCACTTTCAGTGCTTGGGCCCTAATTACTACTTGAGTCCTTTGGGCAGAATTTAACCAGGGGTGTAAAATAACAAATTACAAAAACTCACATTACAGTAATTAACTAATTTTTCCCAAGATTTGTACTTTTTTAAATAGTTTAAAAATGTATATACTTTTACTTGAGTATATTTTAAGAGCTGTAACTGTACTTTTACTGTGCTATTTTACCACCATCTGTGTTTGCTACTTCCCTGTCCTGATTTTATTTTTATCTATCAACATGATAGGCTAGGGAGTGTCTCGTGACTCCCGTCAAATCAGATCACACGTAAAAAAACTTGAATGGCAGCTGCAGATCTGGTGCCAACTTTTATGGATGTGGAGGATGCCTCAAGCATAGTTTACAGCTGAACATAACCGGCCACACCTGGAAGGGCTTGATTAATTGCTTGATTGTGTCATGTGAGTTTAACTTGCACTAATCCTGCCTGTAATTTGAAGAAACATATCGAGGTAAATTTCATATTTCTGCTTACTAGATTCTGTGTGTCTATTTCATTGCATGTAATTTAGCTATCTATCACTGAGATTATTGGGCTGCTGTGAGAGATTAATGCAATGTTATCAATAGGGCTGGGCAATAAAATGATCTAGATGTTTATAGGAATAAGAGAGATGTCCTCGATCAAACCTTTGAGTAGTTCTCTATATTTAGCCTATGTTTTACATCTAGAACTGGGATGTTCATTACATCAGTCGCAATAGCAAGAACACCACTGGTTGGTTGATCTAGATGAAATATAAAAGACTTACTTTTTATTTCCTGACGTCTTTAGCTGCGTGTTGTTGGATTGACAGGCTACTAATGTTTGAGCGCTAATGCAGGTATGCGCCTAAATGGTCAAATACACTTCATAATTCCGCCGATGCCCGTCTTGATGATACATTAATGTAAACGCTCTCGGTTATGTCTAAAGTGAATTTAAACAGTGTGACAAAAAGCGGTCGGTCGCTGAGTGCAGTTCCTGAAGCACGTCGGGATCAGGACTACCCAAGTGCAGATCTTTAAGTGCCTTGGACTGGTGGACTTGCAGGAGGGCCATGGCATGCAGGGCAGAAGCGGCCTGTCCGGTGGCACTGTAGGCTTTGGCGGTCAGTGAAGACGTCATCCTACAGGCCTTGGAGGGGAGCACAGAACGACCCCGCCAAGTGGCGGCGTTCTTGGGGCACAGCTGGATCACAACCGCTCTGTCCACCTGGGGGACCGCCGACTTTTACAGACATGTAAAAATGTACATGTAACTGAATTGAGCAGTGTCTAATAGGCTATGTCATAAACAAGGAAATGAGAAAACCACTCACTACTTTTGGCTGAATAACTTTAGTAGCTTTAAAAGTATTAATGTAATAGAATAAAACAGTGACATTTTTAATAATAATATTTTTTGAAAATATTGTTTGTTTTTTTAATAATACTGACACCTGATGTAGCGAGTGTGTTAATTGGTATAATAAATGACCAGGAAAGCAGAGATGATAAAATAATTAATAATTATGCTTAGCCTTCATAAAAATAAAAAAGTGAAAAAATTGCGGAGCAATACTTCAGCAGAACATTCCACCAGTCACAAACATCAGAAAATTGTGCATTAGAATGAGAAAAGAGCTGAGACATTGTTCTAAAAATCTTAATTTGTGTTCTGCAGAAGAAAGAAAGGCATACACATCCAGGGTGGCATGAGGGTGAGTAAACTGATTGTAATGTAATTGTTACATACATTATGATTTAAAATGGTGATCAGTGTATTGAAAATAACATTTTAATCTTTTAATTTCTGTTATCATGTCTCCCATTTATTTTTTGGAATCAGATTCATGTAGTGTTTATCATAGATAAGTGATGTATTTGAAAAGTTGGCATACAGTGTTCATTATAAAGGGGCATAGGTTTTGCAACCCGGTACTCAATACTCACTACTCATGAGTACTTTTAAATGAGCTACTCTTTTACTCTTACTTGAGTAGTTTTTAAGACAGCTACTTTTACTATACTCACACTCAATTTTTTGGGAATTAACAGTACTTCTACTTGAGTATGATTTTTCAGTACTCTTTCCACCCCTGAATTTAACATATTATATAGAAACCTCTATTGTGCAAAAACACAGAAACAGAAATGTATAGTGCAATCTGTTTTTCTTAGTCTCATCCCACAGCAGAACACATAAGTGAGTTACACTGCTTTTATTGGCATGTCTTGGACGAAAGGTATTTTTCTTTTTTGTGCAGGAGACTTTTTTTTCTTTTAAAAATTATTTGTATATGTTTTGAAGAGAAGTTATACTGTGGGTGAAAATGATCCTCTAGGACTGATGAGGTAAATTGTATTGTGAACTGGATTATGACCCAATTGTCATAATTCCTGCATATTGTTGAAGTCAGATGGTGTTTAGAGGGGGGATCCATTTTTGAGTACTTACAGGGGATTGCTATCAGAAACCTGACCCTCAAAACATCACCCAGAAGTGTTTTATAGTTGGAATGATTTCAGACATTATTTTGGGAAGTCGTGAAAGCCTGCTTCTGATCTGAGATACTGAGATGTAGGTTACATTTGAGCAGTAGCTGAGACCCAATAGACTAGCTGAGCCCTCAAAATCCATGTGCGTCTTTGCTTGCCTCTGAAAAGGTTTACTTTGCCCTCAGCCCTGGCTCAAATGGACATTTACTTTAAGTGTTTGCAGTAAAGTTCAGTGAAGGCTGGTATCCAAAATAGATTGATTTTATCCCAGGAAAAATCTCTGCCCCTCTTCACTTGATGTTCCAAGATTGAATCCAGACTCTTGAGGTTATGATAGATAATCCGAATGCTGATTGAAAATGAGTGAAGATGTTAACCCTTCAGCTCTGTATCTCTAAAAAAAGTTATTTCATCTGGAGACTGCCTGGAGGATAGCCATAGATCACTCACACATCCACTAAACATTACAGACAGTTATATATATTTATACACCACACACAAACACACACACACACACACACACACACTGTATATTTAAACTGTATGTATTTTGCAACATGCCAATGAGGGCTAAAGAGTAGACAAGCACAGAAGAGAAACTTCTTGTTAAAGCTACAAATATTTGAAAATAAGCAGTGCCTAAATAAAGTGAACCTGCAGCGTTGCGTTCACAATGCGAGTAAAACTCAAACTGCTCCGTAGGAAAAAAGTTAACTAAACTCAACACTGAGACAGTCTGAGATCATTTGCAGCGTTCTAGTACTGGACACTATTCAAGCAGACTGTTTCCAGACAACTGAAACAGAGAAGAAACTTCTCTGCTCATGTTCCGTGAGGCCGTGCTGTGCTCATAAACGGCAGCGCACCACTGAACCTCTGAACACACAGGTAATCGAATACACACATCAATGGTGTTTCTTTGGTCTGTTCTTCAAAATATTTTCAAATGTGTTTCTGTAAATGTGCGTATTTGTCTTTAATGGCATTTCATCTTATCACACCGAGACTAGGTCGCCAGCCAAATTTACCCAACACTGCACATGAAATACTTATATATATATAGCGTAAACAAGCCAGTTATGCCCTCCGTAACTCCATCCGTGCAGCCAAACGCCAGTACAGGCACAAAATTGAAGAACAGTTTAACACCACTGACTCCAGAAGTATGTGGCAGGGAATTAACACCATCACGGACTATAAACGGAATAAAAACTCCGCCATGATCACCGCTGCCTCTCTCCCGGATGAGCTTAATACATTTTATGCTCGTTTCGAGGACAACAACACCGCCCTCACAGAGAGAGCACTGGCGGCCGATACTACAGATGATGGTTCACTCTCCGTCTCTGTTGCGGATGTAACACGATCCTTTCGACGGGTGAACATCCGTAAAGCCGCGGGTCCAGACGGCATTCCGGGCCGCGTCATCAGAGCATGCGCGAACCAACTGGCTGGTGTTTTTACGGACATTTTCAACTTGTCCCTATCCCTGTCTGTATTCCCCACATGCTTCAAAACATCAACCATTGTGCCTGTACCGAAGCAATCCAAAATCACTTGCTTAAATGACTGGCGTCCTGTTGCCCTCACCCCCATCATCAGCAAATGCTTTGAGAGGTTGATCAGAGATCACATCTGCTCTGTTCTGCCCACCTCTTTGGACCCATTGCAGTTTGCCTACCGTAACAACCACTCCACTGATGATGCCATTGCATCTACAATACACACTGCTCTTTCCCACCTGGAAAAAAGGAACACATATGTGAGAATGCTGTTTGTAGACTACAGCTCAGCATTCAACACCATAGTGCCCTCCAAGCTTGATGAGAAACTCCGGGCTCTGGGCTTAAACAGCTCGCTGTGCAGCTGGATCCTGGATTTCCTGTCAGGCAGACGTCAGGTGGTTAGAATGGGCAGCAACATCTCCTCATCACTGACCCTCAACACTGGAGCCCCGCAGGGCTGTGTTCTCAGCCCACACCTGTATTCCCTTTACACACATGACTGTGTGGCAACACATAGCTCCAATGCCATCATTAAGTTTGCTGACGATACGACGGTTGTAGGTCTGATCACTGACAATGATGAAACGGCCTACAGAGAGGAGGTGCACACTCTGACACGCTGGTGTCAGGAGCACAACCTCTTCCTCAACGTCAGTAAAACCAAGGAGCTTGTGGTGGACTTCAGGAAGAAAGACAGAGAGCACAGCCCCATCACCATTAATGGAGCACCGGTGGAGAGAGTCAGCAGCTTCAAGTTCCTCGGTGTCCACATTACTGAGGAACTCACATGGTCCGTCCACACTGAGGCCGTTGTGAAGAAGGCTCACCAGCGCCTCTTCTTCCTGAGACGGCTGAGGAAGTTTGGAATGAACCACCACATCCTCACACTGTTCTACACTAGTACTGTTGAGAGCATCCTGACTGGCTGCATCACCGCCTGGTACGGCAATAGCACCGCCCACAACCGCAAAGACCAGCAAAGGGTGGTGCGAACTGCCAGAAACATCATCGGAGGTGACCTTCCCTCCCTCCAGGATATATATATAACAGACGGTGTGTGAATAAAGCTCGGAGGATCATCAGAGACTCCAGTCACCCGAGTCATGGGCTGCTTTCACTGCTTCCATCAGGCAGGCGGTATCGCAGCATCAGGACCCGCACCACCCGACTACATGACAGCTTCTTCCCACAAGCAATAAGACTTTTGAACACATGATCTCTCACGATCAACAATCAGCACTGCACTTTATTAATCATCACTCTGTCAATATATTCTCCCAATTCAATTAGTGTTTATATATATTTATACCCGTATCTAGTGTATGTGTATTCTACATTGTGTGTATTGTGTACATTTGTTATGTAAATTGTTGTGTAAGTATGTGTACATTTGTTATGTAAATTGTTTTGTGTAAATATGTTGTTTATTGTAAAGTGGTTTATGTCTCGTCACTGTCATGACTGCAATGTTGCTCGGAACTGCACACAAGAATTTCACCTGCTGTTGCACTCGTGTACACAGTAGTGTGACAATAAAGTGATTTGATTTGATTTGATTTTGATTTTTTTTTTTTTTTTTTAATATATATATATATATATATATATATATATATATATATATATATATATAAAATAGGGCTGTCAAGCGATTACATTTTTTTATTGATATCGATTAATCATTCAAATTAATCACAATTAATCACAAATATAAATATTTTCTGAGAAAGCCCCTCAAGTAACAATAATTAAATACATATTATATCTATTTAAATAATTATAAATATGTTTTTTTTTTTTTTTAATTCAGATAATTAAAATGCACAAAATTTGTATGGCATACAGGTGAAGCATTGATAAGACAATGCAAAAATTGGCTTTGGAATCCAATAAATCGTTTATGCCCATATTATTGAACGTAAGGCAGTCATTGGCCTACAGTTCACAGCAATCCATTTTGCTACTGAATTCGTCTATCTGTCTGATTGATTTATTATAAGGGCTTGTCTGATGCATCAATATATCTTGGGTCAGATGGACACTTTTGGAGTGACTCACTTTGGTTGTGTCGCATCATAAACATATTGTTTTTAGGTTGACGTGACAAGTTTAATGTAGTTTAAAACTTAGAAAAAGTCCTTAGATCCCTGCATTCAGATTTGTCCTCCATCAAGGTTATTTGAACGCAAGAACGAGACTCATCTTGTGCAGTCTGCTGTGGGTAAGTGTGGTTTGTTCTCTTTATAAGATGCACGATGCCTAAACAGCTGGAGTTTCGCTTAATGTACACTATTTATTAGGAACACTATGATGCCCAACATTTCCACCCGCCTCAAAGTTCGCCTCAAGGTGTTGTGTATTCTGAGATGCTATTTTTGATCACTAAAATTTTTCAGAGTTACTATATATATATAGTGTATATATGTGTGTTATATAAGATATTTATTCCATCAAGATCCTAATTATAGATTTGGCTAAATTCTTTCTTTTGCACTCATTCTTACAGTGTTTCTTCTACCAGCAGACCAAAATATACTCACTCTCTCTCTCTCTCTCTCTCTCGGAAATAACAGATGGGATTATCCAACTGAGGTCGTCATGTGTGGCTAGAAATTGCATATTTGCCCTGAAGATGATGATGAATATGATAAAAGTGGGTCAAGATAGACTCTGATCCTGATCAGATTTCTTTCCCTCTCTTTTGAGTCTCAGGGGTTGATAGACAGGTGTTATCCTGGGCAAGATCTACACGCAGTGAACTGATATTAGCTGTGATATACAGTCTGATATCATGCAATACAGCTCAATACTGTTAATCTTATTTCTTGCTTAATACCAGATAAAGCCCATCACATTTGTTTACCTGCCAAGAATTCTGGGAAATAATCAGCAAAATGCATATCTGTAATAATCATTTTAAAAATTCACACAAAAATGAAATTTCTGTCATCATTTACTCATTCTCATGTTGTTCGAAAAAGTCTAGGCTACGGATGTAACCTCTGTTCCCTAGGGGTCTCTCTTGAGCACCTTTTGCATCTCTGATCTATGAGAAAATGCCAATGAGAAATTGGCAGACAGAATGTGCATGCCCCGTCCCCAGACATACAGGTATAAAGGGAGAGAAATGCATCTGTTTCATTCAGGATTTTTCTGAGGAGCCGACAATGGCTGAAGGTGAGAGGTCTGCCTCCAGCGTGCTGGCACTGTTGAGGTGTGGCGGTAGAGTGCCGTGAGAAGGAAATATCTCTTTTATTGAGAATGTGGGTACAGCAGCCCGAAGGGGGTGCGGCAAATGAAATAAATTCAACAAGGATTCTCCTCCCGGCCCTCCACCGGGGAACGGGGCGCTCAACGCAGGGGCTGAGAGCCGGCCCAGGTTGAGGCGGAGCTGCACGTTTCTTAGCCACAGGAGGACGCAGCTCGGCGAGCAGACACAGTCTGTTTCTTCACTGCGGAGAACTGCTGGGCAAAGTCCTCGATGGGGTCATCGAAAAGACCGAACTGGGAGACAGGTGTGTCAAGGAAGTGTGTCTAGTCCACTTCGTGCATCTCGACCAAGTTCAGCCACAGATGACCGCTGTGACCTTCGTGGCTCTGAGGGTGAGGTCAGTTCCTGAAGCATGTCGGGATCAGGACTACCCAAGTGCAGATCTTTAAGTGCCTTGGACTGGTGGACTTGCAGGAGGGCCATGGCATGCAGGGCAGAAGCGGCCTGTCCGTGGCACTGTAGGCTTCGGCGGTCAGTAAAGGCGTCATCATACAGGCCTTGGAGGGGAGCACAGAACGACCCCGCCAAGTGGCGGCGTTCTTGGGGCACAGCTGGATCACAACCGCTCTGTCCACCTGGGGGACCGCCGTGTGCCCGTGGGCTGCTCAGCCGTCGAGGGTAGTGAGAGCAGATGAGCGAGAGGCTTTGTGATGGGTGGAGAAGTGTGTTCTCCACGAACTCGTCAGCTCATCATGCACTTCCGGAAAGAAAGGCTGTGAGTGGCGCGCAGAACTGAGGAACCAATCATCCATCCACGAAGGCTGTGGGGAGGACGGAGGGTTCCAGTCCAGCCCCACACTGACGGCGGCCCGGGCAAGCATGTTGGACATCTGGCGTGCTGGCCCGAAGGTGGCAGCCCAGTCGAGTCATCCGTGTCAGATGCCGGACCGCTCTCCGATGCAGCGGCGAGCTCATCCAGCTCGGGGGGGTCAAAAGTCAGGGGCAGGCTGGCTGTGAGGCGAGCTGCTGTTGCCTCGAGCCCGGACGGAAGTCAACGAGCCTGCTGGGGGGCGGGTGGTTCGCGGGGGTGTACCCGGTGGAACCGAGCCCGCTGACATCCCCAGATCGCCTCCATCGTCAGCCGGGTCATCCTCAATCCCGTGGGAAGAAGGAGCAACATGGGGGGCGGCTGGAGTGGCGTTCCTTCTGTTGAAGGAAAGCCGCAACCGCAACATTGCCATGGTCATGTTCTCGCAATGAGAACATGAGCCATCCACAAATGCTGCCTCGGTGTGATCGCAGCCCAGACAAACGAGACAGCACCTGTGGCCGTCAGAAGTGGAGAGCACTCTACCGCATCCAGAAACTACACAGGGGCAGAAGGGCATCTTTATAAAGACACATCCTGAAAAGGATGTTCAACGCCAGCTGTGTATTGCTCTTATAGAGAAAATAACTCTTTTAGAGAAAATAAGCTCTTTTAATTGCACTGTAGAAGCACCCAGGGGTAAGCTGCACTGCCGTGCAGAGAAGGGAGAAAGCAGCTGATATGCGCCATAGATCCAACAGCAATTGCACTCAGAAATGGGAGGAACAGTGTGTGACTCGCAGCTTGCTGCATACACAACCATCAGCTCCGAAGAAAATTTCTGAATGAAACAGATGCATTTCCCTCCCTTTATACCCATGTGTCCAGGGGCGGGACATGCAAATTCTGTCTGCCAATTTCTCATTGGCCTTTTCTCATAGATCAGAGATGCAAAAGGCACTCAAGAGAAGTCTAAGTGTGCGACAGATGGGGAATGTAAAATTTTCTGTACATCATGTAAGATAATGTTAGCCTGAATGCTTGCCTCAGTCACCATTCACTGTCATTGTATCTTGTGTACATACAGTGAAAGTGAAGGGTGACTGAGCTAACATTCTACCTAACCTATCGTTATGGGTTCCATGATAGATAAAAATATGGGTTTTGAACAACATGAGGGTAAGATATTGAAGACAGAATTGTAATTTTTGGGTAAATTATCCTTTACCACCAGATAAAAAGCATGTGTGTTTGCTGCCCAAACATTCTGCATTAGTCTTTTTAATGCAGAGTGGCACATTGTGCATGTTGCTAATAAATCGCCTTTGAGATCTGCCACTTGAAAATCTGTTGCTGTGGAGGCAGAATTAAAGTGTGTAGTGTGAAATGGAGAGTAAAATAGATGGCTGAGATGTTGAGGAAAGATAATGCAGTGTGTCACGATGTTGTCAGACTTGCTCATTCTACTTTTTCCACTACAACCCGTTTCCTCTCTAGCCACAGTTCCCCAGACTTCTGGGAGATGTCTGACCCCAGAGAGGGAGATTCTCACGTGGCACGATTCCAGAGTCTCTTAAGTCCTATTGGTGGAGAGGCAGGACAGGGCGAACTGTCTGAAATGTGGCTGGTAAATAAAGCTGACAGAAAGGAAAAAAAGAGTAGAAAAAAAGCATTTGGCTCTGTTTTAAGACTGAATAATTGACATCTGGTAGTGTTAGACCAAGTCAAAGGATACGGAGAGATTAAATTCTCCATTCTGCACACTCGCTGATAGGTATGGATGCTGTATCTAATATTCACAATTTACTGGGGAAAATTCACTAACAGTTACGCCACTTTTATGCATGGTATTTCGGTGCAAAAAGATGCGTTTTATTTACTATGCACCCGCAATCTAGTTTAAGTAGATGCAATCAGCCCTGACATATTGCTGCATATTCAGTATTTAAAAGAAGTCTTTGTCATTAATTTCTGCTCAAACATGCCTCTTTATAAATTAGGCTTATTATGGATTGTACTTTATTCTCAAAAATTGCCCTAAGCAATTTACATTAGGCTTTTATGGCCAGATGAAAGGAGGCAGTAAAAGTAATAAATTTTTTAAAAGAGATGTTTGTGTACATTTTCTATTGATCAAGTTAGCAGTTATTTAACAAATAGTGATCAAATGATGGAGAAGAGTGTCATAACCTGGCATTTATCCAGATGTGAGGTGTAGTCAAACACACTTTCAGCATGTTAAAGAGATTATTTATGTGTCTGGATCACAGTAGTGAAGTGATGCTTTTCAGTCCCGGAAGAGTGTGTCAGATCGTGGTGGTCTGCTGCATCCTCCACATCAAATCACATCAGGGTTAAGTAAATAATGATGGACTTGTGTTCATTTAGTGAAAAACAGTGTGTACATGCTATTTATTTATTCAAATAAATCTGGCCCATGCATCAGACTGAATAAAAGAACTGTCACTACACAGACGGTTTTGTTATGTACTTTGTTGATTTTCTGTCCATCAAGGGCGAGGTTAAAGTTTTGGACTTTTACACATAAGCTCGCAAGCAAAATGTCTCAGGTTATTACCGAGACGTTCCCTTTCAAAAAGCTACACTTATGATGCTGCGCTGAGTTAGCGCTTTGTGAACGAAAATACCCACGCCGCCGCACTGTGGATGTACGGACCCCTTACGGTTGTGTAGTGTGCTCACAAGAGCACCAGAGGTCTCAGACATGAGCTTGTGATGTCGACTCATAAGAGCCCGGAGTGGCATGAACATCCAAACGATAAAATCTAATGAATGTGTGCAGAGAGGACCAGCCTGCCGCATCACAAACATGCTGCAGAGGGACACCTCTAGCCAAGGCTTTAGAGGAGGCGACCCCTCTGGTAGAGTAAGCCCTGATACCTACTTATGAAGCTTGACCGTGCGCCTCGTAGGGCAGAGCAATAGCGTCCCTCACCCAATGCGACATAGTCTGCTTGGTGGCAGCCGCCCCCCTGTTGTGGCCCCCATGGCAAACGAATAGTTGCCCTGACTTACGCCACTGGCTAGTGCGGTGGACATAAGTCTGAAAGGCACAGACTGGACAAAGTCTGTGAAGTCTATCCTGCTCCGGCGTTGTAAACGGCGGGGAGCAGAAGGCTTCGAGAGTGACCGGATCTAAGGTCGAGAAAGTAACCTTAGGCAGGTAGTCAGGGTGAGGGTGCAAAATTTCTTTAGCCATTCCTGGGGGAAACTCTAAGCAGGCTGGCAAGACAGACAGAGCCTGTAGATCCCCAAATCCTTTAGTAGAGAGGTGATTGCCATAAGAAAAAACATCCTGAGAAAACCATCCTGAGAGTCAGAAGTTTATCAGATGCTGACTCTAGAGGTTCGAAGGGGGTCTCAACCAGACCCTCAAGGACTATTGCTAAGTCCCATGAAGGGGTCCTGGTCCTAGCAGGAGGCCTCAGTTGCATAGCTCCACGAATGAAGTGAGCGAGTAGAGGATGTCCCCCCAATGGCACCCCGTCAATCAAGGCGTGGCAAGCCAAATGGACCCTGAGAGTGGCGGGTCATGTGCCTGCTGACAATTTTTCCTGCAGAATGTCCAGAACTGAAGCAATCTGTCAGTTAACTGGATCTTCATTATGTGCACTGCACCATCTTTCAAATACACCCCATTTATTGGCATAACTTCTTCTGGTATAGGGAGCCCTAGCACTTAGAACGGTCTCGATAACTTCAGGTGAAAACCCAGTGTCCCTCAGTTGGTACCTTTCAGGGGCCAAACATGAAGGTTCCACAGATTGAGCCGGGGATGAAATATTGTCCCCTGCGCCTGAGACAGAAGGTCCCTCCTGTCCGGAATCACCCAGGCGAGGAGAGACATTATCTTCGAGAACCATACCCTGTTCGGCCAGTGCGGCGCTATCAGTAAGAGGCAGGACCCTTGCTGGCGAACTCTGGCCAAGAGAAACCGCGGCGATAGCATACAGGCGCATTCTGAGCCATCGCGTCCAGACCCAGGGGGGGCTGGGTGACTCAGAGAGAAGTAGAGGGGACATTGCACCTTCACAAAACTCAGCACTATTTACCTGGCACAATTAATGTTGTTCTATAACTGCCCATAGAAAGCAGTCAGTGGGCTTAATTTTATTTCAAATGTTTTTTTGCGTACATTTTCTTGAGATCATGGAAGCAGTAATTCATCAATTGATGGAGAAGAGCATTATCTACAGCATGCGCAAAAAAGAAACAATGCTATCAGCGGACACAATTAATTCTTAGGGAATTTCCCCCCTCAGACTAGCTTTCCATTTATGTCATGTGTATGTGTTCTTCTCACAGAGCCACAGCAACAAAAGGCATGTCATTCAACGCAACCCGACCCAGTGATGCTCACCTGTGGGTCATTACTCTGGAACCTGGGAGAGGAAATGATGCCCAAACCATTTCTGTGACCTGCCAGAAGAAAACCACATAAACCAGCAAAAGGCAAGCCCTCACTCCATGACCCACATCATTCTTAGAAACTACTGCTCCACAGACTCTTCCTGGCTCACATTTCAAAGGCATTTAATCATTTAAAAGGTTGTTCTGCACTTGCACTTTGCTAGATGTCTTCTGTTTCTCTGAAACTGTGAGAATTAAGTGACAGATTGCAAAATTAGTTATGACAGAAAAAAACTACCTAATTTATTTTTGCCGCAATGTTCAGGCAATAACAGATGTTCAGACAACCTGTTACCTCTTTTGCAAGCTGATATTTTGAATGAATATTAAAGACCATCTTTTTATGGTTAAAAAGGTGCAAGTTAACCGCATTTACCCTGTACAGTAGACACTTCTTATTAAACACAGACAGCACCTTCAGCTAAAAACCAGCTTGCAATTTAAAAAAAATAACTTTATAAAAATGTGACAACATTCCATCACCTCAGATCCGGATAACCACAGAAAAAATAGATACCACTCTTATTGAGAAGAATCAGCTCTTAGTTCACTTAACCTCTGTGTCTAAACAAGGGGTGGATTCAGCTTAGTATGTATAAAATGAGTTTGGAGTGTTCTGATCAAATTCGTCTTGAAAACCGCAAGCATCTTGATAATAAGATCTTCGATCTAGTAGTTTCCACAATTCAATTGGCTCTTTTTTTGGTGTCCATGGCAATGGGCTGTCATTACTAATACATATTGTAGATACTCTTCTTAGTTAATTGTAGTTTCTCTAATTGGAACAAAGCTTTTAGATTTACTGTCACTTTTATATGCATTATGAATAAAGAAACTACAGCTAGCGACTTTTAACACACACTTACAATATTTTTGTTCAAAGATGCCCAAGTAAGTAGTGTGATCTTCACGTATGGAAACATTTAAAATACTGTACTTTAGCTAGTCTAAAAGTTTCATTAAATAAGAAATAAAAAGAATATAAATATATTTTTGTTTTGGGAGATTCCTTTTCAGAATGGTTTCATTTAAAACAATATACACTCAAAAGGATATTTTAGCATATTTCAATTCAATAAAATTTCATCAAACTGAATTGTGACATTTTTTAACAAAATTAAATGTATTATTCAAAACTCACAATATTATTATTTTGTATTTTTTTTTGGTTAAAGATTACTGATGGAGTTTTGTAATGAAGGATGAAATTCATTAAATTTTTTTAAATGTATAACTTAATCATGCTTCCACAGTCGTAAGAAAGTGATTTTATACACTACCAGTCAAAATTTAGGACACATGTCAAGTCATTTTTATTTTTATAGCACCTTTCACAGCACACATCGCTTCAAATCAGCTTTACAGAAGATCAGACAATAACAGAAGATAAAATGAGAGGCTCGAGGGGCAGAGCCGATGGGGCTCAGGACCAAGGTGGAATAGGGAGCCTGGACCATGGAGCAGAGGCGAGGGACTCTGGCTGTGCAGTGGCCATGACGTGGGACTCTGGCTCGACATCCACCTCCCCCACATTGAACGTGGAACCAGTGACCTGTAGGGCGAGGTCAATATATTGAGCCAGGCTGAGGGGACTGCGACCATCAGGCATCAAAGTAGAGATTGGCTCACTCAGTCCAAAGCAAAAAATGTCTTTGAGGGCAACCTCATTAAAGTCCACTTGGTCTGCCAGAGCACAAAAATCCTCCACGTAATTTTCCAGGGGTTGATTTCCCTGATGATGATGATGATGATGATGATGATGATGATGATGATGCAGTAGTCGAACTGCTGGGTCCATAAAGGGCGGTCAGGTATTCTGTATTGAATGTAGCTGGCAATGGCAATGATGAAGATGCAAACGAAGACGATGATTAAGCAGAACCCATGTGCCGTTTATTTTACAAACGTGATGTCCAAAAAAAACACGATCTTGACTAAACTAGACTAGAACAAAACATAAAAATGAACTTGACTAAAATAGACTAGACCAAAACATTAACATGAACATGAACTTGACTTGACTATGTACTTGGCATGAACACAATGTTACACAAACAATACCTGACCAAGGACAATGGAAAGCATGAAGGCTTGGCATGGGAGAACACATGACAAGGGTAACCAATCACAAAACTAAACTATAAACAAGATAACAAGACTAAATAAACTTTAACCAATAAAAGACAAGACTAATAACAAAGTAATCAACCAATGAACCAATAAAAACAAGACACATGAACATGGAGGGAAACAGGAAGATCACATGACAAGGAAACAGGAACAAAACATGACATGAACTTTTCAAAATAAGAGACATGAAAAACAGGAACCAACCGAATAAAAATAACAGGTACCATCCCCCAGGGGGTGTTCAAAGGATGCCAGGGGGTGCTGAGAGCAAATTAGCAGAGAGGGGGTGCTAGATTACACATGGGGGCATTTATGAGTTATAATCAAATCTATCATCAAGTTCCTCTTTGCATTAAAACGTTTATCTAGACTTGGAGTATATCAGTTGGTTCTCAATTATGCAGGATTGTATGCATTTGTACGCTGTTCGTTTTATTTTGAAGCTAGTGACGCATCTGAAGTATCTGGTGTAGCATTGTCAAATACACAGGCGGAGGCACAACCTCGGCTAATGCACCTTTATGGCTCTGTAGATGGATACGGCTTAATGGACAGAGTAGTGCAGCACAAAGCTCTTAAAGCTTGAGCTCTTAAACTCTCAGCTTTGTGAGAATCAGTGAGAAGCAAGGCATGCAGGAACCATTTAAATTCAGCACACAATTCTACATCACCGTTAAATTGACTATAGTAACATTAATTGTACTACATTTGGGGAGTGAGGGAATATAATACAATTTTGTTACAACTTATTTATATTTTGTATTTATTGTTTTACATGTGTTTAGAGTAGGTCTACTGTTTATAATTACAAAAATGCCATAGTTTGTTTTATAGAAATAATGTTACATCTAACCATGGTAGTGAAGAAGATCCATGCTTCCATGTGTTTACTATGGTCTTTTTACAAATACCACTGTTAAAACTATAAAAATATATAATAAATAAATGTACATTTTCAAAAAGGCAAATGTAAAATAAATGAACAATATCAGTTTTATTATTAGTTTCTGTCTTCGCTTTTTCATAGATATATCTGCTTGAATTCCACAAACACAAGATTTGGTCTCACATTCATGACAAGTAAGCCTGCTGAATTTATTAACAAAACTTCAAAATTATGCAATGCATCAAAGTTGAATTGAGTAAATTAAGCAAATAACACAAATATTGAGTTTTATTCTCTCTCTCTCTCTCTCTCTCTCTCTCTCTCTCTCTCTCTCTCTCTCTCTCTCTCTCTCTCTCTCTCTCTCTCGTGCGCATGTGCGGTGTGACTGGAGAGTGTGTCTGGAGTGAGCGTGTTGCTACTGTGTGAGGTACGAGTGATCTTTCTCTATCTCTTTTTCTTCTTTATTTTGTTTTCATTCTTTAGTTATAGTTTTTTTTGATTCTTTTTCTTCTTGTGTAGATTTATTTTGTAAAGAGGAAAGTTAGTGTTGTGTTCTAGCTGGGGTGTCGGTTCCCACCTGTTGGGAGCATGGCTGCCCCAGGCAGCGGGAGTTTTAACTCCCTGACAAGGCGTCATGGAGTAAAAATAGATTCAGCTGTTGGTGTGGAGGGATGCAGTTTAGCGGTAGGGGAAGTAATTGGTTACGAGAACATCATGTCAGCGTCCCGTATGAACAGCGCTGTTGTTGTTTTTGTGAAAACTGTAGATCTGGCAAATGAGTTAGTGCAACACGGTGTTGTGATTAATGGCGTTCTTACTCCAGTGCTTCCACTTTCCACACCTTCAAAAAAGGTGACGTTGTCCAATGTGCCACCCTTTATCCCAAATGAAGTGTTGGTCAAAATGCTTGCCCGTTATGGCAAAACGGTTTCTCCGATTAAGTTGATTCCGATTGGCACTAAATCTCCCCTACTGAAACATGTCATGTCTTTTAGGCGTTATGTTTACATGATTTTGCAAGATAACCTCGACGAACTAGATTTGTCGCTCAGTTTCCGATTTGAGGATTTCAACTACGTTATCTTTGCAACTACAAACAATATGAAGTGTTTTAACTGTGGCGAGATGGGGCACTTGATCCGTGCGTGCCCAAGCAATGTTAATCAAAACAGACCAATTGAAGACCCTGTACAGGTGACTAATGATAAGGATGAGGTAAATGTTACTGAAAATCAGAATGTCGCGGAGGTTGTTGTTGATAATGAGGTGCCTGGACCAAGTTCAGGGCAGACAGTAGCTGCTGTGCCTGTTGCAGAGGCAGAGCTGGTTGATCGCTCTGTGGAAGGTGACAGTTTGATGGTTACTGCGGGTGAAGAGATTGAAGTGGAGAATGAAGCCGGTGTTGCTGATGCTGCCGATTTACTTTCTGTTAATGATGACGCGGTGTTAATGACTGAACTAAATGAGTGTGCTTTTAAGACACCACAGAAGCGATGCTTAGAACAACGTCCCTCAGAACAGCACGCGAAAAGAGGTTTAAGTTGTGATCTAAGCCAAACAGATACAGAAAGTGAAAGCGACTTCTCTGAATTCAGTGTGACGTGCAGTTTGCCGCAAAGTGGTTTTTCTAATAAGAGTTATAGTGCAGATGATATTAAATCATTTCTGAAGACAACAAAGAATTTAAGGAAAGTTCGTATTGAAGAGTATTTTCCTGATATATTACAGTTTATTGACAAAGCAAAAATGTACAGGAGTGAAGGGTGCTTTAGCAACTTAGAGGTTTATCGCCTGAAGAAAATACTCGCTAAACTCAATGCTCAATCAGAGGTTAATAGCACCGAAAAATGAAAAGTACATTCACTTTGTTTTTTATTCTGAGTTTAATTGTTTTTTTGCTCTCTTCATTTATGGGAGAAATATGTATTGCTTCTCTGAATATTAATGGTGCAAGAGAAGGGAAAAAACGGTTTCTTTTGTTTGAAACCTTTAAACAGAAAAAGGTTGATGTTTTATTTGCTCAAGAGACTCATAGCGATGAGCTAAACGCGAGTGACTGGGCAAGAGAGTTTGACGGTTTACCTATTTTAAGTCATTTGAGCCCCACCAGTGGAGGCGTTGCTATTTTGTTTTCCAAAGGTTTTATTCCTTTCTCATATCATGTGGAAGAGATTATAAAAGGAAGACTTTTAAAAGTCAGAGCTCAGTTTGAGAATTGTTTTTTTGTTTTTATTTCTGTATATGTTCCTACCAAATCAATTGACAGAATGTGTTTTTTAGATACTTTGAGTCAGGTTTTAGCAAACTGTGACACAGAGGATGTTTTGGTTTTAGGGGGGGATTTTAATTGTACAGAATCTTACTCTGACAGAAATCATGTAGAGCCTCATATGCCATCGCAAAAGAGGCTTATCGAACTAATGAAGTCTAATGAGATTTTTGATGTATGGAGGAATTTTAATTTTACTCTGAGGCAGTATACTTGGGTTCACACTAGAGACAACTTAATATCCTTAGCGAGGTTAGACAGATTTTATGGCCACAAACACCAACTTAATATGTTCAGAGGATGCTCTATTATCCCAGTTGGTTTTTCTGATCACAGTTTAGTTAAATGTGCTATGACAGTGAGCTCCATTAAACCAAAAAGTGCTTATTGGCACTTTAATAATAACCTGTTGTGTGATCACTTCTTTCAAGATCTTCTTAAGCAGTTTTGGGTTGACTTTAGATCCCAGAAATTTTCTTTTCAGTCCATCCAGCAGTGGTGGGATTTTGCCAAGATACAAGTTAGGCAGCTGAGTCAACTTTATACTTTCAATGTTACAAGAGACAGAAACATTGAGATTGAAATGTTGGAAAAGGAACTAAATAGTTTGCAAGAACTTGCTAGTACCACCAGTGACTTGGCCATTATTAAGAGTTTTCGGGAAAAAAAGATCTTTCTAAATGACCTTTTGGAAGTATCCACACAAGGAGCACTCGTCAGGTCCAGATTTCAAAACATAGAGCTGATGGACGCGCCCTCCAAATTTTTCTTTAACTTAGAAAGAAAGAATGGGCAAAGAAAGCTCATTCACTCTCTGCGCTCTGAGTCTGGAGTTTTGTTGTCAGACCCTTCTGAGATCAGAAACAGGGCAATTAGTTTCTATAGAAAATTGTATGAGAGTGAGCTAACTCATGTTGAAACAGATGTGAGTTTTTTTGACGGTTTGCCTCAAGTCTCAGAAGAAATCAACGCTGAACTTTGTAAAGCTGTTACTTTAGTTGAACTGGACAAGGCACTTAATAGCATGGAAGGTGGTAAAGTGCCGGGTTTCGACGGGCTACCAGTCGAATTTTACAAGACATTTTGGACAGAAATTAGCCCAGATTTATTGCAGGTTTTAAATGACAGCTTGGCTAATGGGCAGCTACCATTAAGTTGTAGAAGGGCGGTCCTCACTCTACTACCTAAGAAAGGCGATTTAAATGAAATTAAAAACTGGAGACCTGTGAGCTTGTTGTGCTCTGACTACAAATTACTTTCTAAAGTCCTAGCAAATAGACTAAGTGAGGTTCTTGGCCGAATTATCCATCCTGACCAGTCATATTGTGTTCCTGGGAGACGAATATTTGATAATATCTCCTTCATTAGAGACATCCTTGATATTGGCAAAAATTTTAAATTAGATTTTGGTTTGCTATCCATTGACCAAGAAAAAGCTTTCGACAGAGTGGAACACTTGTATTTATGGAATGTTTTAGCAGCTTTTGGTTTTAGTAATGATTTTATTTCTTTGATAAAAGTACTGTACAATGATGTTGAGAGTGTCTTGAAGCTTAATGGAAACTTGTGTGCCCCTTTTAAAGTTTTTAGAGGTATCAGGCAAGGCTGTGCCTTGTCTGGTATGCTTTATACTTTGGCTATAGAGCCCCTTTTAAATAAAATAAGAACAAATTTGCATGGTTTACGTGTCCCTATGTGTACGCATGTTTTTAAGTTGTCAGCTTATGCTGATGATGTTGCTATTTTAATTAATGGACAAAGAGATGTAAATGTTCTGTTGGGGATCCTGAATGATTTTAATAGGATTTCTGCTACTAAAGTTAATTGGTCCAAGAGTGAAGCAATATTGGTGGGTAATTGGGCCAATATGGAGCCAAGGCTCCCAGAAGGTTTATCTTGGACCAGGGATGGATTTAAATACTTGGGAGTGTATCTAGGAGACAAAATTTTCATGCAAAAGAACTTTGAGGGAATTGTTGAGAAATTTAAAGGTCGCCTCAACAAGTGGCTCTTTTTACTCCCTAAAATGTCCTATAAAGGACGGGTCCTGATTATTAACAACCTAATTGCTTCTGCTCTTTGGCACCGATTATTCTGTGTGGATCCTCCACGTGATTTATTACCAAAATTACAGTCAATTTTAGTTGACTTTTTTTGGGATAAAATGCACTGGGTACCAAAAGCTGTTCTGTTTTTACCCAAAGAGGAAGGGGGACATGGCCTGGTTCATATACAGAGCAGAATAGCAGCTTTCAGGGTTCAATTTACTCAAAGACTCTTGACTGGACCTTTAGACTCTAGCTGGAAATTCGCTGCTTGCATCATTTTGCGGGACTTCAGGAATTTAGACTTTGAGAGGTCATTATTTTTGTTGAACCCGGAAAAAATGGATCTGTCTAAGACGCCCACATTTTATCAGAACCTTTTTAAAGTTTGGTCTTTGTTTAAAGTTCAGAAGCTAAGCACCACAGTTTCTTTGTACTGGCTACTGCAGGAACCTCTGATTTTTGGGTCACGTTTGGACTTATCCAGTGAAAAGTTATTTCCTGCATTTTCTGATATTCTCATCGAAACCAGGTTGCTAACACTAGGACATTTGCTTAATCTGGCTGGACTGGCTTTTGAGAACATCGATGCAGTTGCTGGACATTTGGGGATAAAGTCAAAGCGCATCACAGCCAAACTACTTGAAAAGTGGAAGTCAACACTTATACCAGAAGAATTTAAGTTACTGGAAGATTACACTAAAGGCTTAATTTCCCCAAATTGCAATGACCCCTTTCCTGATCTGCACCTGCTAGCAGACTTTGAGGTTTGTGAAAGTGTTTTTTTTCAAACCAGCACGTTGACGCTAACGGGTTCGAATCCAGTGTCTGGAAAAGTCCTGTACAAGAGCTGTGTCAAAGTTCTGAACAAACAATCTTTCCACAAAAGAGTTGACACACCTTGGCGCTCTGTCCTCCATCTAGGGGAGGGTGATAAACCAGAATGGAGAGCGTTGTACAAGTCACCCTTGCCAAAGAAGGTGGGGGACTTACAGTGGAGAATCCTGCATGGCGCTGTTGCGGTGAATGCACTTGTTTCAGTTTTAAACCCCGGTTCTACTGATGAATGTCCCTTCTGCTTTCAGAAAGAAAATGTTTTTCATGCCTTTCTGCATTGTAGCAGACTTCTACCTTTGTTTCAAGTTTTAGAGAGTTTATTTGATCATTTTAATGTGATTTTTACCTTGGAGATTTTTATTTGTGGTTTTAAATATACTCGGAGTCGTCGTTTTTGTTGCCAACTTCTGAATTTCCTTTTAGGGCAGGCGAAAAAGGCTATTTATGACACCAGGAGGATAAAAATTGAGCGGAACTCAAGCATTAATTTATCAATTATGTTTCTTAACCTTGTGAAATCCAGAGTTTTAATTGACTTTCATTATTATAAGTCTATGGGGGATCTTATGTCTTTTGAATTGACTTGGTGCTATAAGGGAGCTCTATGTGAAGTTATTAATGAGTGTTTGCATTTTGTACACGCTTTAAAGTGACAGCTTGATAGTTCTGATTTTTTTGACTTGTTTTCTTGTTGTTATGATTTGAATGTGTTTATTTTGCACTTTCCTTAGGTAGGAACTGTTTGTATTAGTTTAGGTAAAATGTATTAAAGGTGTGTTAAAATTCAATTCTCTCTCTCTCTCTCTCTCTCTCTCTCTCTCTCTCTCTCTCTCTCTCTCTCTTAAATATCAGTAAAAAAAAAAAATGGAACTAAATATCTGTCATTAAAATATCTGTACAGTATCCTGATATAAAATACAGCGTTTCTTTTGACATGTTGATTTTTTTCCCGCACCTCTACTGTATTGCCCACTCTGGCCCCTCGAGTCTAAGCCTTTTTATAAACCTATTCATAATCTACACTTTTCTGATGCTTTCAGAGCCTCAATTTACAGTACATAAGAGGCATTTCACATAGTATAGAAATGTGTGATTGCATGAAGGAATTGCAGAAATGTTTTTTATCTTTTTCTTAGTAATGCAAAAGCACTATGTTATCAATTCCAACAGAAAAGTACAATGTTAGATGAATTATAGAATGCTTGTGCTTCTCCATGACTTTACTGATATGATCATTACAATGCTGAGTGTTTTAATATTATTAAAGTGGAATAGAAACTGGAACCAAAACTTGAAACAAATCTGTTGACTGATTGATGTTTTCATTAGTTAGGTTTCACACAGTAATTTTTGACTCAAAGCTTGTTTCGTGTTTAACCCAGTTCAACATGGAAACAATCTAAAACGACATGACCGAAATGACCGAGCTGCTTGGAAATATGATCCAGGAAGCATGAGGATTTACATCATCCGGAGAGACTACGTGGGCATTGCGCCTCTGATTACGGTTATTGTAAATGTTTTTGTTCAGTCAGTTTCTTTCTTATGATCACATAGAGACGAAATCCTTGCAAAGGGTTCCCACACTCATGGAAAACCTTAGAATGGTGTCTTGCTGGAAATCATGCACAGAACGAGCAGTATGGCTGGTAGCATTGTCACACTGGAGGGTCATGTCAGGATGAGCCTGCAGGAATGGTACCTCATGAAGGATTTGGCGACACCATACAGGACTTTGCCCAGCAGTTCTCGGTGGTGAAGAAGAAGACGGAGGCCATCCAACATATCTTGCCCCGCCGTGGCTCAAGATCCCACACCCCATCTGCTCGCCGAGGGCATCCTCCTGTGGCAGTGAAACCCCAGGCAGCTCTGCCCTGGCCTGGGCCCAGCTCTCAGCGTAGAGCTCCCTGCAGGAGGCGGACACCCCCCCAATCTCACGGACCTCGGGATGTCGCCAGCTCCCCCCGCTGCGAGGCCCCACCTCCAGGTACGTCACACACGATCGTCCTCTTTGCCCCTCGCCCAGAGCTTGGATGTGTGGCTTACGCTTTCCAAGCCGTCACGGTGGCTGGCCATGACCATCCGACTCGGCTACGCAATTCAGTTTGCCAGGCTCCTGCCCCGCTTTAGTAGCGTCAGCTTTACCTCGGTGCAGGCCAAAAACGCCTCCACCCTGGATGCAGAGATCACAACCCTTCTGCTCCCTTGACTCCCAGTTAAGATGCTGACACAGAAACGTATTCTGGCATGCGTCCGGCATCAAGATTGGTTCATGGCGGTAGACCTGAAGGATGTGTACATTCACATCTCAATATTACCCCATCACAGACCCTTTCTACAGTTCTCTTTCGATGGTCAGGCATATCAGTACAAGGTCCTCCCTTTCGGTCTGTCCCTGTCCCCTCGCTTCTTCACGAAAGTCGCAGAGGCAGCTCTTGTCCCGTTAAGGGAAGTGGGTATTCACATACTCAACTACCTCGATGACTGGCTAATCTTAGCACACACCTGACAGTTGCTCTGTGCGCACAGGGACCTAGTGCTCAAGCACCTCAGCCGTTTAGGGCTTCGGGTCAACTGGTAAAAGAGCAAGCTCTCTCCGGTTCAGAGCCTCTATTTTCTCGGCATGGAGTTAGACTCAGTCTCATTAAAAGCACGCCTCACAAGCAAGCGCGCGCAGTCGGTTCGTTCAGACGGGGCTCAGCGGTTCCACTGAAACAATTTCAGAAGCTACTAAGTCATATGGCATCCTCAGCGACGGTCACGCCGCTCGGGTTGATGCATATGAGACTGCTTCAGAACTGGCCTCAGACTCGAGTCCCAAGATGGGCATGGCGTTTACGGTACATACCATGTGACCCTCACCCCTTCCTGCCATCACTTATTCAGCCCTTGGACAGACCTCTGTTTTCAATGGGCAGGAGTCCCCCTACAACAGGTGTTCAGATGCATTGTAGTTACTAAGGACAACTCCCAGTTTGGCTGGGGTGCCGTGTGCAACGGGCACGCAGCCACTGGCTCCTGGATGTGGCCCCGGCTGGGTTGGCACATAAACTGCCTAGTGTTGTTGGCTGTATTTCTTGCCTTGCGAAGATTTCTGCCGTTGATCAGTGCAAGCACGTGTTGATTCGCTCAGACAGCACAGCAACAGTAGCGTATATAAATTGCCAGGGCGGCGTTCACTCTCTTTGCATGTCGCAACTTGGCTGCCATCTCATTCTTTGGAGTCAGCAGCAGCTGAGGTCGCTTCACACCACTCATATCCCTGACAACCTAAACACCACAGCAGACATGCTGTCATGACATGTAATGCTCAGTGGAGAATGGAGACTCCATCCTCAGGTGGTCCATCTGAATGGGCTCGGTTCGGCAGAGCACAGGTAGATCTGTTCTCCTTCCAAGATTCCACCCACTGCCCACTCTGGTACTCTCTGACGGAAGCCCCCCTTGGCACAGACATGCTGGCACACAGCTGGCCCTGGGGGCTGCACAAGTACGCATCATGGAAACATTCCTTGCAACAGCATCTCGCTGGCGGTCAATTGAAAGACCATGGTATTTGACCTAAATATTTTGCTGGTGAACAGCTTGTCTCTGCTGGTCAACTAGCTAGACCAGCACCAAACCAGCATAAACCAGCTTTCTTTTTTTTTCATCAGTGTTTGTATACTGTTTAAACTAGCTTTCTTTTTAATAACGGGAGGCAGTGATTGGCTGCTGGCTACACTTCATCGATGGCTCCCGGTCTCCTCTTATCTGTTCGATCCCAGAGGTTATTCTCTCATCATTACTTCACTGGACACAAGGGTAGTGTTCGTACGCAAGATTCCAGGGGCTGGCTTTGTTGTGGTTGCAGAGGCAGAGTGACAAGGCCCATTGCTCAGAGCAGAGCTTGCCATCTGTGAGGCTTGTCAGAAATCCAAACGCAGGAGCAAACTATCAGTAGAGGGAGACACCATGAAGGTTAAATTCCCATTGGATGAGAAGACTGCAGGACTGGCAAGAAAGAAGCTGAAGCAGAGGGCGAGCATGTTGATGACCGTGAAGAAGAAGATAGTGAGCCCAAACTGATCCTCACATCCCCTTTGAACTCAGTGAAAATCCTCAAAAACACACTTCAACACATTGGTTTCCAAGAGAGTACCACAAGTGAGATAAAAACAGCAACCAAGTCTAACCTGCAAGAGGTGTTAGGGGTTGGTGTATCCACAATTACATCAGTAAATAGCATGGACAAGACTGTCATCACCAAGCCCATTTCCGAAGAGGAGAGGACTGCAACTCTGGGAAGAAGGACCAACACCCTTTCACTAAGGCGTGACCCAGTGGTCTTAAAATTGGCCACACTGCTGGTAAAGCCCATTCACAATGAACATCTGCATTCTCCCTCAAGCAAGAGGAACCAGGTCCAGTTCATAACCTTTTCTACTCTGGACATCAAACGTCTGGCTGCTCTCAAGAAGAGTGGTCAGAACTTCAGCTGGGCCTGTCAGCCAGTCTGTCAGGTTGTGGTCAGGTTGAACAAACCAATGATGTTAATGTGTGTAGACAAGTTGAAGGGTGTGTTGTGACAGGAGGCTCTGCTGAGTGCCAAGGGTTTCTACTAGTAGGTCCTTGGCCTGTGGCTACACCATTGTCAAATGTGTGACATGGTGTTTGTGTGGGTGTGTGTGTATGTGTGTGTGGAACAGGACAGGGTTGTTTACACGACAGCTTTATAAGCCTTATTCATGAAACATGAGCAGAACAAATCTCTTAACATTGTTCATAAACCAATTCATTCTTAAATTGTTGCTTTGAATTGAATGTTACAATTTATGCAAGAATGGTTTTAAGAATGATTTACACTGAAGTTCATTATGTTTTTGTTTCATGAAGGAGGCCCTATAAGTATACTGTATGTAGACCTGAGAGTATATTCCAAATAGAATCGAGTCTTCGATTCTGAATCATTGGGTATAGACACTTTTTGATTATCCGCTTAGGGGAAGAGGATACACGATCTTTTGTCTTACATACTATAAACCATAAATAGTAGGGATGTTCGATTAGAGATACCATGCTCATGTACTGGTATTTGTACTTGTAAAAATACTCTGATCCCAAAGACTGATACCATCTGACATACAAATGTATGTTGTTATTTCTTAGTGAGATTATTTAACTGCAAAAGCAATGATTTATTTAGATAAATATATGGTTTGAATGCAATTCAAATGTGAGAACTTGTGAATGGGGAGACAGTGTTATGCCAGCAGCTCATACCTTTTAAGGCTCCTCAAAGGCTTAAACAGGCAAAACACTGTCATGAGCATTGCATGCTCTGTTTGTAGCAGATGACAGTAAACAGAGTGCAAATTCAGGTGGCATTTCGAGGCTTATACATATTTAATTAAATAGTAGCCTTTTGTGGTTTAATAATCACTTTGGTCATGTAGCCACCTGCTTTTCCAGAGTGGGAATCTGCCGTCATAACGTCAGTGCACTTTGGTCAAAACAACACAGAAACACTTCAAAATAAAAGCTCTGTCAAAATGAAAGGTACATTTATAGGAAAAAAGTATGACAGAATTATATCACTACTGTAAAATTATGTCATATTTACTGTAATACTACTACTACTACTAATACTATTACTACTACTACTAATACCACTACTCTGTTATGCAGTACTTTAACAAAATATAACTCCAGTGTTGTATTTTGTACTGTTTTGTGAGGTTCAGTATATACTGTAAGCACTTATATAGTGCTTATATACTTATAGTACTGTATTTAAAACAGTTATAAAAGAACTGATGATATGTATGAGATACGTTTTAAAATGATCACCTACTTTGTGTATTTTAAGATGTATAAAATAACTATGAAATATAAATATATGTAAAATATTTACTAATGAAAATATGAAATTGCATAACTCTAACAATTGATATTGAATAAGATTACTTGACTTAACACATTACATTCTGAGTACAACTATGTAGAATTATCCATGAAAAAAGCCATCAAATGAACACAACATCATATTCCACAGATCAGATAGATAATAATAATAATAATAATACATTTTATTTAAAGGCGCCTTTCTAAGCACTCAAGGACACCGTACAGGGATACATAAGACATTTAAAAGCACCAAAATTAAATAAACAACAACATTATCATATGCAATTGGTATTATGTGAGATAGGCATTTTTGAACAGATGTGTTTTGAGTTGAGATTTGAAGTGAGAAAATGAATCGATGTTTCTAAGTTGGGGTGGTAATGAGTTCCAGAGACGGGGAGCAGAGTGGCTAAATGCTCTGCTCCCCATAGTGGTGAGACGGGCGGGGGGGACAGACAGGTGTATGAAGGAAGAGGATCTAAGGGAGCGGGTGGATGTTGGACCATGAAGAAGATCAGACAGATATGGGGGGGCAAGTTTGTGGATGGCCTTGAATGTTAACAGAAGGATTTTGAATTGAATACGGAACTGGACTGGGAGCCAGTGAAGCTGTTGAAGAACAGGAGTGATGTGATGAATAGAGGGGGTTCGAGTTATGATGCGGGCAGCAGAATTCTGGACCAGTTGAAGCTTATGAAGGGATTTGTGAGGGAGGCAGAAAAGGAGAGAGTTGCAGTAGTCCAAACGGGAAGTGACAAGACTATGGACAAGAACGGCGGCAGTGTGTGGTGTAAGGGAGGGGCGAAGGCGATTAATGTTTCGTAAATGGAAGTAGGCAGACCAGGTAATGTTATTGATGTGGGACTGAAAAGATAATGTGGTATCAAGGATGACACCCAAACTCCTAACCTGGGGGGAGGGTGAAACGGAGGAGTTATCAATAGTGAGTGAAAAACTGTCGGTTTTGGATAAATTAGATTTAGTGCCAATGAGGAGAACCTCAGTTTTATCACTGTTTAATTTGAGAAAATTTTGGGAAAACCAGGTTTTTATTTCTGTAATACAGTCAGTGAGGGAGGTGGGCGGGGAAGTGAACGAAGGTTTGGTCGAGAGGTAAAGCTGGGTGTCATCAGCATAACAGTGGAATTGAATGTTAAATTTGCGGAATATATTGCCCAGGGGAAGGAGATAAATGATGAAAAGTAGGGGCCCCAGGACAGAGCCCTGGGGCACACCTGAAGTGACAGTAGAGGGACTGGATTTGAAAGACTTAAGTTGAACATACTGAGTGCGGCCAGAGAGATAAGATGTGAACCAGTCTAACGGAGTGTGGGTGATGCCAATGGAAGATAATCTGTTGAGAAGGACGGTGTGAGAGATGGTATCAAAGGCTGCACTTAAGTCGAGGAGGATGAGGATGGTAATGAGTCCAGAATCAGCTGCCATGAGAAGGTCATTGGTGATTTTGATAAGTGCTGTTTCAGTGCTATGAAGTGGACGGAAACCAGACTGGAACTGTTCATACAGGTTATTGTGGGTTAAATGTAAATGGAGTTGAGAGGCAACTGTTTTTTCAAGGATTTTGGAGATAAATGGTAAGTTGGATATAGGGCGAAAGTTATTAAAGTTTGAAGGATCGGCACCAACTTTTTTTAAAATTGGGGTAATGGCAGCAGTTTTGAATGATGTAGGTACAGTTCCAGTGGAAAGAGAGGAGTGGATGATAGCAGAAATGAGGGGAGCCAGGGAGGGAAGGCAAGCTTTAACAAGTTGTGTAGGAAGGGTGTCAAGTTGACAAGTGGAAGCCTTGGATTTCCTAATGAGTTCTTTGATTTCTGAAATAGCGGGGAGCTGAAAGGAAGAGAATGAATGGGTGGATGGGTGAAAGTCGGCTGAAATGCTAAGATGAGGGATAGGTCCCAGGTGCTGGTGGATGTTCTTGATTTTTTCAGTGAAAAATGACATAATGGAGTTGCAAAAGGAGGTTGTATACAAACGAGGGGGGAGAAAGTCCTGGGGTTGAGTAATATTGTTAAGTAAGGAAAAAAGTGACTTGGAGTTTCCTTTATTGGCAATAATCATACTGGAGTAGTAGTGGGTTTTGGTGCTAGCAACGGAGTCCTTGTAAAGTAAGATGTGGTTATTGTACATTTCTTTGTGAATAGTGAGACCAGTTTTTCTATAAAGACGTTCAAGTTGCTGCCCTTTGGCTTTCATGAAACGAAGATCGGGGGTGAACCAAGGGGCGGAAATAGAAAAAGAAACAGATCTATTTTTTAACGGAGCAAGGGAGTTGAGAATATTATGGAGTCCAGTGTTGTAGTGAGAGACCAGGTCATCGGGGGTAAATAGATTGTGAGTGTCAGGCAGACAGAAAGAGTGGATACTTGAAGTGAGAGTGACAGGATCGATATTTTTAATATTCCGAAATGAAATAAGGCGTGGTATTTTAGAGATGGAAAGAGTGAGTTTCACAGTAAATGAGAGGAGAAAATGGTCAGTTATAGGGAGTTCAGCAGCTGTAATGTTAGAGGGAGTGACACCAGAACAGCAAATTAAGTCCAGAGTATGTCCTTTGGAGTGTGTGGGAAAAGTGATATATTGCTGGCATCCAAAACTCTCTAGGCAGGAGGTGAAGTCTTTAGTAAGAAGGAGATTAATATTGTCCATGTGGATATTAAAATCACCCAGCAGTATTATGTTTGATAAGAGAGAGGATAAGTGAGTAAGAAAAGCAGCAAAATCATTAAAAAATTCACTATTCAATTTTGGGGGGCGATAGACAGTAGCAATGATGGTTGGGGTGGGACCAGACAGCTTGCAGACAGTCGATTCAAACGAGCTAGAGACAGGCACAGATATCATTGAAACTTTCCACTTCTTGTGATAAATTATCGCGAGACCTCCTCCCCGGCCAGAGCCACGAGGTTGACAGATGTAAACAAACCCACTAGGAGTGGATTCATTCAGCTGAGAAAAGTCATTGGGCTGTTGCCATGTCTCGGTTAAACAGAGAAAGTCTAGCTTACGATCATTGATGAGGTCCTGGATGAAATGTCCCTTGTCTGTCAGTGAACGGATGTTGAGCAAAGCGAAGTTAAGTACAGTGTTATAGCTGGTGGTGGTGCTAGCCGACCGAGCTAGGCGGGCTAACACACTGTGGTCGACAGCCCGGTTGGTGGAGCATGGAGGGCGACGTGAAGTGGACCAGATGGACTTTATTACTGTTGAACTGTTGTGATGGAAATTCCGGCGGGACCCTCGGTGGATGTATCTCGGACGAGGCTGAAAGGCAATGTCCGGATAAAGGTGGAAAGCCTCCGGCGCAGGTCCAGACAGGTGATAGCGCAGCCGGAGCAGGTCAATGACCGAATATTGAAGCAAACCCGTCACTAGCAGGTGAACAGGCAGCAAAAAGAGCCAGGCACAGACAAACAAAGTGTATGTTCTACCGGCCCACATTGTAGAGGGAGATTTAAGCAGCGTCCGCAACCAGTGAAAACAAGTGAGCTAACAGCGAGCAGCGGCAGCTAGTTGCGCCAGCGTTCACTCAACCGTCAAACCGTCAGATCCGTCACTGAGCCATTAAAGAGTCATAAAAACAAATCTATGGTGCCTAAATTGCTTAAGGAGACCATATCTCCCATGCCTGCTTAATTTCAAACTAGGGTTTGTAATGACAGAGCTGAGCAATAAAGAAGATCCTTCTTTGTTCCACAAACTTAAACCGACCTTCTGAACATACATACAGTGCTAAAGCAGGGTTTCTTTGAAAGCTTTCTTTGTGAGATCCTCATCCCAGTCCTTGTGACTTTAACCCTATAAAATATACACCATACCTAGCTTTGCTAGATAATTCTGAAAATGACTGTATGACCTGTGATCACTTGGATAACTGACAAATAAATTATTATAGTCGATGTACCTTTTAAAATATGTGCAGTGATTGGTAAGCACTTATAACTGATAAATCGATCATTTTAATCTTTAATCTGGTATGATAAATATCATTCTAACAAGAATATTAACTATTCAGCTGGATATTAAACCCTCACAATCAGGATTCGCATACCGTGTAATGTATAATCCATGTTGAAAAACCAATGAATTAACCTGTTGATACGCACCCCCTTTTTGAGCACAAACCATGAAAATGTCATACCTGAACTTAAATGGTAGTATTTACTGGACCCTTTGGAGTATGGACACAGTTGTAATATATTTTGAAAGAAGACTCTTTGGGCTTTAGTTCAGAATTAATATATGTTGTTATTTTTAAAAGTTAGAGAAGCTGAAGTTTATAGTAATTAAAATATTTTGTTACTCAACAACTATTCAACTATTTATAAAAAAAACAATAATAAAAGTGCCATGACAACCCAGACATACAATGTTCTCAAAGCTACAAGTCTAAAGAAGTAACGTTTCAAATTGAAGATGATCTAACAAAAAATTAGGTTCCTTTTTTCTCTGTAAAATTGCTGCCAGTATACAGAGTAAAATTAAGGCTCCGCCTTCCAAGAAGACACAAAATCTGACTGCACTGCTTGGCTATTCTGAATATAACAACGCCACATTTTTAAAAACTTGGACTTTGGAGACACGCTCATTTTGTTTATGAGACTCTAATATATAAGATAATATACAGTTTTACAACATGAATGCTGTTCAGATTGCATAATTTGTTGAAGAACAATGACAAAGGGTAAATGTTTCAGGCGAGATCTCATGTAAACAACGGAGAATATATCAGTATTCCCCAGATTGATCACTTTTATGCACAAAAAGTGTTTTTCAATGAATGCTTGACATGGACAATTCACCCAAGTGTGGCAAACTGGATTCATCTAGCGATCGCGTTTTCATAACAAAGGTATGAAGTCCTGTTTTGATATTGCACATTTTCATTTGTACTCCTGGCACAAATAACTAAATTGCTGTTTCTGGAGCATTGCTATCGAGAAACAGAGATCGGATATCAATGTTGAACCCTTAGACCTTTAAAAAGATGTATAATTTACATTTATAGATTATTACATTTATTATATATTAAATGTAAGCAGAGTGACGTCACTCTCGAGTGCGGTGAAATTGCATATCAACAGGTTAACCAGTATGTTTTGAAACCAGGGATTTCCAAGTTTTGTTAATTCATAATAAAAAAAAATTACATTCATGATGGAATGTCATATTTAGTATGTAAATGCTTGCTTGTTTACATAGAGAATGTTGATGACAACGAATGTCATGTCTCTTGTACTGTTGTCAAGATATAAAAGTTAATGATTAAACATGCACTATTTCTGAGCGGAAGTTTGTAAGAATCCTCCACAAAGGATTGTAAATCAACAAATTGACCATGTGACTCTGAAAAGTCACTTCTGATTGGCTCAGGACACCTTTGGGGTGTTGCCAATTTCAGTTCAAAACTTTCCTACCCAAGGAAGAACTCTCTCTTGTCTTCTGTTGAACTTCTCTCTTGTAACACTCTCTGTGAACCGTAGCTTGGTTTCCTCTCTTTGGTTATCTTGCTGCTTCCAGATCCTCCATGCCATGTAGAGCCAAGGAAATTTGGGACACACAAAGTCCCGAGGAAGCCTCTCACTCTCTGCTCTACGGTTCACACACCCAACGGGAGTCGCGAGTCCTCCTTGCAGAAGACCTCGCTTCATCCGTCTATTCTTCTGAAATCAAAATCCTTAAGACTTTGAGTGATTTTTCGCAAATTGGGCAGAAACCACTACACATGCAAGTACATCTCCGGGCTTTTGCTCAAAGTGCTGGTGTATTAGTTGAATACTTTGGGTAATCCAATTGCAAATCGATTTAGACTCAAAAAAGGATAAATATTCTTAAGGCATTGTCAACAGACTCCATAAAGTTCATTTTCACAGTATTGATCATTCTGTCACTTTACTCACCCACCTGTTTCATATTGTATGTGTTAGATTAGTTTTATGTTTAGAATAGCAATAAAGTTTGTCTGTATTCAAAGATAATTTGACTGTGGCATATTTTGATAATCATCCCTGTTTTTAAAAGATTTTGCTTCAAAGCTATACCTAAAAATGTGTAATATTATTTTCAATCAGCCACGAGAATAATATTACTCCAATAATTGAATGAATCATAATTTCCTTATTAAAGCTAATTCCTTACAACAGAAATTGTGAGTGGATACAATAAGACATTGTATTATGATTTTAATCTTGGAGAATTTTATTCAGACAAATAATATAGTTATTTGTCATTTATCTAATTTATAATAGTTGTCGAATGTGACTAATTCCATTATAAATTTCCTTACATAATAATGTATAAAGACAGTTTAATTTAATTTCTAGCTCACATATACTGTTCCTACAACTACTACACAGTTTTAAACTCCAAATCATTTAAGCTCAAGTATTCAGTGTTAACTAATAAATCTTTTGGTTTTGATTTAAGACATTTGCTTTCATAAATCATTTAAGTGTCTAATTGTGTGTATTACTATTGTTGTTATTGTCCTTAATAATGACACATTTACCTGGGACCATTGTATCATGTCATCTGAAACACAGATGCACAGCGGATATGTTTTGTTTTGTTTTAATATGTGTATTCACACTTTTTAACATTGCTGCAGTACTGCTGCTTATTATGCTCCACATGCCTACTGATTGTTTCCTGGCTTGGAGGCCTTTATCTAGTCTTTGACCTGTGCTGTGGTTCAGCTCATCAGTGACAGCTTGGAGTGAAAAGAATGAAATCTCTGCTGCAAACATGCCTCTCCTTTTTATTGTGATAGCACCAACCAAGCTTTGGAATGACTGCCATCACCTTACACTGCAAAAGAGCTGATATATCTTTCAGAGTGAGCACTGCCTCAAATCATGAAATTGCATTCCTGCACTGCATGCAAAGAAATAGCTTGGGCAAGCTCAGATAATCTGATGTGTTGCACTTCAGGACTGTTGTTGATTTGGAGTCATCTCAAAAAATAGCCCTCAGGTTTCTTCTGCAGAAGTGTAGACTGACTTTTCTTGAGGCAGTTTGGAGAGATGTTAAGAAATTAAATAAATTGTTGAACCTAAAGTCTTTTTAAAATTTGCTCTTAATTTCACAACACTTTTTTTTTTTTTACATAAAGGAAACCAAATTAAATTGACTATAGCACAGTGTATCTCAACTGGTGTGTCTGTTCTGATAGGATTGTGGATATCAGAAAAAAAAACAAAACAATGCTAAAAGCAAATAATAAAAAGAAACCAACCATATAATCATACATTATTAGGATGGCAAAATAAGCTATACAGTTAAGCTAAAAGTTAGATTTGGTTTGAGTCCACCTTAGTCGAGTCAGAGTCTTTAAACAATCGAGTCCGAGTCCAAAAGGGGCAGAGTAGGACTCAAGACCGAGTCCATAACAAGCTGAGCCTGAGTCCGAATAAATCTTTTCATGAATCTGAATTAAAATGGTAAGCGTAAACACAACATCAATATTTTAAGCTCATTTTAACCTTCACAACTAAGAAAAACAATTTGTCAATATAAACTGGTGGCCAAAAATGTGGAATAATGTAAATTTTTTGCTGTTTTGGAAGGAAATTGGTACTTTAATTCCCCAAAGTGGCATTCAACTGATCACAAATTATAGCCAGGACATTACTGATGTAAAAAACAGCACCATCACCATTTGAAAAAAGTTATTTTTGATCAAATCTAGACATGACCCATTTCCAGCAGCCATCACTCCAACACCTTATCCTTGAGTAATCATGCTAAATTGCTAATTTGGTACTAGAAAATCACTTGCCATTATATCAAACACAGTTGAAAGCTATTTAGTTCATTACATGAAGCTTAACATTGTCTTTGAGTTTGTTTTTGAGTTGCCACCGTATGCAATAGGCTGGCATGTCTTAAGGTCAATATTAGGTAAAAAATGGCAAAAAAAAAACTTTCTGGGCTGTCGCGAGGAGCATGAGATCCGAAAGCTTTCTCTAGCAACTCGTCAGTCAATCGTTGTTTTGAGGAATGAAGGCTATACAATGCATGAAACCGCCAAAAACCAGAATATTTCATTCAAAGGTGTACACTACTGTACACAACTGGCTCTAACAAGGACAGAAAGAGATGTGGAAGGCCCAGATGTACAACTAAACAAGAAGATAAGTACATCAGATTCTCTAGTTTGAGAAATAGATGCCTCACATGTCCACAGCTGAAAGCTTCATTAAATTTTACCCGCTCAACACCAGTTTCATATACAACAATAAAGTGAAGACTCAGGGGTGCAGGCCTTATGGGAAGAATTACAAAGAAAAAGCCACTTTTGAAAAAGAAAAACACAGAAATTGGAAAACAGATAATTGTAAAAGAGTGTTATGGGTCTCAACCCCATTAAGCTTTTGTGGGATCAGCTTGACTGTAAGGTGTGTGAGAAGTGCCCGACAAGACAGCCACATCTATGGCAAGTGCTACAGGAAGCCTGGGGTGAAATGTCACCTGAGTATTTGGACAAACTGACAGCTAGAATGCCAAGGATCTGCAAAGCTGTCATTACTGCACAACTTGAAAGAGATATACACAGTACACAGATACACAGAATGTATGACAGTGATAACTGTCTAAAGCACATCATTATGAAGACAAAGCCAAATCCCTGACATTTAGAGGCAATTGTGAAATCCCATCCGGATGCTTATTTCAGGTCTGAAAAATAGGAAATGTCCAGGAAAAATATTACATTATTTGTTTTGCTAGTTTGTTTGTCATTCCATCAAAAATGCCATGGACTCGACTGGACTGGAAAAAAAGTCCAGAGTCCGAAATGCTTGAGTCCGAGTCAAGTCCAAGTAAAAATGCATCCGAGTCTGTGACAAGTCCACGTCCATTAAAATTGGACTAAAGACTTAGACTCGAATCCAAGTCCGAACTCGAGTACCCCAACTCTACTATAAGTAAACAGGTAAGCTATACAACTAAGCTATAAAACGCTTCTCATATCAAAGGCTGTGCATCAAATCAAACTACTGTATTTTGGCACAAATTCATCTTTCACTTAGTAATATAGCTTAATCATAATCACATTTTTGGTCTAGGTTGGCATCGTCTAGGATACAATTGTAACCTCCATTCCCTGATAGAGGGAACAAGACGATGTGTCGAAGAAGCGACACTGGGTGTCTCACTTGAGAGCCTCGTGCATCTCTGAACTTGAGAAAAGGCCAATGAGAAATTGCCAGACAGAATTTGCATTTCCCGCCCCCGAACATACAGGTATAAAGGGAGGGAAATGAGTCTGTCCATTCAGGTTTTTGCCCTGAGTATCCGAGAATGAATTTCGGCCATAACAGTGGCTCGGTTCCAAGTCGTGGCCGGGAAGACACAACGTCTCATTTCCTCCATCAGGGAACGGAGGTTACAATAGTAACGTAGATGTTCCCAGTCTGTCACTCACATCGATGTTGTGTCGACGAAGCGACACTAGGGGTCCATATTTAATCACGTCATGCGCTGAACTGTGTACGCGCACTGCTGATGCAGGTGCTGGCAGACAGTTGCATGCTAAAGCGACAGGCCACATCAGACTGAACGCACCCTTCCCCAATGCCCCATAAAATCGTCATAACCTTCTGGTTCCCGGCACCCCAAAGTGGGGAACAAGGCGCCTTGCCAAGCATAGGAGCAAGCCGTGGCAGCCGCGTCTTTTCTCTCTCTATGTTTCTTGTATAGAGTAAAAGAGGCTGGGGCTATCTTAACGCTATCACCCGCATCGGGGAAGGCATTCTTTTCCAACTCCTATTCTTTCAGGGGGAAAAGATCCCATGGAGACCACACCTACCCAGGCTAGGGGAGATAAAGAGTGGCGAAATACATCACATGGGTTTTCAGGCCACATGTGGAAAATAGCACAGTGGTAGATCCTACCTGCTGAGAGGGAGGAGTTGCTACAACACAGTGACTGGGGGGCAGTGGGGACTGCCCAAGGGAGATGCGGGTCTGCTTGCAAGGGGACCATACCGTGAAAAATTCTACACAGGGGGATTAATCCACACAGGGGCCGTCCTGTGGAGCACCTATTCCAGTACAGAGTAGTTTCAGTACTCGTAGTGGGTCTAGTCGGGGAATTCCTCCACTGAATTTGCGGACCAGAGGGCTAGGGAGGAGTCATCCAGGGAGCCGAGTCAGTGGGGTCTCCTGGGATAAAAGTGCACGTGATCGACTCAGTGGAGGGGAAAGGCGCTAGATGCAAGAGGTACACATGGTCAGTTGTTTCTGCGTTACTGAGTTCTACTGGCTCGGACCTGAGAGAACACGGGATGAAACTGACTCAACCCGGAGATTGTAAGATCTTGTAAAGGTATTGGGCAAGATATTGCTCTGCATATGTCTGCTATGGAAGTGCCATTGGCCAGTGCCCACGAGGACACCGAGTGTGCTCGAACCCGCAAGGGGGCGGGCACGGCCTGAGTGTGATAGGCCAATGCTATGGCGTCAACATTCCATTGGGAAAGTCTCTGTTTGGAAACAGCGTTCCCTTTCCGCTGTCCATCAAAGCAGACAAAGTGCTGCTCTGAAAGTCTAAAGCTCTGCATGCGGTCCACATAAATACGCAGGGCCCATACTGAACACAGCAACGAAAGGGCTGGGTCTGCCTCCTCCCGGGGCAGCGCTTGCAGGTTCACAACCTGGTCTCTGAAGGGAGTCGTAGGAACCTTGGGCACGTAGCCCGGTCGCAGTCTTAGTGAGTGACATGAGTGTCGAAGTTGTGAACAAGCACCACTTAACGGCGTAAAGTTGCCTGGTAGAAGGAGCTCGGGCTTGGTTGATTGTGTCTACGACGGCAGGTGGTAGGCCACTTAGATCATACACGTCCCATCCAGGGGCCAGATGTGGAGGTTCCAGAGGTCTGGGCACGAGTGGCAAATTGTGCCCCGTCCCTGAGAAAGGAGGTCCTTCCTCAGTGGAATTTGCCAGGGAGGGGCTGTTGCGAGGAGCGTGAGCTGTGAGAACCAAGTCTGGGGGGCCAGTACGGTGCTACCAACGCAACTTTTTCTTTGTCCTCTCTGACCTTGCACAAAGTCTGTACAAGCAGGCTCATCAGGGAAAACGCATACTTGCGCAGACCCTGGGGCCAGCTGTGCACCAGCGCTTCCGTGCTGAGGGGGGCCTCGTCCAGGGAGTACCACAGCGGGCAATGGGAGGATTCCCGGGAAGCAAAGAGGTCTACCTGCGCTTCGCCAAATTGACTCATATCAGCTGAACCAACTGGGGGTGGAGTCTACACTCTCCCCTGAATGTGACATTCGGTGACAGCGCATCCACTGCATGGTTGAGTTCGCCCGGGATGTGAGTGACCCTTCAGTCGCTGCTGACTAGAAAGGAGGAGATGGCGGGCGAGTTGCAACATGCAAAGTAAACGTAAACCACCTTGGCCATTTATGTGCACTACCGTCACTGTGTTGCTAGTCCAGACCAACACATGCTTGCCCTGGATCAACGACATAAACCTCCGCAGAGCCAGCAATACTGCCAGCAACTCGAGGCAGATGGTATGCCAACACAGTCGAGGTCCTGTCCAGGAGCCCATTACAAACGGCGCCCCAGCCTGACTTGGAGGCATCTGTCATGATGACATGTTGATGCCGTATGCATGTCAGAATGCGCTTCTGCATCAGCATCCTGAATGGGAGCCTATGCAGGGCCCGATTCAATGCTCGCAGGTCCAAGATTGGCTGCAGTTCACCACCTTTCTTTGGTACGATTAAGTAGGGGCTGTAGAACCCCTTTTTCATCTCGGTTGGAGGGACAAGCTCTATCGCAACCTTCTGTAGAAGGACTGTGATTTCCGCATGCAGGACAGCGGCGTCCTCGCCTCCTACCGTGGTGAAACGGACACTATTGAACCTGGGCGAGAGCCTTGCGAATTGAAGTCGGATCATCCAGGCCAGCCAGCACGACGGTTTGGATAGCACTAATCATGCCTCCAAACTCTGAGCAAGGGGCACCAAGGGTAAAATCGCCTTTGACGTACCTGCGTATGGGGCCTCACGGCAGGACAGAGCAGGAACTGCCACGTCTAGAGGCCTCACATCCTGAACTCGTGGCTGTGCTGAGAGAAATGTTAGAGCACTTCCTTGCTCCGGATACACACCATAGGACCGGTCAGCAACTGAGTCTAAGTGTCCTCATGGCTCGTCACAACCGCCTGAGCATGTAGTGCCCCAGACACAAATGTTCAACGTACAGCTGTTGTGGCAATGACGGCCATAAATACAGAGTGTGTTACCCAGAGAGTGAGGAAACCACTCTTTTTTGAAAGCATGGTTGCCGCAGCCCCTTGGTCATGCAGACGAAATCGACAACAAATGAAACAAAAATTTCTCCTCCCGGCCCTCCACCGGGGCTTGGAGTGGTCTGTTCACCACCTCCAGACTTACTGAGGTTCTCCTCTCCCCTGGTTCGCCCATCTCAGGGATGCTTCGAAGCCTTCCTGGGGTTCTTGGCGCCGGACCGTGGGATGGGGGGCATCAGCTTCTTGCAGGGGGCTCTACACCAGGGCCGAGCAGTTGGCTCAGTCTTCGACGGAGCCAGTGTTGCTGCCGCAGGAGGACGACCACCCTCGGCGGTTCGTGGGATGAACCACGCCTGGTTAAGATGTGCTGGATGGCCTCCGTCTGCTTCTTGACCATCGATAACTGCTGGGCAAAGTCCTCGATGGTGTCGCCGAACAGGCCAGCCTGGGAGATTGGGGCATCAAGACAGCAAACCTTGTCGGCGTCCCTCATCTCCACTAAGTTAAGCCACAGGTGACGCTCCTGGACCACCATGGTGGACAACGCCTGCCAGAGAGCCTGTGCCGTGACCTTCGTCGCCTGTAGGGCAAGGTCGGTCACAGAGCGCAGCTCCTGCATCACTCCCAGGTCAGGACTACCCTCGTGCAGCTCTTTCAGTGCCTTGACCTGGTGAACTTACAGGAGTGCCATGGCATGCACAGCGGCACTGTAAGCCTTGGCCATCATGAACGATGTGGACTTACAGAACTTAGATGGGAGCCTAGGGCGATTCAGCCAAGTTACGCCTTTTTGCTGTCACAGGTGCTCCACATTCGCCTGCTCCACCTGAGGTACATCCGTGTACCCACTGGCCGCCCCACCATAGAAGGTAGTGAAAGTGGAGGTACTCGGAATCTGGGTCCGAGGAGTAAAAGGTGCCTGCCACGACTTCGTGAGTTCCTCATGCACCTCTGGGAACAATGGAACTGGTGCAGGTGTGAGTGGTGCCCTGAGCCTAGGAACCAGTCATCGCTTTATTAATTTGTTTTCTAGCATGACTTCTGTGATACCAGCTAATTCCATCGATTCACCAAAATGTCTTGCCAATGATAATTAATAGTAAAAAATAATTATTATTATATTATGTCTGGAAAATATTTTACATTTACATGTTTGCAGTAGTATTTTACACATACAGACATATTACAGGTTCAATTTTCAAGTTTTGCTGTTCATGCACCCTTTCTTTGCTTGCATATCGCTGATTGCAGGTTTGCAATTTTTTTGGCCGTGTTTAAGCGCAAAATCAGTGCCAAAAGGTAAGCGTGAAAATAAAGAAGTCAGAAGAATACACAACAAATTTACAACAATTACACTTATCCAAAGCATTAAAGTATTTGTAATATTTTTTCATATGGTTTCAACTTAATTTACACCCTTAGAAAATGTTCTGTGTGCATTCAATTTATTTTTCTGCTTGCAATTTGATTTAAGCATTCACAAATCTTACTCTGCATGCAAATTATCTATCACGCTTGTAACTTAATTTACCCTTTTACAAATCTTACTCTGCGCAAGCAAATCATTTAGGAACTATTTTAACTTTATATACAATGGCAAATGGTCTGCACTTATATAACGCCCAACAACTTTTTGGCCAGTTGCTATGTAAAATCCCAGGCCGATTTCTCTTCCCAGTCCAGCCCTGCAGTGGTTGTAAACATTCCTGACTCGTTTCACACTTCAGAGTGTGCTGGATCCATCACTGAAGATCCAATGAGCAAGTGCAAAGGTACAGAGAGAGAAGCACTTGGCATCCTCTTTAAGAGGAGCTGTAACTTGTGAAAACAGGTGTGCTGGCGAGCTTCCACTAATTAATGAGAGAAGGGGGTAAATAGTAAACATGAAGGAAAAGAGAATGATTGAATTTTAATAGCAACATTGAGTGCCAGTTACCAGTACTTAACAAGAAAATCTGTCTTGTAGAGAAGAAAAAGTTTAGAGGGCACTATTCCACAAAACAGATAAGGATGGCTTCATTCTTTACAACTTCTCATCATTCTCAAAATCAATAGTAGAGAAACAGTACTAAAAAACAGCTATTTGACTAAAATATTTTGCAAGTTTGGGGAGCAAGGCAGTAGCAAATCTGAGGCCTACATGGCATTAGCTGAAATTATCCCAGCTTTGAAAGATCTGTCAAAATTTCTGGTCCTCATTGTTGCTCCAATCTTGTATTTTTTCTGTGGAACATAAAAGATGTTAGACAGATTGTTAGCCGAAGTAACCATTCATTTTCATTGCGTGGAAAAAAATCAGTGCAGTGAAAGTGAATGGTGACTGAGGCAACACTATATGTGATACAGGATCGTATTAACATGAGGGTAAGTAAATTATGAGTACGTTTTAATTTTGGGGTGAACAGTTCTTTTAAAGGTGCACTCAGTAAAGTTTTGAAATATGTAAAAGTATGGCTTACACTGACACCTAGTCGTCTGGGTGCTTGC
>JAVLUX010000001.1:31123904-31146404 GCA_032164185.1 Moxostoma hubbsi | reverse complement strand
TCTGTACATTATTCATAACTTTTGGCTGCCAGTGTATGTGAAACCTTAATGTCTTATTCGTACTTGAAAACAAATGAAATCATGAAATCAAAAACTGAGTTTGGTGGCATATTCAAGATTCGTGCTGCACCACTAAAGCCTTAAGGCTATTTAAAAAAAAAAAGAAGAAGAAAACATGAACATGACATGAACAGGACGGAAAGCTGCTAGTCCAGGGATTTCATAGAGTCTTTAATAATTAATTAATTAAAGGGTTAAACAACAATCCATCAAGGCAAGAATTCCTTGTTTTAATAAAATAGAGCTACGTTAGTAAGAGCCTACCTGGTTTAACAGAAAGGCCTTAAAGATTATGGGTTAAAGCAACAATAATTATGTTAGTAATAAGCTTGTGTCTTCCTCCCAGCATGTGGATATTGCAGCCCTGCTGATCAAGTATAACACCTGTGTAAATGCCACTGATAAATGGGCCTTTACCCCTCTCCATGAGGCTGCACAGAAGGGGCGCACACAGCTCTGTGCTCTGCTGCTGGCCCACGGGGCCGACCCCACCATGAAGAACCAGGAGGGCCAGACGCCACTGGACTTGGCAACGGTAATACACTCATCCTATCACTCACTCGCACAGATTCACATTTATGGACATTGAAAGTAAAAGTTCACTCCAAAATGAAGGTTCAGTCATCATTTACTCACCCTCATGTTCCAAACCCTTTGACTTTTTGTCTTCCATGGAACACAAAAGATGTTAGGCAGAATGTTAGCCTTAGTCACCATACACTTTCATTGCATCTTTTTTCCATACAATGATGATGACTGAGGCTGTCAGACCCAAATATTCTGCCTAAGATCTCCTTTTGTGTCATACGAGGTTGGAATGACATGAAAGTCATCGATATTGACAGCATTGATATTTTTGGGTAAAGTAACTCTTTAAGTGCATATATATTGACATCTCTTGTGCAAAGCTACTTATTTCCATATCTAGATATAGACCAGTTTAAACCTGTTTCAGATGAGGGACTTTTATAACCTATAAAGTTTTATGCTCTGCTGTATTGTTTGTTCTGGTTTTAAGATCTCAAATGGTTCAGGTGGCATAGACTATACTGAGAAATTGGGACATTTATCTTCTAAACGCATAAACTGAGCTGCATCTCATGTGTTTAGGCTTGTGCAAGCAGAAAGATAATGCTGCTATAACCTTTATTAAGTGGGCTCCAGTGGCCGCGCTCATGCCCAGTGCTTATGACGCAGCTGCTCTGAGCTTTTATAGTTCATTTCTAGACCAAGAAGCTAATGCCATGTAGAGCTTCCATGTCATTTATCCCCTCGCCCAAGTGGCCTGGTATTTTAACATGAATCATAGACTCTTTTTACACCTCATATTAACTTCTGTCTTGGGTGATGCGATCAGAAGTGGACAGTGAAAAATGCTTTGTTATCCAATCACTCAAACCTTAGGAGAACTCACCTGTCAGTTATTGTCTGTCTGTCATTGTCTATTTGTATATCAATTAACTAAATCAATCTATCAGTTATTGTGCTAAAACAGTTGTTTACACTTATGTTATTATTTACAAAAACAACCATCCAATCAGAATTTAATTGTAAAAGCCCACAATAGTCATGCATAACACATCTTCATTATCTCTGAAATCAACATGCAATGGCACAGATCATCCAAAATTCATTCAATACATTTGTGCTATATCAAAATTCTGATTCCGTATTGACTTAGTAAGTGATGTAGTATGTCTGTATCTGATTACAAATGGTCACAGAAAACGCATCTGAAACGCATGTTACCAGCAGTTGTAAATTGTAATCTTTTTCTTGGCTGGCCTCTTGTGAGTGAATACACCAGGTGTAACCAGAATACAATGATATGATTAGTTGTATTTAGAACAAATCAGACACCGATTTCTCATAAAAACTAGTGTTTTTTCTTGTTGCACCACTTAATTTTTCATCTCTAGGCTGATGATATCCGGGCACTGCTGATTGATGCCATGCCCCCTGAAGCCCTTCCTAGTTGTTTTAAGCCGCAGGCTACAGTGGTCAGTGCCTCTGTCATATCTCCAGCATCCACACCCTCCTGCCTGTCTGCTGCGAGCAGCATAGACAATCTGGCTGGACCCATAGCAGAACTGGCTGTGTCTGGGGCCTCTGGCCCTGCTGATGGGGCCACTGGATCAGAGAGGAAGGAGGGAGAAAGTGAGTAGTTCCAAAACATTTCACTTTAAATAATTTTACAGTAATACATTTTCATGTAAATAAGGTATTTGTAGTAGAATTGTCTGTTCGACAAGTTAATTTGGTACGATTCTTATTTTTATTAATATAAAACAACGCAACATTTGACCCATGTGCAAATTCCTTAAGGAATTTTCTGTGTGAATGGCCAATTCTACCTCAGACAGATTGTTAAATAGATTTCTGTGGACCAGTCATAGGCCTATGTTTAACCATATGAGAAGAAAACAAACAATGTATTGACCTCTAGTGCAACGTTATGTAATATCTGTTCAACACTTTACCTGTCTTCATTTGGGGACTTTTCTCAGCAAATATTGATTTGTGATTAATCAGTTTCAGTTTTTATTGATTGACAGCCCTAAATTGTAAAGTTAATAAAGTTAATGTGGGGATTTGTTTTCTCTCTAGTTGCAATTCTGGACATGAACATCAGTCAGTTCCTGAAGAGTTTGGGTTTGGAGCATTTGCGGGAAATTTTTGAGAGAGAGCAGGTAAAGTTAATTCCTATTATCAAATGACCACTGAATGCCATTGCTGGTCACACAGTTCCACTCCTAACATCAAATTGCCTGCTGTCTGGCTGCCTGCTGCACCATTTTTTCATGGAGCAAAATCCAGTTCCTTCCCTTCAAATTTATGCAGAATTGATGACATCTGTGACCTCTAAATCATTTCTTTCAAAGTACTCTCTCAGCACCTTGGCTTTATTATTTCCATCCAACTCCTCCCACAGCTGAACCCAGTGAGATTACTAGCACCTCTCAATTTTTATGGAAATTAGAGATGGTATGGGGCTGACCTTTGTGCCCCTTCTTTTGATTAATACAGTCATGCCATTCCCTTTCACACTGAACTCAGAGCTCTGTTGTTCCTTCGGCTCCTCCGCTCTGACTCAATGAGGCCGAGCCATGGGACAAGATTGGCACGCTGTGCCAGACCTGTCGTTCATTTGCACATAGATGAACAGAAATGGTCTTGGCGGCAACCAGCAGTGAAGAGTGCTGGATGTGGACTGCTGAAATCAGCTCTGATTGTGGCTTTAGTGAGACGCATTAATCTGTCTTACAGTGACTCTCTCGCTTGTGCTCTCTCTTTTTCTGGCTTGCTGTGCCTGAGAGAGATGAAGCATGAAGAGACAACAGTAAAATATCGTTTTTCAGAGAGTGAAAATGAGATTGAGGACACTGCTCACTGATCTCTCATTCACACAGTTTGCTGTTGTCATTAGACCTGTCTTATTTAAGCCACGGCACTGTTCAGAGCTGTCTCCTCACTTTGCAGTTGCTGCAACAGGCTTGTAAGACAAATATGTGTCTTTTTTTTAGGTCTGTTCTATGCCTGCTGCATCTCCACTTCCTTTTGAACCATAAATGGCAAACTTTGCCAAAATGTTGCAGTACATTTGCTGCATCTCCCCTTCCCTATAAACTTTGCCATAAATGGCAAACTTTGCCAAAATGTTGCAGTACATTTGCTGCATCTCCACTTCCCTCTAAACTTTGCCAAAATAGATTAATGTTATAACAATGTTTTAGTATATTTGTTGCAGCTCCACTTCCCTATAAACTTTGCCACAAGTAGTTAAGTTCACAACGATGCTGTATTACCTTTGCTGCATCTCCTCTTCCCTTCAGTCTTTGCCACAAAGCCAAAGTTTAAAGGGATATGGCCAGGAGCTATATCACCCTGCACTGTAGCTCAGACAGGTTTCCACTTAAGCTAAGCAGGGTTGAGCCTGGTCAGTACCAGGATGTGAGACATCTTGGAGAAATCTAAGGTTGCTGCTTGAAGTGTTAATGAGGCCAGAAGGGGGTGCTCACCCTGCAGTCTGTGTGGGTCCTAATGCCCCATTATAGTGATGGGACATTATACTGTAAAGAGGCACCATCCTTTGGATGAGAGGTTAAACCGAGTTCCTGACTCTCTGTGGTCATTAAAAGTCCCAGGACACTTAGGGGTGTAACCTTAGTGTTCTCACCAAATCCCCTGAGTCCCCTATACACATTGTAAAGTGTAGTATCAGAAAAGTGCTATATAAATGTAACCTTCATTCATATATGTAACATTTGTTAGTATGTTTGCTGCATCTCCACCTCCCTTCAGAACTTTGCCATGAATGGCAAAAGTTGCCTCAATGTTGTAGGGTGTCTGCTGCATCTCAACTTCCGTTAATCTTTTCCATAAATATAAAAAGTTTCCACTTCATGGTAGTATGTCTGGTTCACCTCTTCTTCCCTTTAAACTTTGCCCCAAATGGCAAACTTAGCAGAGAGAGTGAGAATTAAAGAAAGGGGGAAATAAATTGAATCTTCTCCGCTGCAGCCATCAAGCACTCCAGGCCATAATGGTTGTCCTGTGAGCCCATCGATTGGAGAGTATAGTGCTTTTTGTGAGAAAGACAGAGAGAGAGGTTAGCAGCTCCTTGGATTAATGGCATCTACTTCCCTTTAAACTTTGCCACAATAGGCAAACTTGGCAGTGAGAATTTAAGAAAGAGGGAAATAAAAGGAATCTTTTCCACTGCAGCCATGAAACCCTCCAGGCCATAATGGTTGGTCCTGTGAGTCCATCGATTGGAGAGTACAGAGTTTTCTGAGAGAGAGAGACACACACACAGAGAGAGAGAGAGAGAGAGAGAGAGAGAGAGAGAGAGAGAGAGGTTGGCAGCTCCTGGGCTAATGGCCTTTGACAGACCTATCACAGATATGATGGATTGCCAATAAGTGGGCAATTGAAATTGGAAGTGTGAGGGTTTGAGATTATATATCCTGACAGGGTGATGGAGAGTCAGCAGTAGCGCTGAGTGTGGAGGCGAGGGCGTGGTCGAGTGTTCGTCTGGGGAGAGAGGAAGCGGTAAGGGTTTTTATCTGAGATGAATTGCTGGTAATTGCTGTTTCTATGTTCACAGTGAGAGAAGGTGCAAATAAAAGAGGCCAGACCTCTTATGTGAGAGAGTGAGAACCCAGCTGACAAGATACGTGTGTGTTGGCTGCTGTTGTTTCCATAAAGCAACCTAATGAGTGATTTATCAGAAGCGTATTCAAACGAATGTATTTTGTGTTATTACTAAATTTACCATTGAGTTGGATTCGCCGTATCCCGCTTCCTCATTCCTTGAACTTGTTACACTGGTGCCGAAACCTGGTATTAGAGGAAGAATGATGCACTGTCTTGGAGTCGTCGCCACTGGAGGAAGTCTTCCGGTCCCTTGCCAACATCCACCAGGGCCAACACCAGACCCTTATGGATCTTTTTATAGAGCAGCTGTGTTTTAAGGTGTTCCTTCGGGCCCAGGAGAAGGACCGGCAGGTACTGCTGAGTTTAGTACCCCAGGAGGGGTGGCCGTCGCCACGTCCCCAGCAGCAGTGCACCTTTACGTGTTGCTCACCAAGATGGGGCCTCAAGATGATCCAGAGGCATACCTGGTGCTCTTCGAGCACACCTCCGAAGCTCTGAAATGTCTGCCGGAACAGTTCATGGTGCAACAGCTTCCGGTCACCAACCTCCTGGACTACCCAGTGCTGAAGAAGTTAATCTTGCAACGGGTCGGCCGCAACCCAGAAGAACACTGCCAGCGTTTCCGCTCCTTGACACTGAGTGAGGTCGGTCGCATGTTTGCCTTTGCCCAGCAGCTCCTTGACACCTGCCGGTGGTGGGTCTGCCCAAGGAGGACAGCAACGCTGAGGATTTCATCAATCTGGTGGTGTTGAAGCAGTTCGTCTCCCAGTTGCTGAAGTGGACAGCCGAGTGGGTCCAGTGCCACCGAGCGGTCCAACTGTCGGAAGACCATCTGCCAGCATATTAAGGGGACCAGCACCCCTTTCTCCCTCTAATTTCAACTCCCCCTCCCATCCTGTTTTATTTCCTCGGAAACTTGGGAACATTCCCCCAAGATCAGCTTTCCGGTCATGGGGATTCCCTGATCCAACAAACCCCATCACCCCCCTCTCTTCCTCTCAGGTGAAGGAGCCTACTGCCACGAGTGTTGGCGGGAGGCTTGGGTCGGTCTGCTGGATTTGTGGGGAGCTGGGTCATGTGCGAGATCAGTGCCCTGTTATGGAGGTGGGAGCCTTGATCCGGATCGCTGCCACCCCACAGACCACCCCCAATCGAGCAGGAACGTACCAAATACTCATGAGTATTAAGGGGTTACATGCCAAGCCTTGGTGGATTCAGGATGTAATCAAACCTCCAAAGGTTAAAGGTTAATCCTCGCCTCACCCATAGGGATTTCCTGCAAAAGCAAAAGGGAATTCTTGCAAAAGAAGGGATTTCCTGCAAAAGCAGAAGGGAATTCTTGCAAAAGAAGGGATTTCCTGCAAAAGCAGTCACGACGAACCATGAGGCACGTGTTTAACCAAGTGATAGTGATTAATGGTCAGTGTCCTCAGCTGTGCGTCGCACTCATCCATATTTTTCAATTATAAAAGATCGATGTATAGAGTGACACAGGACACTCGCACAAAGGAAGATACGACCCAGTTGTTGGTACCAAAGAGCCATCTGGAAATGCTATTCTAGGTGGCTTATCATAATCCAATCATGGTAATGTTCGTGCAAAAAGATGCTCGAGCATCCCTGTTATTTGCAGTGCGAGAGTTCCCGCAAGCCTCCACGTGGTTTTCTCCATTTTAATTGTTATATTGTTGTGAGTGTAAGCCCTGTGGTGTGTTATACGTCATAAAGGAAAATTGGGAGGAGGGACCTTCTTAGAGCAAAAATTACATTCAATACGTTCTTGACCTAAGAGCAAAACTCCACACACTGGTTTGACTATAACAGAAGGACTTGCTACAGGTGCAAGAGTGTCATTCCCGGCTATATAACAGGGGAGCTCGACTATGGGAGTTTGCACAAGTAGAGTACTTATATTGCTGCCCACATCGAGCTCGAAATTACTTGCGAATTGGCAAGGGCCCTTTGAGGTCATACAGCAAGTTGGGGAAGTCGACTATGAGGAGCGCGTATGGATGGGGTGGGGAATGTCAGATTTACCACTTCACCCTACTAAAACTATGGAGAGAGGCAGTCCCCGTATACTTGGCAACAGTAGTTCTGGAGGAGCTCGGACCGGAGGTGAATCTAAAAGCTAATTGGTTCACCCCAGTCCCTTGTGGAGACAACCTCTCGCTGTCACAGCATGCGTAGGTTGCCAGGTTGCAAAATAATTTCTCTGACTTGTTCTTGCCTCTTCCTGGCCGCACTAATCTCATAAAACACCACATCGAGACAACCCCAGGGGTAGTGGTACGTAGTCGTCTCTACCACTTACATGAACACAAGAAACCGGTAGTATAGTAAGAATTAAAGGCCATGCACGATATGGGGACAATAGAAGAATCCCAAAGTGATTGGGGCCAGCCCGGTGGTTCTGGCGCCTAAGATTGATGGCTCTGTATGGTTCTGTGTGGATTATAGGAAAGTTAACGCAGTGTCTAAATTTTATACTTATCCAATGCCTCATGTTGACAAACTGCTCAATTGGTTGGATATGGCTTGCTTTTATTTGACATAGGGATATTGGCAGATCCCCTAAACGTGTCCCGTGAAAAAATTGCTTTCTACATACTGTTTGGTTTACACCAATTTGTGACCCTTCCGTTCAGTTTGGTTGAGGCTCTGGCTATGTTTCTACATATTGTGGACAGAGTCCTTAGACCGCATGCTGCTTATGGCCACCACATGCAGCATCTGGGGGCCATTCTGAGATCGCTGCGGCGAGTGGGGCTCACAGCAAACCCGAAGAAGTGTGCAATTGTGTGGGTAGAGTTACATTATCTGGGGTTCCACTTGGGTCATGATCAGGTATGGCCCCAAATTGATTAAACCGCAGCGATTGTGACCTGCCCAAGACCAAAAATTAGGTGAGACAGTTCCTGGGGCTGGCTGGCTATTATCAAATATTTGTGCCTAATTATTCGGACCAGTCCGCTGACTAATCTCACTAAAAAGGGAGCTCCAGACCCGGTCCAGTGGACAGAGCTGTGCCAACAAACATTCATGCAGGAAAAAGCTGCACTTTGTGGCGGGCCACTTTTGCATTCCCCTGACTTCTCTCTACCTTCGTGGAGTAGGTAGTTACCCCAGAGTCGGGCTGTGGGTGTATGTGGAGGCGAGGGCATGATCGAGTGTTCATCTGGGGAGAGAGGAAGCTGTAAGTGTTTTCATCTGAGATGAATTGCTGGTAATTGCTGTTTCTGTGAGAGATGGGAAGGGGGGGGGGTAAAAGGGGCCAGACCTCAGAGTGAGAGAGTGAGAACCCAGCTGACAAGCTACGTGTGTGTTGGCCAACCTACTGAGTGATTTATCTTTTTTTTTTTGTTATTAAGAAATTTACCTTTGATTTGGATTCACCCTCTACCGCTTACTCATCGCTTGAATCTGTTACACTGAGGTGTGATGCTCTCAGGAGCCGAGCCTCTCTCTGAGGCACATCGGTTCCCTGCCTCACAGTCTAGCAACTGTAAACCACCATCTGCATGTTTGCTTTTTTGTACATGTTCCATGTAGGAGGCGTATTCAGATATTCACAGCAATAATCATCCTGTTTGTTATTAGTCACACAGGATAATATCCATCCAAGCCTCCTGCAGTTCACAGAATTTATCTTCTCGGTAGGAGGAAGTTCCACATACCAACTAACTGAGAAAATACATTTACATTGTCAGTTGCTTTTTAACATAGAGTTTAGTCTGAATAAGCCCTGAAGTGAATCACTTAATAACATTTTTCATTACAACCTCAGAGTGGTGACAATGTTGTCTTGGCAGGATTGTTATCAGCTTTCTGTGATGTGTTGTTCCTGTAGTCTACCATGGAATCCCTAAATCTGATTGGTGTTTGCCTGTTGTATTAGATTACCTTGGATGTGCTGGCTGATATGGGGCACGAGGAGCTCAAGGAGATTGGGATCAACGCGTACGGGCACAGACACAAACTTATCAAAGGCATTGAGAGACTGCTTGGCGGTCAACAAGGTCAGTCTAGAAGCATTCAGGCCAGGTATGTTTTCTCAAAAAACATATGTTCATGGTTACATGATCCACAGCACATTGAAGTTTAATGTGTACATGTTACCTCACAGGTGCCAACCCATATCTGACATTCCACTGTGCGAGTCAAGGCACGGTGCTGATCGACCTAGCCCCTGATGATAAGGAGTTTCAGTCAGTAGAGGAGGAGGTGAGATGTTTAAAGCCAAAATCATCCCTCCTTCCCCAGAACTAGTGTATTTCCTTCTAACAAATGTGGAAACGAATAACAAAAGCAGAGGTGGATCCATACAAAAAGTGTTTTTGTCATTTTTAATGGGAAGTGCCCCCACATATGATGATCCCTTTGCATGGGGAAGACTTTCTAAAATATAAAGACCATTATATATTTTTAAATGCATTAAAATGCATTTATACTATGTGAGGAAAAACAGCATGCTTGATATTATAAAGACAAATTGTGGTTTGCAAAATTTAAATAATTAGATGTCGTTGCACTTTAGCCAAAATAAATTATTTAAATACTATCTGGTAAATATTCACTTTGTATTAAGTTGACCACTTATCTTTTTTCTACCCACTTCCAGAGTAATATTACATGTCTCAACCTGAATAGAAACGTTTTAAGTTCAATTGAAATATATTTGTAGTCCTTAGAAAACTAAATAGACAGCTTCATAATGAACTGAAGTAGCTTTAAAAAGTATTAATGTATTATAATCATACAGTGAAGATCAGTAGTTTTGTTGCATTTCATTCGGAATGTTTACTTGAATACTTGATAGCCTACTGCTGTTAAAAACATTTAAAGCTGTTAGAAAAGAACAGAATTTTCCTACAAATTCTAAAAACAATACCCCATAATGATGACATTTATTAAAAATAAAAAAAATAAAAATCACATGTACATAAGTATTCACAGCCTTTGCTCAATACTTTGTTGAAGCACCTTTGGCACCAGTTACAGCCTCAAGTCTTTTTACTATATAATTATCTATTTTACACACCTTGGGCAGTTTCTCTGACCTCTCAGGCTCCATCAGGTTGGATGGTGAGCGTCAGTGCACAGCCATTTTCAGATCTCTCCAGAGATGTTCAATCGGGTTCAACTCTGGGCTCTGGCTGGGCCACTCAAGGATATTCACAGAGTTGTCCCATAGCCACTCCTTTGTTATTTTGGATGTGTGCTTAGGGTCATTGTCCTGTTGGAAGATGAATCTTCACCCCAGTCTGAGGTCCAGAGCGCTCTGGAGCAGGTTTTCATCAAGGATGTCTCTGTACATTGCTGCAATCATCTTTCCCTCGATCCTGAGTAGTCTCCCAGTTCCTGCCGCTGAAAAATATCCCCACAGCATGATGCTGCCACTACAATGCTTCACTGTAGGGATGGTATTGGCCAGGTGATGAGCGGTGCCTGGTGTCAAACATGACACTTGCCATTCAGGCCAAAGAGTTCAATCTTTGTTTCCTCAAACCAGAGAATTTTGTTTCTCGTGATCTGAGAGTCCTTCAGGTGCCTTTTGGCAAACTACAGGCGGGCTGTTATGTGCCTTTTACTGAGGAGTGGCATCCGTCTGGCCACTCTATCATACAGGCCGGATTGGTGGAGTGCTGCAGAGATGGTTGTTCTTCTGAAAGGTTCTCCTCTCTCCACAGAGAAACGCTCGAGCTCTGTCAGAGTGACCATCGGGTTCTTGGTCACCTCCCTGACTAAGGCCCTTCTCCCCTGATCGCTCTAGGAAGGGTCCTGGTGGTTCCAAACTTCTTCCATTTACCACTGTGCTCATTGGGACCTTCAATGCTGCATACATTTTTCTGTACCCTTCCCCAAATCTGTGCCTCAATACAATCATGTCTTGGAGGTCTACAGACAATTCCTTGGACTTAATGGCTTGGTTTGTGCTCTGACATGCACTGTTAACTGTGGGACCTTATATAGCCAAGTGTGTCCATGTCCAATCAACTGAATTTACCACAGGTGGACTCCAATCAAGTTGTAGAAACATCTCAAGGATGATCAGTGGAAACAGGATCCACCTGAGCTAAATTTTGAGTGTCATGTCAAAGGCTGTGAATTCTTATGTACATGGTTTTTGTTTTTTTTTTCTCTGTTTTTATTTTGAATAAATTTGCAAAGATTTCAAACAAACTTCTTTCATGTTGTCATTATGAGTATTGTTTGTAGAAGTTTGAGGAAAATAATGAATATAATCCATTTTGGAATAAGGCTGTAACATAACATAATGTGGAAAAAGTGAAGCGCTGTGAATACTTTCCAGATGCACTGTATATGGTAGATCTTGCTGCAATAACATGATGAAAAAGTAGATCTCATTCCATAGAATTATGGGCAACCCTGCTGTTAATGGTTGTGATGGATGCTTTTTTATATTTATCTACCATACTTAACATAAAATAATTACCACATGACAAAAGCCTCCTCCCCTACTCGGTGCAGTTTACATTTCTGTTGCAGAGAATTGAGTTGATTGAGGGTCTAAGGTCCACCCACCACAGCCTCACAAAATCCTGTGGGAAACACTGGAATACCACTTGTGACCCATACTAACATGTTATTGTTTTACAGCTGCAAAGCACGATCAGAGAGCACAGGGATGGTGGCAATGCTGGGGGAGTTTTCAGCAGGTACAACATCCTAAAGGTGAGTTGTAACTTTATGCACCATTCTGCCCTTAAAGCTGCTGTAAGCATTTTGTGTAATACCATGCATATAAATTAATAAAATGTCCCTACTATCTGACAGATATAGCTGAAATAGGTGTCCTGAAATATTGCACCTGTCTCTGTGACAGCCCTAGGCTCTGTAAATGGCAAGAAAAGAGTCTGGGCTGCAGCCCATCTGAAAACTAGTCAAACGTGCTCTGTCTGTGTTGCATTTCATCCAGTCAAGTCAAGGAGATCTGTAGTACATGGAGAGAGCTATCAATTAGCATTTCCATTCATCTTAATGGCAGTTGTAATTTGAAATCTGCCAGTATCCACCATACTTAGAAGTATGTGATTTGAAATCTAACATCTTTGCACATGGACTCTCAGTTGATTTGTTTTTTTTTTTATCAAATCACCTGAGAAATAAATGGCATGTGACTAATCACTCTGGAGCCACAGGAAAATTACGTCATGACAACTCTGATTGGCTAATGGCACCACATAGTCACGTGGCCTTCACCAGGGATTATCCTGAGCTGTGGAAATAATCTCTTCATAAACATTTGGCACTTACAAAATATCTACTTCAAAACAATGAAATATTGGCTATTTATATGTTGCTTGCCAAAAAAATGTTTTTGTCAGATCACAGCTAAGTTTAAATGACTGTTTGCCAAAACATTCTCTCATCATTTACCTACCCATATGCAGTTTCAAACTCGTATGACTTATTCTTCTGTGGAACACAAGCAAAGTTATTTTGATGGAGATATCGTGTGAATGTGTCCATACAAGTAAATGTGGTCCAAAAGCAGAATAAGGGTAATCCATATGATACATGTTGTGTAATTGATGTCTCCTGAAGCGATTCAATCAGTTTTGAGTGAGAACAGACCAAAATGTAACTCCTTTTTGACTATAAATCTTGACACCTGTAACCATAACAGATCTGCAACATCTCCTTGGTGCTAAATAAAAAGAGAAGTGGTCCTACCATCAGCCGTGTACCTCAGTAGAAATTCATCAGACCAGGCTGGATTTTATGATTGTCTTTTTTTCTTCTGCTGTTGTAGCCCACCCGCCTCAGTGTTCGACATTTTGAGATGCTATTCTGCTCACTACAATTGTACAGAGTGGTTATCTGAGTTAACGTAGCCTTTTTGTCAACTCGAACCTGTCTGGCCATTTACAAGGCATTTCCATCCACAGAACTGCCGCTCACTGGATGTTTTTTTGTTTTTCGCACCATTCTCTAAACACTCTAGAGACTGTTGTGTGTGAATAGCCCAAGAGATCAACAGTTACAGAAATACTCAAACCAGCCCATCTGGCACCAAAAATCATGCCACAGTAAATCTGTGATCACATTATTTTTCCCATTCTGATGGTTGATGTGAATATTAACTGAAGCTCCTGACCCATATCTGTATGATTTTTTCTAGTGGTTGGTGAGTGTATTTACCGTACATCATATCTTCATCACAATATCTTTGTTTGGATACTGCAGAAGAAAGTCACATGAGTTTGAGACACCATAATCGATGATATGATATATGATATGAGAATGATCATTTTTGGAAGATCTATTCCTTAAATGGAGAAAGATGCTTTTTGGGTCCAGATGGCCAGTTACATCATCTACCAGCAGGGGCAAACTTAATTGTGCTAACTAGCTAAACCCCTTGGTTCTGGTTTACTTACTTGTCTTTGTATCGTGGGGCTTTGTAGAGAACACTTGTGGTTAAATGGATGTGGGGAGTCTGTTCAGTGTCTTAGTCTGGCAGAAGTTGAAGTATAAATTGCAAACAGTACCTTGAAACATGTTTAAAGTTGATACTAAGCGTCTTTGATGGACTAGTTTGTCAATTGAAAGCTGCTGTGTTAAAACTTTATTTAATGTTGGTGCAGATTCAGAAGGTGGTGAACAAGAAGCTAAGAGAAAGATATGCACACCGCCAGAAGGAGATCGTAGACGAGAACCACAATCATCACAACGAGCGCATGCTCTTTCATGGTACTGCTCTAGGGCCCGGCTACAACTTACTGTCACATGATGAATGGCCTGTCAAAAGTGTTATTTGGGAAAGTTCAAGCTACAAAAGGAGCTTTCCCATTTGGTCTTTCAAGCATTCTGATTTTGAGTTTTTTACATAATGATCATTATTTTTCCTTTTCTTTGTCTGCAGGGTCACCATTCATCAATGCCATTATCCATAAAGGGTTTGATGAGAGACATGCTTACATAGGGGGCATGTTTGGGGCCGGGATCTACTTCGCAGAGAACTCCTCTAAAAGCAACCAGTATGTCTATGGCATCGGAGGTGGAACGGGCTGCCCCACACATAAAGACCGATCCTGTTATATTTGCCATAGGTACGATTTACATCCAAGAATCTTTTTATTTTAGTAATTGCAGAATAGATCTCTGATTAGCTCTGATATCATGTCCTTTAGAATAGTTGCTTATGCAGGAGTGAAAGCACACTTATCCTAAATGACCAGCTGATGGCGCCGTTTAGCTTAGTGTTCTTTTAACTGTGTTTGCAGGCAGATGCTGTTCTGTAGGGTCACACTTGGTAAATCCTTTTTGCAATTCAGTGCCATGAAAATGGCCCATGCTCCTCCAGGGCACCATTCCGTCATCGGCCGGCCCAGCGTCAATGGGTTAGCCTACGCCGAATATGTCATCTATCGAGGGGAACAGGTGAGAGAGCTGACAGATATTTGGGAAGTCGATGTATAACTTGTCCATAGATGTTTTATCAACTTAAAATTAAAATGTATTTACATATATGTATTTATATTTTCAACCTTGTGTGTTTTACAGGCCTACCCAGAGTACCTTATCACATATCAGATCATCAAGCCAGACAGCACACCTCCATCCCCAACAGCAGAAGAGCAGAAAACCTAGTCCACACGGAACCAAGATCAGCAGGCTGTGGCCCTGTGAAACAATTGGACTGTTAACCCAACATTTATTTACCCATAAACCTCTGTACCGCCTCTTTTATTTTGCAGATATTCGCCATTGCTGTCCCCACGAGTGTTTACATGAAAGAGTTGCCTTGGCTGGCTGCGGCCTGGCCAACATGTATACCCCTTTTTTAATCAGGGGTCAGGATTTAGGTTTCAGGGCTAAAAGGAAGGTCTTTAAAGTGTGAAACAACTCTCTGTAAAATTACTGCCCTGTGAAAGACAACAAGTGACCTCTTCCCCATCATTATACTCAATGTAAAAATGTTATGTTTTAATTCGAGCGTTACACTTAATTAAGCGTTTGAAACCATTCATTTTTAAACCTTAATTTAAGCGTAATTGAAGCCATTTTATTATGACTGTGATTTATATATTTCTTTTGATTTCCTCAATATAATTCACACTAAGAAAATGGACCGTGTCCCCGTTACACTTCAAAGGGACATGATATTTCAGTGATCCCCTCTCCATTGAAGTTCATTAAGTTAAGACTCATTGTGTTGTGTCTTTTTTTTTTTTGTCGTCTTTATGCATTGTTATAAGAAAGCCTTAGAGGGTATGTAAAAGTAAAAAGAATGCTGATGTGGGTGGAGACCAAAACTATTCAAAAGGCCTTTGAAAGCAAAATATTTTTTACACTTTGTACTTATTTTTTCCATTTCTTTGCACAGGAATTCCGCACAGAATGTTCCATTCCATTGCCATAGCCCAATCCGAAAACATCTTTTTAAGATTTTGCACTTTTAAGCAGGATTTAAGTTATTCTGAATAATTTTAAAAAGACGGGAAAAAAGTTCACTAATGTACAGATTGTGTAATGGACAATGCCTTTGTATAGCTTACAATGTTGTTTACTGATACAGAGTGGGTTTTATTTGTACTGTAAAGGATTCTTTCAGATCTTCTAGATTTTAGGACGATTGTTGATTAAGTGACTTCACTTTGAAAGTCACTCCATTGGTTTCATTTTTGTTTTAGATTACGTCCACAGAAATTCCTAAATCTCACTTATTCCAGTGCTGTTTCTCTGGTGCAAGAGAAACGCCTCTTTTTTTGATACTGATGTATCAGCAGCTCGGATGGCACACTCGCACATTCATGTTACAGAATGAAATGAAGGACATGTTCTTGTATTTGGACATGGCTCTACCTCTTGAAGTTTGTTCGCAAGGAGTTCACTGCACTCCTGTTTGGTTGCTTTGCTCAGGTGTAGTTTTTGGTTTTATGTATATTTAATGGAGTTGATCTGCCTTACTCCAGGGAAGAGAGAAAGAGAGGTCTGACTTGTTTTTCTCACCTCTTAAAGCCAATATGTGGGAAAGAAACGTTCCTCTCCAAACTATAATCTCAATTCTATGAGCTGTAATTTTACTTTATTTCCATTTTCCTGTGAATTAAATGAGATCTAGAAAAGGTTTATCTACCATAAGCAATCTGCAAACTAATCAAACACTCGATCATGTAAAACTGTCTTAATAAAGTACGTCATAAATACCATCTACTGTCTTTTTTCATATTGACTTATCCCTTGTTTAATTGTAGTGTTGTAATTTTCGTTTTAATGGTAGAACAATCAATGTTTAGGAAATCTGTTGTAATATTTTATGTAATTTGCAAATAAAATACTTGTGAAATCAGGGGGAATGGTTACATAAATCTCTACTTTTTCTCCCAATTAGGAATGCCTAATTCCCAATGTGCTTTTTAAGTCCTTGTGGTCACGTAGTGATTCGCCTCAATCCGGGTGGTGGAGGAACTGCCCGTATGAGAACGTCAACCCGCGCATCTTATCACGTGGCTTGTTGAGCACTTTGCCACGGAGACATATCGCAATGTGGAGGCTTAACGCCACCCAACGAGGCATCCACGCTCAACTCGCCACGCGGCCCACCGACAAGGAACCACATTCTAGCGATCACGAGGAGGTTACCCCATGTGACTCTACTCTCCCCATCAACCGGGCCAATTTGGTTGCTTAGGAGACCTGGCTGGAGTCACTCAGAACGCCCTGGGATTTGAACTAGCGAATTCCAGATGTGGTAGCCAGCATTTTTATCACTGAGCTATCCAGGCCCCCCCTGTAAGAATAACTGACGATGGACCATTGAATTTACCTTAGGTGATAATACAGTCACGATATGCAGCGGGTGATCATTGCACCTTGAGTGTCCATTATTTTTAATAATCCAACTGGACAGAGTCAATTATTCTGCTTATACAATGGTTACCATACCTTAATACATAGTTCATGGTTTTATCTCAAGACATTTTCTGGTTTTCGGCCCCAAAATGCTCTTGTGAGTGTAACTACTTCCTTCTGCCACGGATTCAGCATCTTGCTCTGATACAGCTCAAGCCTTCTTTGCTAGTTCAAAAACGTCACTTTAGAACTAGCAACAGAGGATAGCGAGGCTTGCACTTTACTCTAGGTTTATGGAGTAACAAGTTTGTGCATGTGAGTTTGTTTTTGAGGGATCGAAAGCAAGAAGCTCAGAAACTAAGAGCGATCGCCTGTGGGATTATTTGTTGCAGCTCTCCACAAATGTAACATCGCTTCAGAATCCCCAAGATATAATTTATAGCACTTCTCACCAATTTTGCATACAGCTTCTCCAATGTAAACCTTAAAAACTCTTTTCAACCCCACTAAGATGCAGGTGTTCGCTTACATGACGGCTCTGTTTTTTGCTCCCCAGTGTGTTTCGCTCACAAGTGTGTGCGTAACGCGTATAGTGTATGCGTGTCCACGTGTGTGGGCGGGTGTGTGTGTGTGAGGGGGGAGTGTGAGGCTGTTTCCCACAGATATTTCAGATAATATAGAAGTTATATTGATCAAGTGTATCTAGCTTTGATACAGCTCTCGCCTTGGTTACTAGTTTCAAAAATGTAACTTTTTCGAACTAGAAACGGAGGATGCGCTGCTTTTCGGCATTGGACTTACTAGAGTGTTTGTGTGTGCGTGCGCACATGAACAAGAGAGGGGGGAGGGGTAGAGCGTGCTTTCCACTATGGCTATGTGATGCTGATTTTTGCAAAATACATTGAAACATAAAAAGTTTCACATATTAAAAGGTATTTTACATAAACAAATGTATTTATCAGGTCGCTAGGGGTGTGGCTATATTTGTTGGTGGCGTCACGAGTCTCAGTGTATGGGCTTGCGAATGTAAGCATGAGAAGGCTTTTCAACAGAAATTGAAATAAATAGGATAGGATAAGCATTGTTTGACATTCTTAACTGTTTTGTGGTCCGTTCTGCATAACGTTGCATTTATCTTATCGCGGCTGACCCACTGGCCCGCTCGGTTCTCCCGATGGCCAGTCCGCCCCTGATCGGCCCCAAAGTGCTTCTGCCCATCGGGAAAATGCCCGGTATGCCAGATTACTAGTCCAGCCCTGGATATTATAGACCTTGTCATTGATGTACATAAAACAAAGACATTGGGTAATTGGTTATTTTTGTGGTCAGCCCCAATGTGCGTCGGCCCACCGGGAAAATGCCCGGTATGCTAGATAACCAGTCCAGCCCTGGATATTATAGACCATGTCATTGATGTACATAAAACAAAGACATTGGTTAATTGGTTATTTTTGTGGTCAGCCCCAATGTGCGTCGGCCCACCGGGATAATGCCCGGTATGCTAGATAACCAGTCCAGCCCTGGATATTATAGACAGTGTCATTGATGTACTTAACCAATGTCTTTGTTTTAATTGGTTGCTTTTGTGGTAGCCTGGAGGGCTCTTTGAAATAAATAATTTAGCAAAGTGATATAGAACGTTATGCACAATAGCACTAATTTCTTTTATATCTTTCTTATTCAGAGCAAGAACTGAGATGGCATGTTCTTTTAGTCTAAGAAATGAATTGCTATATTACTTACACGCTATTTGCTATAGAGGAACATGTTCTAAGTGTTCTTTATTATGAGTAAAACACACCACACATTCATTAAAGAACACTGTTATATTTAACAATGGCAGTCATGAGATAAATAAAATGTACATATAATACAACAGAACAGGGCAGAGTTCAAAAATCGTAACCCTCTGAACGATATTGCCTTGAGCCATCAGACATTTACATTTCAAGAAGTACAGTAAAACTTATTGCATTCATCAATGATTGTTGACAAAGAGACCATTTAGTATGCAAAAAAACTAAAGCTCAACGGAATATAGGAAAGGTACGCTACTCAATTACCACTTCAATTCCGGCGAGGTGCAAAACAAACCTCAAATCAAATTTTGCACCACTTAAGTGCTCTATAAAAGATGCCCACAATCTCATAAAAAGGAGAAATGGGCCCCATACATGTACACATTGTAACTGTTCAAGCAAAAGCCATCTGATGTAACTCAAGAAGATTAGGAGCTGTGTCCCAGTGACGTTTTCAAGGGGGAATATTAAAAAAAAATGGTGGTTTCCAAAAACTTCCAGTGTAAAAGGTTTCAGTGTATAAGCCTGTCAGGGTAATCAGGGCATTTTGATACCAAATTAGATCCCTCTTAAATAATACAGTGGTCACAGGTTGTACGTTTAAAACCATCATCTTACATACTCGGTTCCTCTAGTAGTCTATTAATTAGAACATTCTACGTGGGTGGACACCACAGTCATTATTGGTAAGGCATACAGCAGAAATAGAGATCTTTTCATTGTACAAATTGGCAAATGGTTAAATCAGAAGTTTAAAGTTATGATCATTCAATGTAACAAAAAAACAACAACATATAGTGCTTCAGTGTAGACTATGAGGAAGGACAATTAGGTTATTGCTCTAATTTGTTAGGGTAACGGATTGTAGAATATGTCTGTATTGCAGTTCGAAATATTTAAGTCCCTATGCCAAACATCCAGACATCAGTCTGTCGTTGTGTGTCTGTTTCTAAAGGAAAGGCAATGGGGCAGACATTAGCTACCAAGTGTATGAACGTCCTGTACCTTCTATGCACAAGGCACTGACAAATGCAAAACAACCTAGATTAATGATATTTCCAGCGAAAGATTGTGCCAGCTAACTTTCGCCAAAGACAGCAAGTCTCGGAGTTCCAGCAGGACTGTCTTTATTAAAGGAATTCAGTCTTGTCCAAAGGGCAGAGAAGAGCCAGAGGGGATTGAAGGGGTGATAAATGGGGAGTCCAGACACAGTTTGAAGCACTTTTCAAGGTTGAAGGACCTCCTGCTCTCTGTTAGAAAGATAGACGTATATTGCAGAATTTGCTTTGTGAAATCAGCTCCATTCCCACTGCTCTCACCAACCCGCTGGCCAATCACACAGCAGATCTTTGGATGTAAACCACAGGAAATGAGGGAGATGTACTGTCCTCACAGGAATCCTGTGGCAGGATGTTATGATTGTATTCTTCTGATATTAAAGGGATAGTTCACCCAAAAACTTTACATGACGTACACTCACTTTCTTTTTCTTCCATGGAATAAAAGAGGATAAATCTTGAAGAAAGTTGATGCTATTCTATAAAAGTGAATGGGGATTGAGGCTGTCAGTGTTTTGAAGCTTGAAAGCTCCAGTCCCCATTCATTGTAGTTACGTACAAAAGATTGACCAGTACATTTTTGGAAATACCCCCTTTTTTGTTCCATGGAAGAAAGATTCATACCAGTTTGAAACAAAATGAGGGTGAGTAAATAACTCTTTCATTTTGGATCGACTATCCCTTTAATGCATGGGTTTGGTGCAGTAACGACGACAACAGAATAATAATAAATAAAAATGCTGGAATGACCATATGATTGTCCCAATTCAAGGACTTCAAGAAGACTTAAATGAAGGCTTTAGCAATCTTCCTGGTGTGTGAGTGCAGTCTCGCAGGAAGGTCCAATATATCAGCAGCTTGGCGAGGTCGTGATTGGACTCTGTAGGTATGTGAGGCTACTGGGCTGGCTGTGCGTCACAACTGATACTGGGAAGCTGAAGATGAAGGGTGACGTGGGCGTGGATGAAGACTTGGGGCCGAGGGTGGCGGAAGGGCTGGCCGCTTCTGCAGCACAGGAAGTAGCCAGCACCTGAGACTCGAACTGCAGAAGCTGACCCATGAAACTGAAGTTGGGGGAGATGATACTGCGTCGTTGTTTAACAAACTCAAAGGCCTCTTCTAGACGCACCCGCTTCTTCTTCATCAGGTACGCCAGGCAGATAGTGGCCGACCGCGAGATACCGGCTTGACAGTGCACTAAAACACGGCCATTGGAATCTTTGATGGAGTCTGTGGAAAAAGCAGAGAATTTTGTTAAGCACTGAAGAAGCTCAGATATGATTCATCTTAACTGCATATACACAATCAAGCTGTAGATGAGAACTTATTAATGCTGGTTCACATACTAGTCATGGTTGTGCATTCATTGACAACTAAGGTTATTACTGTTATCAAGGTTAGACGGAAGCAAGCAGTGAAAAAAAAAATGTGTGTGTGTGTGTGTGTATATATATATATATATATATATATATATATATATATATATTAAAAAAATCAATTAGGTCCCCCTCCTGCCGCCAAAACTAAAATACTACTCTTCTCACCACAATTGTACAGAGCGGTTATCTGAGTTACCGCAAACTTTGTCAGTTCGAAACAGTCTGGCCATTCTCTATTGATCATTTCCATCTGCAGAACTGCCGCTCACTGGATGTTTTTCATTTTTGGCATAATTCTGAGTAAATTCTAGAGACTGTTGTGTGTGAAAATCCCAGATCAGCAGTTACAGAAATACTCACATCTGGCACCAACAATCATGCTACGGTCCAAATCACATTTTTTTCCCCCATGATGATGTGAACATTAACTAAAGCTCATGGCCTGATTGTATGCACTGCACTGCTTCCACATGATTGGCTGATTAGATAATCGCATGGATGATTTTTGGTGCCAGATGGACTGGTGTGAGTATTTCTGTAACTGCTGATCACCTGGGATTTTCACGCACAACAGTCTCTAGGATTTGCTCCGAATGGTGCAAAAAACATCCAGTAAGTGTCAGTTCTGCGGACGGAAATGTCTTGTTGATGAGAGAGGTCAATAGAGCCAGACTGGTTCGACCTAACAAAGTCTACAGTAACTCGGATAACCGTTCTGTCAAGTTGTAGTGAGAATAGCATCTCAGAATGCTACTCTGAGGTGTGGGTTGGCGCTGTTTTGGTGGCACGAGGGGGACCTACACAATATTAGTGAGGTGGTTTTAATGTTGTGTCTGAACAAATGAACAAAATTCAACTGCAGCTACGTAATAAATGCACCAAAACATTACATTAAATAAACTTTAAAAAAAAACATTTAAAAATGACTTTAGTTTTCATATTTTCAGTCAGTGTCAGAAGGTCTAACTTAAAGTATTGGAACAATTTTTGGTGCTGTTATAAGAAAACAAACAATATAAAAAGCAGTAATTTTGCAAAGATAACATTTTTATTAAAATTGAATTTTTTAAAAATATTATAATATTCTAAAATGTAATATTTGCATTAAGTTTTATTTAAAAAATAATAAAATCTATACAAACTAGTGACAATTTTTTTAAATGATGATAACCCAATTGCCATAACAGTTTTCATTTTACACTATGAGCCATTATCTTTGGATAT
>JAVLUX010000001.1:31088904-31116404 GCA_032164185.1 Moxostoma hubbsi | reverse complement strand
CTCATCCAGCACCAGACGTGGAATAATGGAATGAGAAAACTGCGTCACAATTTAAAACACACAGCCAACTCTTCTTAGAAATTCAATTACAATGAAATATACATTTTGAATGCATTATATTTCATTGCAAGTAAGCTCTATGATTTACACAATTCCTATATCAACCAAGTGTCACCAATGTTATGCCTTGCTGTGCATATGCCGGAGGAGTTCATTATTGCTCTGATTAATTATCATTTTCACCACAGGCGAGGTTTGAGGGTCTGTCTGATTTAATGGAGGCATGAGGGCGAGTTCTTCATTGACCCCTGTGATTAAGAAAGCACACAGTTAATTAGATCACCTGGTTAACTGGAAAGAACCCCCCAAAAGCTTCTTCTGGTGGGGGTTATACTTCTTTTTTTTTTTTTTTGCTTATACCTGCAAAATGCAATACACATTTATTAAACCAAAATAAATACATAATACATTTGCAATAAACATCAAATGGGATTTTGAGTAATATATATTTTTTCTTTGGATATGTCATTTTGTTTTATTGCAATTTTGTGTAAAATCTTCATTACACACAAAGATAAGAAAGTCACCCAATTAACTTCATCTTGTACCACTGAGTATTTCTGCTTTCTTCCTTAAATTAATATTCCAGGTTCAGTAAGTTAAGCTCAATCGACAGCATTTCTGACATGTTGATTACTGCAAAAATGTATTTAGTCTCATCTCCCTATTCTTAATAAAAAAACAAAAAACAAAAAAAACAAAGCAAAAATCTAGGTCTAGTGAGGCACTACAAATGGGGCCAAATTTGGTTAAAATGCTCACTTTTTCAAAAGTATAGTCAAGGCATAAACAGTATGCATGTAAACATGATTTTAGTTTGATGAAATCACCTACTAACCTTTTCTGTGTAAGTTATTGCCAATTTTACAGCTTTGTTACCATGGCGATGTAATGGCAATGAACCCTAAAACGACTATTAAAGTGACAATTTAAACAACATTACTGCTCAGATAATACACAAGTGTTAACAGAAGAATTAATGAAAGTGCTTTCATAAAATTACAAGCTTCACATTTCTTTGTTTAAACCCTCCAAAAATTGGCTCCATTCACTTCCATTGTAAGTGCCTCTCTGTAACATGTGTTCTCTGTAAGATTTTTTTGAGAAAAGGAGAGAAGAGTCCAAATGTATTTTCTGTGGTAATCAACATTATCCCACAAATGCTGTTGATTGAGCTTAATTTGAATTGAACTGTAACATTCCTTTAATTACTTTAAGCTGCCAAATTACCTAACAGAATCTATGCGTGTCCTACTTCCATCCATATGTGTGGATTTGAATTGTTTTGCATTTTAAACATGCTGTGTTTGCATGAATTAACACAAGCTCATTCATGATACTCCTGCATTTGCAGTGCTTTGCCATTATTGTTTCAGTTGAGCATGAATAGGAGGGGCCTCTATCCAAAAGATGTGTAAATGTTAATATATGACATCCTTTTAGAGGCATCCTCCCTTCCCCCATCCACACCATCAAAGCTGTGAATGTGTATGGCTTTGGATTCATTTGTGGCTGAAAACTCAAAAACATCAAAGTGTTTCTGTAAAGTGATTTTAGTCTCTTTTGTAATGTTGATTGAATTTGCTCCTATATGACTCAAATGACTGATTCAGAATATTGACATTTTGTTTATCTAGCATTATTTGCCTATTTTAGCTTATTTTTTGCCCTACAAAATTTTCACAGGGAATACTGTATGCTTTTATGACCATGACTGGAACATCGGTATTGGCTGAACACATAATGTAGTAAGTACAGTGTCAGAAATAGAAAAATGCCACTGAAAGTGACACAAATGACCCTGAAATGCAAAATATGTGTGTGTGTGTATTTGAAAGATCTGATATAGCTCTTAATTTAATATTCTAAGCCCTATTAATTATCGCATGGTTTCACAATGTGAGTAGATGTTGATTTAATTTTATGAACAAGAGGTAATGCATTGTCAATTTAATTATTCACTTTGTGAATTTATGTCAATCAAATTATTATTATATAAGTATTTCACATAAAAGTATGACATATATTTTTATTTGATTAAAAAAGGTATAAAATGCCTTCAAAATCAAATAAAATCCTTAATCATCATATTGCATTCTGAATCTGCATACACCGTTTTATATATATATATATATATATATATATATATATATATATATTAATATTATGTGCATTTTGATAGTCTTAACAAAGTCATACTTTGGTTCCTGTACTAAAACTATGTGGACTGAAAGTTATTATATACCTCTCCCGGGTCAAAAATGACCAGAACGCAATAGGAGGGTTAATGGAAAAGTTCATTTCTGACACTGCAGTACACAATGTATATACATCAGCCAAGCATTGCCATTCTTACAATATTCACTAACCAACACATTATTAAGCATCTCTCAACAGAGCTGTTAGTCCTCTCTGTTTTGCATAAACATATGGCCTTTAATCCAAGCTGAGGATTTAGTCTGCTTTGCAATGTTGCAATGCGGTAGACAGGCTGAATTATGTATGTCTAGTTCAGAATGTCTTCAAGTAGAAAGCAGTGATGAGTCTACATGGCGAGGCTGTGAATGAGAGACCAGTGACAGACTCCACCGCAGCCATGTGGCCTGTCGCCATGGCAGCCCAGTGCACATGTGCAGTGCACTGCACTCTCACAGGGGCTGTGGGTAAATCATAGCTGTCATAGCAACGAATGGATTGCACATAAAGAAACTGCAAAAGGATGATGTGGTAACTGCACAGGGGAGGAGCAGCCACTTTAAGCCGAACACTTGACATTAAACTTGCCATCACTTCTATGAGTGTGAGGATGTATGTTTGTGTGTGAGCATTAAGAGTGGGTGGGGGTGAGGCTGATTTGATGTATGTTCTTGCACGTCCTGATTTTAAAAAAAAAAAGCATGGATCTGACATCACAAACTTTGATTGGCTGAGGCAGTTGTCCCAGGGCTATCATACAAAATGTTGGACTCAGGACAACAACCACTTGGCAAAATCAGGACGTGCGTATGTTCATACGGAGATTAGGGCATTATAATCTGTACATTAGAGTGATACATTTTCACATGTAGTTCCCCTATCTATATTCATCTTACCAACAGGAAGTGGACTAGTTCTGAGATATGGAAACATGTGTCACAGGACCCAACACCGTCACCCTCATTAGACTGGTCCCTCCCAAGAGTCATATGATCATTTACATTTTCCCTTTCGCTGTCCCTCCAAAATATTTATGAAATAAACATACATAATCCTCGTGTATTCAACCCATTTAGCCATTATGTAGAATGCATTCCAACTTGATGAGATGCAACATTGATTTTTCTTCTCAGTTAGGCACATTTGGACTCTAAATTTGTTTGTATAAAATTCAACAATGCTTGATGCTTTTTCATTAGTGACTAATCACAATTACTGGGTACACAGTTATATTTATATGCAGAGTAAGGAATTAACTTTTTTGTAAAAATGGGTTATATTTGCCCACTGGAATTGTTTTCCAGGTACATTTTTCCTTTATGAAGCCTATCTTCAAACATAAGAAACAGCATGTTGTCTATTTGTCAACATGTCAAATACTTCAATTAAATCAATTGAAATGGTCACTACATTGTCCTACACTGTCTAAACCAATAACGACTTGGGCTTAGAATAGAATATTGAGAAATAAATCAAAATGTACGTATACTGTGAAAATGTTAGATTAAAAACAGGAATCGACTACGGTGCATTTTTACCGTAGAAATAAGGGGCATTTTTGCCAAAGCAAAATTGAATTCCACAGATGGGTTAAAGTTAAAAAAGAGAAATGAGCATTGTAGTTAAATTGCCTAAAAAAAGCATGCTGGTTTATTACGTTAGTGGTTCCAAATGTCAAACTGACTGGGTTGTTCATTGGAAGAATTTCAATCCCCATGAAAAAGTAATAAAAAGCCCAATAAGAACACTCCTTCATTCCTGATCTGTTGATTCTTGATACCATGATGATGAGCTCTTCAGGCATGCAGTAACCATCATTTGTGCAATACAACGAGGGTCCTGGCCTGAAGGTTTACATATTGTTGCGGCAAACATGTCATTACCAGCCCATTACTCTCCCTGAACATGATTCATCCACCTTGGAGGAAACAGAACGTTATGACGTGTGTCAAGTGTGAAAATGTAATCACTTAAAAGTGAGCCCACAAAATCAGATTTTGATGTAATTTGCAGAGAGAATATGAGCGCTCTAGATCAAGGCACGATTAAGCTTAATCGACAACAAAAGCTATGTGGTTGTTCATATCTAAAATTGAGGAACAAAGGCAGCAGGGCAAACTCATGTCAGTCTTTTCCTGTTTTGATGAGGTTTTATGTCTTCATAAACCTGGAAATGCAAGCTATGGACTGGGGTAGTGATATTGATGTTTATCCAATTAGTCACTTTGCTCAGAGGAAACTCTATGTGAAGGTTAAGCACGTTTTATCTTGACAGATGTTTGAGAAACAAAATGTTTTCATTATTAGTTACACTGAATAATTTGTTCACCATGAAAACATTAACATAGCTCTTATCTTTTGCATAAAAAATGATTACATGCTATTTTCAAGCCTCTTTTTTTTAAAAAGCCATAATTTTGAGGCATTAGTTCCACGATACAGAATTGCAAAAATATCAAAGTTTCCAGAACACTCCCCCAATCTGTCATTCCAAATGTGCTAGAGCCAATGAGGTTTAATGTTACAGACACTTCACAAAATTTGAATTGTGCCCTACTTACAGGAGTTGATCAATTATTTAATTTGTGAGTGAAAAACGACATAAATTTTGGTCTGCTCATCATGCAAAGTGATCATTTGCCTTCAGAAGTCATGGAATATGATGCGTGAGTTGAATGCAATACTTTTATGACAAATTTGGTTGCTTTTCACATTTTAAAGTGAGTCACTATCAGCTATTGTATTGAACTAAGTAAACAGAACCTTTTGTGTGGCTGGTTCCAAGAAGAAATACAGTAATATGTGTTTTGAAGATCATTTTTAGGTAAACTATTTCTTTAAATGTATAAATGGTAATAATTTGAATACACAATGCTTCCACCAATTAATATGGTTAATTATACTTTATATACTATTATACTAACTTTTGGTTGTTTAGGGTAGCCAAAAAACGGTGCATTTAAACAGAATGTGCATATTCATGTAGAACGTGAAAGGTGTGCATTTATATAATTATGTAGTCACGCGGCTCCATCTATAAAAATTACACACATCACTTTTAAAATTAGCCCGACAGAATATGCTGAAACAGGATCCTCTCCTTTCTCTTGTGCATTGTCTAATATAGCCACAGACATTTGTGTGAATTCCATAGCATGTCAAAACCAGCGGATAGGCCGCTGTGGCTCCCTCAGCATTACTCAGCTCTGACCAACAACAGCATGGCTCACTGCCCATTAATCCCCAGTCATATGACACACACACACTCACACATCTGCATCTCCAGAAACCACATCCGCCCCAACCACATTCAAAACACCTTGTTTTACATAAGTATAAGCAAAGCAGCATAGCACCAGACATTATGGAGGTCAGGGAACAGGTGTTGTGTTGTCCTAACTATGCTCAATCTGGAACTGACTAGCATAAATCAGTCTCTTCCTCACTCAGATTGAGGTACTAGAGGATATCAAGTGGCCAAGCAGAAAAAACACTGTTCTAAGAGAAGATAATGGCTTCAGGTGCTAAGCAAGTCCTCTAATATTCTGCCTTGACATTTCATTCTAGTTTTAAAACCTAGTGAGGTCACCAGCACACCAGCATTCCAAGCTAGGGACCAGCATCCAAATATGCTGGTCTTTTCAGTAGGGAAGAGAATGCAAGAGTGCAATAAAGGATTCAGCATGAGACCATCATTGATTGCTTTTCAGATATCAATATCATACTTTTTATGTTCTGTTCATATCGCATGTCAGTGCTGAGAGAAATGGATTTGATGATGCACAGGACAGAAGTAGGTCTCCCATCTCGTATGATCGTATCTTTATAGATGACATCATCTCCACTCCCCACCCCGCCAGACACAGGTCACATGACCGGTAAAGGGGATGGAGAGCCAGATTAGAAAACCACCTTAGATTATGCAATTTCCGGTGTTAAAATCAAATATCTCCAATTGGAAGTCATTATTATAATTATTTCTAGGGGAGTAATCTTCCTTACTGGATTTGTCCACTGGAAAAATATCTTGCTTTGTGACTGTGTTTCAATTTTGCCTTTCTGGTTACACAAGTCCTCATTAGCTTTAATCTGTTGTGTAAACCGATTAAAACCTGCCAGCCCAGCACAAACTAAATGACTATGTCACCCGATTGGTGAGATTATTAGGTCTAGCCTTGGTTGAACACTATTACTGGTTCCTTATAGTGGTAGTATGTTAGATACATCCATATTAACGCTTGATTTATTTTAAATAAACCATTTTTTGTTATCAAACTCAAATCAACAAGGTCAAGGCAGACTTGCTGTTTGAGGCACTTAGCAAATCTTGACCTCATTTTCTCCTGCCGCCAAGTATCAGCAGGACAGCCTCTCATAGTCCGATGTGCTAACAATTTTCTCATCTCTTGCTGCTTGGGTGTATTTGAGGACAAACTTTGTCTGCTACTTAGCAACTGAGCATCACTTTATGAGCATGAAGTCACTTTGATAAGTGGTTTGTGAGGGCAGAGCTCAAGTTCTCCATTTTAAGCATCAAGGCAAAGCTGCAGTATGATTACATATGAAATGTCAAGTTTTGGGCTCATAACTAATAACTACTGTATATAACTAGCTAACTCCTAACTTAATATTCTTAAAAATCTATAGATTTAAGATTTTAAGTGTTCTTAACTCAAACTAATAAGTAGATAATTGAGTCTGTGGGGAATACCTACAATGCAACAACATTCAAATTAAGAGTTAATTCTACTTGTATCTACTAACCTTAACTTAAAATGTTAAGATAATTCTAAATGAACACCAAGTTAAGTGAACTTAATTACACAAGCTTTGGACCATGCCATTGTAGCACTCCTGAAAAAGGAGAATAATAAGTGAATGAACACACAGATGCGGTGCTTCATCAGTGGTGCTTTACCTCGAATGATTATCAACATTATGCAATAGCTTTTTTATTTTTATATAGAATTACATAAACTTGACATGCATATAAACATTTACACGATGTACAAGTGTAAAACCTTTCCATAAAATTTGAAATATAAGCATGTTAACACATTTTCTCTAGTGCAATAACATTTAAAGAATGTTCTTTAGTGAAATAAAAAACAATTTGACCAGTTAAACAAAACTTTTTCTAACTTGAAACAAAATTCTAAATCCAGTTCTTAATACTCAGGGCCAATAAAGGCATAGACTGCATTCAATTTAACACTAGGACACTTTACTCGCAGTTCACATGCATAAAGGGTTAATCTCACCGAATTTGCAAGTTTACACATACTCTGAACTTAACTTTCTGTATAATAAACCAACATTTAAACACTCTTAACCCATCAGTAGAGTGTTAAATTATCTCTATACTCGTTGGGGAAAGTCTGAAGTGCGCTTTTTGCATTAATACCCGAAAAGGAGAATATTAAGAGACGGAACACATGATTGTGCTACTTCTTCTGTGGCGCTTTACCTCGATGTGAAGCGCATCGCGAGAGTTCTCTCTGATCATGCGCGCGACGACACAGGCACGCAGGTGCGTAATGGACACACACACACACACACACACGCACACACACACACACGCCCTCTTTTTTATTTCACCGCGGGCCATCAAATCACTTTTTTGTCACCACATGTATACTGAAAAAATGTGCTTCATGTGGTAACATCTAAATTAAATGCTTGATTTAAGACAAATGTATTATTTAACATATTTGAATAAACCTGACTAGATACGATTACACCAACAAATAAGACCATATACAAGACTCATTATGCAGAATGTAGATAGTGTAGATACTGCCCATACACTGACTATGCACGATATACACACAATAATCATACAAAATATACACAGATAATACAGCTTACAAAATGTACAAGTACTTGAATATTTCCCTAGGTGTGGCAGTTGCAGAATGTTTTACAATCTGCAAAATATAGTACATACCCAGATGGCACATGTACATCTTCGAGATGTCTAATTTGAGTCTTTTCATCTGGAGAGCATCACATTCTATTAAACATCTGCTAAACATCTTAAAAACATCAGATTTACAATCTCAAAGACATCTGCTGAATATCTTATTGGCATTCGAGAGGAAACATCTTATAGACATAATGCAGATGAGCAAACAATCTAAAAAATATGTTCTCCAGATGTAAAAACACACATCAAATAGATGTCTGGGTGGTACGTGTGCTATCAGGGTATATGTGAAATGTGCCTGTTGCAAGGGTCTTTTTAACAGTTCCCAATAGGGTGGATAAGGGTTTGTTTGTCATAGACAACAAGACTGAGGACATCCAGCAAGAAAAACACAAGAATTAAAAATGTTATGAACTAAAAACTGTGAAGTTGAAGTTGTAAATTGGAGCCATTCTTGCAGCCATCTTGAAATATGATCACAAGAAATCCTCTATTCTGCATAGAGAGTTTGCAGGTTTACTCTGGGCAAATCATTCATTCTTAAAATCTCTCTGCCACCACAGTACATGTGTTCTGTAGCCAGGCCCCCTGTATTATTGAGTAGCAGTAGGATTGTGACTTACATAAGACTTTAAGGAGATTTGTCCTGCAAATCAGCCTCTGTCACCAAAACATTGCTTGGATATACAGGTCATAGAGACTTTGCTATGAGCAATACAGTTTTGATATGCAGGCATTTTGCTCAAGCATTAGAACATAGTCACAATAGCAGATGATATTGGGTGGCAAAAAGGTGTCTCTTTCATTTCCTGCTCAAGTTGCCATTGGCTCAGGTCGAGTGGTGACAAATGCCAGGCACAGGAAGCATTTCCTCTCTGCATGAGAGGAGGAAGCAGACAGAAGTGATCAGAGCTCTGACACCTGCTCAGATCCCCACTTCACCTCAGCGCCGGTCTGGTTTTCCAGGAATAATATCTAACCATTATTAAAACAAGATAAATTTACTTGATAATCAAAACTAAAATGCTAAAATAGATTTGTAGAGAAATTCTTATTGGTAGAGTCATGTTTGGAGCTGTTGTATGACCACACATTGTTCAGTATATTAATGCGCCAAGTTGCTACATAGCTTGACAATTGCAAACACATGAGGAAAATGAAAAAGAAAGAACACATAATTGTTCACCAGTAATTATATATTTTCTTCCTTAACACAAGATACATTTGCTTGAGATGAGCATTTAAGGTCTGTTTTTTCAATATATATTTTGGTTCATGTTTATAAAATTTTTTTACCCCATTTAAAAAGGGTGTTGTTGTTTCAAGCATAAATCTAATAAAAGTAAAATGCTTATGCTATGCTTTAAACAAGAAAGTTGATTTAATGAGGTGATAAAACAAAAGATACTGTGAAAACAATCTGGAAGAATATTCCAGGTTCAATACAAGTTCAGCTCAATCGACAGTTTTGTGGCATAATGTTGATTACCACAAAAATGTATTTCGACCCTCCTTTTTCTTAAAATCTGGGTTACAGTGAAGTACTTACAATGGAAGTGAAAGGGTATAATCCATAAACATTAAAATACTCCCTTTTTCTAAATTATAGCCAAAAGATGTTAACAATATGACTGTTAACATGATTTTATTTTGATAAAATCGCATACTAACCATTTCTGTGTAAAGTTATATCCAATTTTGCAACTTTGTTACCATGATGACGTAACACTGTAAACCCTAAAATGACCGTAAAATTGTAAGTGTTTCACTGTAAACAGGACTTTTGCTTCAATTTTACGTAGCGTAGTTCTAGTGGGAAGACTAGCAGCTGTACACCATCACACCATTAGCTGGGTAATTCTCAGCCAATCACATGTAAGCCATTGCTTTATAAATCTGCTCACAGTCTATCACATTGCTGTTTCAGTGTGCTAACACGGCAACCTCCACCACCCCATCACCACCAGTTGAGTCCCATCCTGCACGGGGGTTGGCTCCTCGCCCCTCCCTGCCTCCCTATCTCCGGAATGATATAACGGTTTCGAATACAACTTCTTCGGACTTCCAGATGGAGCCTATGCCAAAGAGAGACATTACTTGTTTTTTAGCTTAACTTGTATTCCACACTGACTATTCCTTTAATAGCTTATGCAATTTTGCTTCTCATGCCAAAGCATCTTGTCTTAAGGAAGTTAAGAAATGTTTACTTGAAAACAATGAGGTTTTGTCACTTTTCCATTTTCCTCATGTGTCTTTCCTTGGTAATGTGACTGTGGTTAAAGAGACCGAGTTGAGATTAACATGAAGCAGATGCACTATGAAGCAATCAAGATTACTTAACTGTGACGGCTCATGGAAGGAAATAATAATAGGCAGGAAAAACAGAGCAGGATGTTGCGATTTATTGGCCTAATATGACTAGTTTGGCATGCTGTTGACATGCTGTTAAAGTCACTCTTTTTATTTTTGTCCAGTCACATGATTTAACCTTGTCCTGGATGATCTTAGCCTATTGGGAAGTGCAGAGAGAGGGACAGACAGCAAATAATGTCAAGAGAATGTGTAAGAGAGTGTGTGTGTGTGTGTGTGTGTGTGTGTGTGTGTGTGTGAGAGAGAGAGAGATAGAGAGAGAGAGAGAGAGAGAGAGAGAGAGAGAGAGGATCACTGGAAAGCAGATGTTGTATCTTGACTGGTGAGAATCCTCCTGAGAATCTGTCACATAGGTGATGTGTTTTTGCCGATGTGCTGTTTTCATCTTGTTGATATTTCTTTTTCTACTCTGTCCCAGATACATCAGAGCATTCAATGATGATACTGTTGTAACCTTCACCAAGTTCCTCAGAATTTCTTCTGTAGCTTGCATAATTTTCTAATGCAAAGCCCTTGCCTCATATGTTCCAACATGTGCCTCACTAGACGGAAGTGGCCAGAGTACTTCTGTTTTCCCCCCTCACATTGTTTACATTTGAAATTTGTGGTCACGTTTAGCTCTTCCCTTTTCCCTTTTCTTGTGTATTGATTTGAATGTTTGTTTTTTAACCACATGGTTTCCTATTAAATTAATAGTATTAGATCATAATAGTATTACAGTATTAGTATTAAATGAATGTTTATTTAGCCATGCATTTTGTTCTCATTTGTATACTAGCACAAATCAAGCAACTCAGGCAGTATGACTCGGTAATGCCACTAGTATGGGAAGGGGAGGAACCAGCCCCTTTATAAAACAGAGTTTTGTGACACCTGTTTTCTGGCACGCTCTCGTCTTAGAGATGTGAAAGCAGACTATACACTGTGATCAGTTGAATGCCACTTTGGTGAATAAAAGCACCAATTTCCATCCGAAACAGGAAAATCTGAACATTATTCCAAACTTTTGGCCACCAGTGTGTGTGTGTGTGTGTGTGTGTGTGTGTGTGTGTGTGTGTATGTATATATATATATATATATATATATATAGACACACACACACACACACACACACACACACACACACACACAATGTAAAACAAACAAAACTGTATAGGATAAGTCTTTAGAAGAGGTTTATTTATAACCCAATTTCTTATGTTTTTAATCATAAACCTCACTACATTTTGTTAGATGTATGCTTATACTATTGCTTGTACTTAATTTAAGATAAATTCTTAACCTTAAAACCTTATGTTATTTTGCTTCTCAAGATTATTGAACTTTTAAAGGTGGTAAGATGTTTGTAATGACTGGTCTGTCTGAGGGATTATTAAAGATTGCAATAATATGTTCTTACTGTAATCTTATTGGACTGAATGCCAATCTGAAAATATGCAGAACACAGTGCCAATTCAGAATGAAATCATAATAAATGGCTTTAGAGCAATACAGTACACACTTTACATAATGACAATAAGAATAATTGGACACTCTCATAAAGGTAAGGACGATGAATTTTCTGAATGATCAATCAAGTGAAGAGATAAGTGAACAGAGATTGTTGCCTTGCTGGAATTATGTTTGGCAGACATATGCAAAATTGAAACAATTTGTTTACGTAAGTGAATATATGAACAGTTTAATGATTGAAATCTACAGGTGGGAACTGAAGGCACGGTGAAATTAAAATAAAACACTTCTTTTGTGATCATTGCAGTATAAAGCCAAGATTTGTTGGAAATAATGTTAAAATGAAGTTGGCTACAGTTTCTAGTTTTATTTTTAGATTACTTGCTGAATCACAATTGGTTGCATGAATAGAATTCCAGTTTATTTAAAGATATTCAGCTGTAACATATATATATAAAAAAACATTTTCCATTATCTCAGATATCTGTTCTTCAGTCTCCAAGATACAGTACAAGGCCACAATAACAAGAGCCCATTTGTTTAGTCTTTAGCAGCCTGTTTTAAAACCAAATTTCCCAGCCCTGTTAACAGCACTGATTTCATAGGCACTGTGTGTCAGTAAATTAAGCTGGACATTGTTGCAAGTTTTGACAAACAGAGTTTCTGCTGTACCAGGGTCAGTCATTGCTCATCTTTTTGCCACCTGACAAATGTGTGACAATGAAGCAGTCTCCATGTCTTGTTAAAAGCAGCTTGAGGGCCTTTGGATTGGGTTGCGTTCAAGCTGTTTCTGCTAACCTTAACAAAGTGTACACAGTTGAGTTGTTTTAACAGCCAATACACAATTGGCATCTATCTGGGTGAAGGGCTCTGTGGAGTAGTTGAAGTGTCAAGAAAATCTTATTGGGTGGCTTCAATGAGACTGATCAGCACATGTGCTAGATTGGATTAAGGAACAATATGAGGATACTGCAGCCATCCATAGCACATGATTCTGAAGCAGCAAAGGAGATGTTGAAAATATACGAGCATTAAATGTTCTTAATGGATATTTTTCTCATTCCAAGTATTAAATATTGGGGAAAATGCTTTGCATAAACCCACATAGGTTCTTGATTACATAAGGTGCCATTTTAATTGTATCTGAGTCCCCATTGTTTTGAGACATGTCATCGATTTCATGTACATTTAGGGATTTCCAATCATTTTCTGGATTTAAAGTTGCTGAGTTGAAGTTTTTCTATTATTATTTTTTTTTGCTTTAATTCCAGATTAATATGCAGTGACATAATAACCCATTTGATTTCCCAAAAAAAGGCATCACTGGCTCAACTAGTGGCATGAGTTTGCAGCAGAAATATCTTTTTCGCCAATCAATGGCAAATGTGTTTGGGAAACCTGTTTGAAACAATCAATATTTTTGTACATTTCCGATTGGTGAGGGTAGTCACGGCGCAGAAGTACACACTTTAAATATTTAACTGAAATTACCGCATTGTGGTCTGAACACGTTCCAAATTTTACACAGACAGATTGATTCAGACAATGCATCAGTCATCGAGAAGGCTTTAAGATAAGACTTTTTCAGTTGGTTTTCAATTAATGGCTTCTTTTGATTGAGGAGACAGGGGAGCAGAGGCTCTTGGGATGAAAAATGACACTGTTAAAGAGACAGTTGTGGCACGCTTTGAGTAATTGGTTGTGGTCCTTCACAGGGTTGGCTGTCCAGAGAGACAAACTGTACAGGGCTTGGGTTCACAAGGTTTAGAGAAACAGAGTGAGAGAGAAAGAGAGAGAGAGATAAAGTAAGGTGGTATTGTTTATGTTATGCTGTTTATGCTGTTTTGTTTCATAATTCTCATTTAGGTGGTCTTTAATATCAAGAGAAAGCTCTCCTATTCATCGCAATGGCAGTTGCTCAGTTGGTGCAAAACCCTTTGGAGGAATGCATTTTGAAATCTGCCATCTTTGCTTAATGGTGCTGAATTACGCAGTCTGTTTTTTTTTTATCTAATCATCTGGTCTGTAAATCTCATGTGACTAATTATACTGGAACCACAGGAAAATTACATTATATGTATGTGTAATGATGATTTGCTGATCATACCACAGTCCCAAGCCCTTCATTAGTGACTATCCTGAAATGTGATGCCAAAGGCAGTAGACAAGGAAAACATGTCCATTTTATGCTTTTAAGAACCCTCAATTATCAGTCACTGGCAAAACATCTACTATGATCCAATTAAATATTTGCAATGCACATATATATGTTGCTTGCAAACCTTCGTCAGAATACAAGGAGACTTCTGAATAGCAGTCAGTGGTGAAAGATATTTTTGCAGCCAGATGGTGTAGTTAAATCTACCAGCAGGGGCTAACTGCTACAATAAAGCTTGTATAATTAATGAGCAAAGTATAAAAAAACCTCTCTAACAGTACGTCTTGTCCTGTTTATTCATTTTGGAAAATATAGTACACTGAAAAGAAGGACTAAACATTACAATCAAGCAATGATACCAATGTCAAGTTTAGTCTAGGTCTGCAAGTGTTTGTAATTGTACTGTTCCCTTTGGCACTCTAGGCTTCTAAGGCCTGATGCAGGAACTAAACTTCTCACATGGATGAATGCTGGGCCTGTGTTAGGGCATTTTCATGCTCTTGAGTTTAGCTAAATCCTATTGCTCCACTATATCACTTGCTTATGGCTGTGTGCGATGGAATGTGACACAGGAACTAGAGTAAATAAAACTCAACCGTTCTCCTGCTCAGGCCCCTGGCAGTGATAAATGTGTTGTTTCAGCTTCATAATTTATTTGATACTGGGTTTTTTTGTAGAATGATATGGGCCACTGGGCAAACCAAGAAGGCAATAGGGAGTTTGTCAGAAATACTTCTAAAAGAAATACATTATGATTTGTAGAGTGGAATCGCCTATTCATGCATGAGGATGTAATATTTACTGTTAAGATGATGCAGGCACTTTCCAATAATCACTTTTTATAGTAATTTTGCTATATTTATTTGGAAATATCCATAATCAAAAGTGGATGGTCATATTGGTATATAGATATCACATAGAACAGTATTTCTTAACTGGTTTGATTTCAGGGCCCAGATATTCCAGTGGATATTAAGTGGCTACCCAACAGTAGTAATTAAAGTATAATAGTAAACAAAGATTTATTTAAATTCAAACATTGAGATTGACTAGTATTACCATGAACTGCAATTGCCAAATAATATACAAAATTAATAACATGACCTAGGCTGAATTGGAAAATTTATAAATTTGGTTCCCTATCTGTCACTCACTTGACATTGTGTTGAAATAGTGTCACTAGGGGTCATTCTTGGGAGCCCCAAACACCTCTGATCTTTGAGAAAAGCCAATTGGAATTGGTGAGTGGAATTTGCATGCCACTTTCCCGGACATAGGGGTATAAAAGGAGCTGGCTCGCAACCACTCAATCAGATATTTTCTTCAGAGCAAGCGGTTGATTCACAGATATCTGAATTCCCCTGCCGGACCATTCACCTCACTAAGAAGCGTATTCTGTTGGATATACAGCGCATTTCAGCAGCTTTCTCTTCCTCTGCACGATTGATGCAGAGTATGCCCCTGGGCACTTTGACAACTAAAAGAGTATATATTCTTGCAAATAAAAGAGTATATTTCCTCTAGAAGAGCGGACACTGAAAGATAGCATCTTTTTAAAGACGCCTTTCCATCTGTGTGTAATTCCTGGTTGCAGTCGCTATCTCTCCGATTCTGATGGCCACGATCGCTGCCACGATTTGATCAGGATTCCCACAGGATGGGCACTCGGGCAGGCGATGTCCACCTTGGTAGTCCAGGAGTGCCACCTATGGCTGAAGTAAGTATTTGGGGAAGCACAACCTGATTACCAGGTTCCTGAAAAGCACTAGGCTGAATCCTCCTAGACTATGCCTCTTTCCCTCATAGAGTGTCTCCGTGGTCCTCCTGGGCCTACGGAGAGCCCTGTTTGAGATCTTGAGAGTCAGTTGAGCTAAAGGGGGTCTCAGTGAAAGCTGCCTTCCTGACTGCACTCACGAAACCCATCAAGAGGGTTGGCGACCCGCAGGCATCCTCTGGCAGCGACACCTGCCTAGAGTTTGGTCCAAAGTGTTCTCACATGGTCTTAAGAACCTGACTGGGCTATGTACCCAAGGTTCCCACGACCCCTATTTGGGATCAGGTGCTTTGCACATCTATTTGAATCACACACAGCGCTCTAGACACTCTGAGCAGCTCTTTGTCTGTTTTGGCGGACAGAGGAAAGGGAACGCTGTCACCAAACGAAGGCTTGCCCACTGGACCGTGGTTGCCATTGCGTCAGCATACCAGACATTAGATGAAGTGCCCGCCCTTATGGGATTAAGAGCACACTCTACAGCGTGTGGCATTTTCTTTGTCCATGGATATGTCCTTCCTCCCTAGACCTGTGTCTGGTGAATTCGGTTGAGGAATTTGTACCTGGACCCAGTACATGTGCTAGCAAGCCCTGGGGTAGGTGCTCCACAGGCGCTGGTTACCTGCAGTAACCCCCTGTGATGTATTTTCCACTGTACTGTCTCCCTAGTGTTAGACCCGTACCTCCCTTGGCCAAAGTGCTCTTTGCCTCCGGTTGCCGTGTTTTTAGAGCTCCTCCCCTTCAGGCAGTACCTACCTCCGCGCCTCTTCCATGTGCAGATGGTGAGCCCAAGTGATGTATTTGCCACATGTTAACCTCTCCTTCGGGCAGGATGTGGTCTCAGGTCCCAGGGATTTGGGGAACTATACAACAATTTTTGGGGTATTGGGGGAGGCTACGTGCAGATCGAGTGTCCCTGCTATTTCACATGCAGCAGCTTGCTTGCACCTGCATCAGCTGTTCACTTAACACAATTCAGCTAGATCGACACAACTTCGAGTGAGTGACAGATAGGGAGCATCTTGGTTACTTCCATAACCTCCATTCCCTGATTGAGGGAACAAGATGTTGTGTCCCTCTTGCCACAATGCTGTACTTCCTGCTGAAATGTCTGGGACTCTGACTCGGCTCTTTAGCACAAAATCTGAATGAGTGGTTGCGAGCCAGCTCCTTTTATACCCGTATGTCCGGGGGAGTGGCATGCAAATTCCACTCGCCAATTCCCACTGGACTTTTCTCAAAGATCAGAGGTGTTTGGGACTCCCAAGTGCGACCTCTAGTGTCACTACATCGACACCACTTCTCGTTCCTTCCATCAGGGAAAGACGTTTCTAAGAATCTCTTTTCATGCTCTTGGCAGAAAATAATTCACTGCATTCAAACACTTTTTGATCGACCTTGTTTATACTCACAAAAGTGAATTAGTATTTAAAGTAGTTTGGAGCATTTTTTTTTTACACTTTGTTCGATGATGCAAAATGTCCACATTAGCACCTACTTAGTTTAGGTAGCTTCTACCAAGTGACAGATGAATTAGTACCATAATTCACGAGTTTGATTTGATAAAAAAAAGGGAGGCATTTTCTTTTCCTTTTTAGAAGTTGATGTACATTTGCATATTTATAAGGTCAGTTGCATTTTGTTATGTGCGGTTATCACTGCATTTTCCTTATTCTTGTGACAGAGATTTGACCCATTACATATAGATTGTAACATAACAGTCAAACGGGGGTCTATTCAAATGCGTAACACAAATAATGTTATTCACATTATACCACACAACAATGCTTTGCAGCTCATGTTACCATATTTCCCGCTTACAGAAACCAGCACTCTGGAGCCTGGAGCTGTATGTTAGCTGGTATTTTAGTCTCAGTGCTGCACAGGAAGCCAATTCAATCGTATATAATAGAATTGACCTAACCTCGGGGGCTCTGCTCTGTCTTGTTTCTGCTCAGTTTGCCTGTTTTGATGAGCTAAGCAAGGTGGGCTGAGGGAGTTCATTTACTAACAGATTCTGGAATAGGTAAATAAATGTGACATACTATGGCTGTGATCCTTCTCTTTGGCCAACCAAGTCAATGTCTTTCACAAACCTCTGATAAAATGGAGAACAATTGAAATTGACCCTGGGAAAGGATACTGAAATGACTGAGACGTGAGAACTAGAGCAGTGTTTCCCAAACTTTTTTTTTCACAATCATTCTGTAATATTGCAGTGAGTCTATTTGAATTTCAAGAAATCCCTTACAAAAAAAATCTAAACTAGCCTCAAACTTGCCTTAAAATTTTCACTCTTTATTTTCACATGCAAAAGAGCTTGCGATTCACCGCAAATGTTTGTCAGAAGTTTGCAGCTATTCACCGGTAGTGACGAACCTTTGCCAACAATGGACAATTTGCCACAAGTTTGCAACACAAAGCTCATTTGCATGTGAAAAATATCAGTGCCGAATTTGCGGCAAGTTTGCAGTGAACTCTCAATTTTTTTTACATCTCGACGCTATACTCTGGATCTGCCCATACATCTATATGATCTTAGAACATTGGTTTAAACATCACATTTGTCTTTTCAGCATTTAGAAATTAGACATTTGTAATGGTGTTCAAGGTCTGTCAAGTTAGTTCTTTGAGAAGGCAAAGTGGGCCATCAACAAGTTCCTGACTTTGACTAGAGCATTACTTGTTGGGTCTTCCAAGTAATTAGCATATGAATTGCAGGCCTGTGTTGTGTGCCAGAGTGCCTGATACCTGTAACACTCTAATTAGAGATAATGATTTAAAGGAGGGTCATCCTGTTGCAGGGACATCTGGTTCCCCATCAACCTCCTGTCTGGAGGGAGGAGAGACTTGGGTGCACCAAAGAAAAAAGGAGGCCACGCTTCCTCTGTCTGGTTTACCAGCCCAACTGGAAGTTCATTGCAGGAGGTGGGAGGCTTATAAAATTCTCTGCTTGCTCTTGAGTAGCTTACCTTTTAGTTTGTATTGCCTTTTTATTGAGGATATAAAACAATGACAAAAGTGACAACAAATTACAGCTACCATACAAGAAACACACATCATGCAATAATATAAAAACAATAACAACACCTGGGTCACATAGACCAAAATGTAATGTCCAAGCAGAGGTCACAAGTGTTGAGCATAACAGCACAGTTCTGATAGCTTTGAGTTTTTTGGAGCTTTGAATAATCTTCAGGTATTAATCAACTCTTAAAATAAAAAAAAAACAAACCACTATATTTGCATTTGCAAACATTGTTTTGCAAAATCAAAAGAGCATGAATAAATAAATAAAGAGAAAGCACTAATAAAATGAAATTGAATAAACATAAATATTTAGACCAAAATGTATGTATATGGGCACATTGCCAAAACAAAATTAAATTAAATTAAAATCTTTAAATAAAATCTTTTGCAAGCTCAAACATAAAATAATGAATAAATAAAGAAATAAATAATAAGAAATCACTAATATATATATTAGTATTAAAAAAATGACTGAATGAATGAATAAATAAATAAATAAATAAATAGAATTTCAGTGCATGGGCACATTGCAAAAGTAGATGAACAATAATTTAATTTTCAGATTTATAATAGCAGCTTAAATGACATTGTCTAGTTTATACCTCTTAATAAAACATTTAGTTGAGTAAAACATATGCATTAACATCATTTAAGTTCTCTTTATTAGTTAGATACAAAACCACAAACCCACACCTTATCCCTAGGCACACTTTTTATAACATTGCTCTGACATGTTATTAGAAATGTACATTTTAATGACAAAAAAATCAGAAATGTACATTTTAATGACAAAAGTCATTAAAACTAATTTTTTTAGCCACTCCACAGATTTCATATTAGCAAACTATAGTTTTGGCAAGTCTTTTAGGACAGCTACTTTGTGCATGACACAAGTAATTTTTCCAACATTTGTTTAAATCACAATTCCAGTGGGTCAGAAGTTAACTGTACTATACACCAAGTTAACTGTACTATTATCCAGCTTGGAAAATTCCAGAAAATGATGTCATGCATTTAGACAGCCAATTAGCTTCTAATAGGAGGTGTACTGAATTGGAGATGTACCTGTGGATGTATTTTAAGGCCTACCTTCAAACTCAGTGCCTCTTTGCTTGACATCATGGGAAAATCAAAAGAAATCAGCCAAGACCTCAGAAAACAAATTGTGGACCTCCACAAGTCTGGTTCATCATTGGGAGCAATTTTCAAATGCCTGAAGGTACCACGTTCATCTGTACAAACAATAGTACACAAGTACAAACACCATGGGACCACGCACCCATCATACCGCTCAGGAAGGAGATGCATTCTGTCTCCTAGAGATGAACATAGTTTAGTGCGAAAAGTGCAAATATATCCCAGAACAACAGCAAATAATCTTTTGAAGTTGCTGGCGGAAACAGGTAGACAAGTATCTATATCCACAGTAAAACAATCCCTATATCGACATAACCTGAAAGGCTGCTCAGCAAGGAAGAAGCCACTGCTCCAAAACTGCCATAAAAAGCCAGACTACAGTTTGCAAATATACATGAGTACAAATATCTTACATTTTGGAGAAATGTCCTCTGGTCTTATGAAACAAAAATGGAACTGTTTGGCCATATTAACCATTGTTATGTTTGGAAGAAAAAAGGGTGAGGCTTGTAGAAGCAAGTGCGAGCAAGGAGGCCAACAAACCTGACTCAGTTACACCAGTTCTGTCTGGAGGAATGGGCCAAAATTCTTATTCTTAAGTTTTTCAAATTCTTCTCAAAAACTTATTGTGAGAAGCTTGTGGAAGGCTACCCAAAACATTTTACCCAAGTTAAACAATGTAAAGGCAATGCTACCAAATACTAAAAAGTGTATGTAAGCTTCTGACCCACTAGGAATGCAATGAAAGGAATAAAAGCGTTTCTTAAAAAAAAACTATTAAGCCTTCCATAGTTCCTAATGTGAAATGGATGTAAAAAAGAAGGGTCTGTGTGTGCAGGAGAAGTTAATTGAGTGAATTCCATAGGTCATGTGTGTGGTGAACAATAACCTCCTTTCACAATGTCCAGAATTATCAAGGTTTAGTCACATAGTCTGCATTTCACAGATTTCTAATTTTTTGAGTCACATCCATGCAAACAAAAGCTTCTTGCATAAGAATTTTCCAATGTGGTTACAATATAATAATGTTTTATAATTACAACACAGGCGCACACTCTTTTGGAATTAATCAAATCAGGAATTTCTGTGTGAACTAATGGTATGGATAATTTTGTAATGACAGAATTGTAATTTAAGTTCTGATATATTGTATATTTTATATTGTATATAATAAATTATATGGTTTTCATTTATATAAAAAGTCACATACTTTGTGTTACATAGAGTGCACATATAAAGTCACATTCAAAATTCATGTTTATAACATATTTTATCCAAATAATGGTGGATCTTGAGCATACATATATGCCCAAATATATAAACTATATAAATATATGTATTATTTTAAATATGTGTGCATATATGGCCATAAATCAGATTTCTATACACACTTTAAATCAGAATTTATGTTTATTGTCCAAGTTGCACTTCAAGTTGCCATATCAACTAGGCTACTCATAACATTCCACACAATAAACCATAGAAACACATACAATATTCAATATATTCAATGCACAAAATACAATACAATACAAAAACCATATACATCCTATACAGCACACCCAGGGGTGAATTATGGATCGGGCCAGTGTTGCCAGTGCTGATAAAGGAATAGTTCAAAATAAAATGATAGAAACGTACATTATCGCTAAAATGTCACAAATGTCCACATAATATTTTTCTGTTTAACTCAAGCATATAAACTCTATGCCGATACATCAAAAGTCGCGAAAAACTGGTTTGGAAACACTTTTTGTCTATAAAATTACCATTAATGCAAAACTTTAGTGTCACATGACAGAGTTTGCCCCAATCGTTAGCCTGTGTTAATCATGACGACAGTATTGAAAGCCAATGTATTGTATTTGATTATGGATTGATTTTTATGGCATATAGAGCCGATCTGCAAACGTAACACTTCCAGGAGTGCCAACACAAATATCTCGTGCACATTGAACAAATGAATGGCCACTGTTTGTGATTAATTTACTCGCAGTATCCATCTGTTTATTTATTAAAGTTGCTATTCCACACCATTCAAAAAGATAGACAGCAGTCACAGAATTAGCCAGTTCAGTCGGTCGCTAAAAGTTGCAGGAGAAATACGCAAGACATAATGCAGTTGTGATGGCGATGCTTTTGATCAGATGATTGTTCAAAATATTTAAAGAAATTTATTTTTCTTTAATAGCTGTGCACACCGCATATACACATCGATGGATGGTCCTTATACTTAGACAGAAAGTTCCCCCCACTACTTTTGCCGGCAGGTTGACAGCTTGAACAGGGCCATGAAGATTCGCTTTCGGGTCGGAACCAGTGCCAAACTGTGATATGTGCAACATCAGGACCAATATTACAGTCCTATCAGAAAGGCAACTGCTCCCTTTTGATTGCAATTCCTCCTCTTCTGATTGCTTTTATTTGTTAAATAAAATGTCAGTAAGCTGACCAATTTCAATGAATTATCTCAATAATCTCCCCATTTTACCCAAACTGCAGAGGAAAAAAATAGGGACATCTGGGAGGCATATTAGCGATAAACACACTTTTCTGAATGGAAACGGCTTTAGGGCAGATTTCTTATGCGCTAAACCAAAATCTATGCGACAAAGTGATTTTTTAGGCATGACACCATCACGCACACCATTTTTACGATAAAAGGCCATTTGATTGGAAACGGGCAGAAGTCAGCAAATGTCACAATTTCTTTTTCGGATTTTTACTCTGTCGATAACAAAATAGCGCGAAAGGTGGATGGAAACTATGCTATTAACAGTTTCAAAGTCGAATGATTTTATTTGTCCTGCGGAACACAAGCAAATATATTTGAATGGAGAAATGATGTGAATATATCAATACAAGCAAGTCAATTCCAAGTGCTAAAAAGGACATGAAGGCATAAAGGTCATCTATTCCACTCATGTGGTTTAATCCATGTTTTCTGCAATGGTCCAAATGGTTTTTGGGTCAGAACAGACCAAAATGTAACTCCTTTTTCAATATAAATCTTTCCATCTGCAGTCTCCAAGGCATGAGCATGAGCACTTCCTTGTGCTTTAGGCTATTCACATCATATCTCCATCAAAATATCTTCATTAGTGTTCAGCATAAGGGTGAATAAATGAAGAGAGAATTATAATTTTTCAGTTAACTATTCCTTTAATACTGCAAAAGAGCAACAATTATATACACAAACAACGATACTTGACATTGAAGATTTAATTTCAACTATAAAATCATTTTTTAAATCTTTTTGATAAAATACCTGTTCAATAAACAGTGAAAAGTTCATGTACATGTACAAAGGGACACATGCTTGTAATATCATGATAGGGAAAGAGAGCCCACTGTCACTTTAAAGATGCTCATCTTCAGGGTGCAGCATGAGCTTTACTGCTGGAGGAAGATGAGAGCTGCATGACAACAATGCAGTACACCAGCCAGCCACCCCTCATCTAACAGTTGCTAAGCAGTTGTGGTTGCTATAAGAGAGAGAGAGAGAGAGAGAGAGAGAGAGAGAGAGAGAGAGAGAGAGAGAGAGAGAGAGAGAGAGCTTCTCAGAATCTCTGGGTATCACCAGACAAAACTGGACATTCCTTGACGTCTATGTCAGCAGGGTGCTTTTCATTTACAAAATGAATAATCATAAAATTATTGACAAGGCTATGGTAAGATTTCAACCCAAAGCTTCTTTTCTTAAATTACTCTCAACATTAATTGAAAATGACATTGCTTCATGTGGACTGTGTTGAATTAAAGCCACTTAGGTTCCAAATTCCAAGATGACGAGCCTCGTCATAATGTTTCAGCAGTTTCACACATGGGCTGACAAAATGTAAAACTAAAAACCTGGTGGTAACATTATACATCACTCTGAAAATGTAGCAGGAGTTGTAATTTTTGCACCACTAGTGTCACCGAGCAGAATTTGAACAATTCACATTGTTCTTGAAGAGCAATCCAAATCTACTGTTGATCGCTTTGAAGCTCCAAAAGCACATAAAGGCTGCATAAAAGTAATCCATACGATTCCAATGGTGAAATCCATATCTTCAAAAGCATGAGAAGTGTGGGTGAGAAACATAAATATTTAAGTCCTTTTTTCACTAGCAATCGCTACCTTCACGATTCATATTCTTCATGCATGTCACCACCTACTAGGCAGGGAGGACATAAATATTGATCTGTTTCTCACACACACCTATCATATCGCTTCTGAAGACATGGATTAAACCAATGGAGTCTTATGGATTACTTTTATAATACCTTTATGTGATGTTTGGAGTTCCAAAATATTGGTACCCATTCACTTGAATGTGAGAACCTACAGAGCTGAAATATTCTTCTAAAAATCTTTGTTTGTGTTCTTCTGAAGAAAGAAACTCATACAGATCTGGGATGGTATGAGGGTGAGTAAATGAGATTTTTTGGGTGAAGAAAGTGTTTTAACATGAAAAGTTACACACTTCAACTTAAAAGTTGCCAGTAATGAAGTATTTTTATTATTTACAATGGAATCTGTATCATATCTCATCAAATCTGTGGCTAAATAGACAATTGTAGTACATAAATAGTCACTAGCAGTGACATGCATTGTAGAAAAGGGTCAAAAGATCACTGGGTCAGTGAATATCAGGAAACCTGTCAAGAACACATCCAGGAAGTTCACCTGCTCTAGGTTCCTCTCCCTTCCACCATCGATACGCCTACCAGCCTACTTGCCTGAGAACTAGTCGGTAGTGTTAAGCACCCCACCGCTCCAGCTGTCTCTCTAACCAGAGAACCCGCTGTCTGCCCCCACCAGACCATGCGCTCCCAGCCAAAACACCTTTAGAGGCTCAGACATCCCTCAGTGCATTTAGTGCGTCAACCCTGTAAACCCAATATCAACATCTGTGCTGTAATCACACAGCCGGGCTGGCTCAAAAACTGAAATGGGACATTAATGACCTGTGTTTGCGCCAGGTTTCCGGAATCATTGCTGGGGTTGTGAGTTGGAGACTGCGAGTAGTGGAAATGACCTATATATTTTTTCCAAACACCTCTTTACTCTGCCTGATATATCTACCTGAGGCCGCATACGTCTGCTTTGCTTTGTGACTGCAGTGATGCGTCAACTTCCGTCTGATTAAAGACATTGTTATATAAACAGCACCTCAAGAAATAAGTAGAGAAAATACTGTGGAAGTTGCAGAAGTCTAACCAGTGAATGCCTATTTAGTTATATAATGACTGACCTATTTGTCTTATTAGAATTGTACTTTTTTCAGCTGGGAGATCCATTAAGTTACTACAGGAGGTTGGTGGACTAATATATAAAACCCATAGAATTTTTTATTATATAAAACTATTCTATATATTTCATATATAGAATTATATATTTTTATAAGATAAAAGCAGAGAATATTGAAACTGTTGAATAATACCGATGATCTAGAAATGCATACTTTAATTTTGACATAATTGGTCATCTGAGTCAATCTGTATTTACATCAGGATCCATCCTCTTTGTGTCACCCGGAACTGTGGGATTGTATTCTCTCTTAAAGCAGAGATGCTATAATAATAATGAGGTGATGAGGTGATGTGCTACCTGCGTCAGATGACTGGAAATGTGGCCGACCCTGCCTGACTTGTCCCTTGTGTATGTGTACGAGGGCTGTTAAAGCACAACTCTGAAGCACAGTCTAAAGCAGGTCACTCTCTCTTCAGTTGATTGCGTCACTGTTTGAACAAACTCTTTATACAGCTTTAAAGGCATAAGGTTCTTTAGTCAACCCAGGTCAACAGTTTATGAAAAAAAGAAGCAGTTTTTAATCGAGAAAATAACATCCTGTTGCATTAAATTAGAGCAGAGTGTATTGCAAAACCATATTCTAATCCTGGCTTATTGTTGGATGTTCAATAGCTGCCGAGGTTGTGTAAGCCACCTTTAAAAAAATCTTATCTAAACATATCAAAGAGGAAAATGAATGAGTGTGTGAATAATTTCCGACAGCAACGATCATTATCTCTTTCAGGCAGATGTGTCTTTCACTGTGATATTGGATGAATAAAGCAAAGCTCTTTGCGTTCTTATCAGGATTGTCAAGATGTACTGACGGTGGTGTGGATTGGGCAGCTGTAGTTACCAGACGGCAGTGCGTTCAGAGTGTAATTACTGAACATGCTGTGACCAGCACAAACAGTGAACGGCAAACACAAACCATCAATATGACTGTCAATAGGCAGCCCCCTCAGATCTTAAAGGTATAGTTCAACCAAAAATGAAAATCCAATATCATTTACTCACAATGTTACAACTTACTGTCGTACATGGAACACAAAAAGAAATGTTTAGATGAATGTTTAGGCTAACATTATGCCTAAAATATTGCTTTGTGTTCCATGGAAGGCAGAATGTCATATATATATATATATATATATATATATATATATATATATAAATCTAAATAAAAACAAGCAAATGAAATGTAATGACTGACCCCAACCTCAGTCAGCTTTAACATGTTTTAGGGACAATGTAATGTCTCGTTTCATAATCAGACTAACAACTTTTATCTTTCAAACAGCATTTTTCATTGTAAAATAAAAATTACAAAATTGTAAGAATTATGTTCCTGGATTACTTTATTGCCATTGTATCAATAAATAAATAATACACATTTTTTATTTAGCAACTTGAAAGCAACAGCAGATTTGAAAATTTGAATTTTTAAATTTGAGGTATGACTGTTTAATTGATGTTGAGGTACAAAACGTGAATGTTAGTTTCTTCAAGTATTGTGATCCAGACACCTTATTTTACTCATATATCAAAAACTTGTAATTCTTAAAACACATTGGAAATTCCAGAGGCAATAAATGAATTGAAAATTCTCTGCTAATCAAAACTTTTGACGCAACAGGAGTATACCCAAATAGCCCTAAATAGCTTTACAAACCTATGCTAAAATAAACAAGGTATTACCTCATATAAAGTATTATTAAATAACTCTCCAGAGCAGTTGGAAAGGTCAATTCCTGCTCCCAAAAGGAGATTCATCTAACTGGCCTTCCTCAGAAAAAAATAACAAAGAGCTACGTTGAACAGTAAGCAATCTACTGTAGTTTAATTCAAATCATGCTCTGCATGGCTGTACACAGAGGAAATGAAAAAAATGTCTAAGAACAGAGCCAGAGATAGATATGTCATGCTGGGCAAGCTCCAGCTGAAAACTGCACTGAAGTTACTAGAAAAATAAATTGTGATCTAACGTGAATTTTCTTGATAAAAAATATGATCGTGCCTGGTTACATGTGCATGTAAAATGGCTAGAAATAGCATTTTAGCTTAGCGTAAAGCTGACAATTTCTTGTGCTTCAAACTTCTCTGTCTGCTCATACGAGTGTAA